>CM052654.1:92546869-92573228 GCA_028533165.1 Leontopithecus rosalia
GGCGCCCGGCCCAGTGTAGCTTTTTATACTTTCAAAGCACTTATCTACTAGACGCTTTACAATTTTGATATCCATAATGACCCCTTGAGATATAGAAGGGGAATATTGCTATTCCCATTTTGTACAGTACAAAAACACGATGCACAGCAAATCAGTGATTAAACATGGAAAAGAATTCAGGTCTCTACTCTTTAAAAAAAATACCTCTGTGATCCTACTTTAACTTTGTTACACCATGTAACAAGAGGGAGGGACAGCTAATGATTACTGAGAGGTGCTTACATATTAAACACTATGCTCATAGCTTTATAAGAATTATCTCCTTTAATTCTCATACTAACACTCTGAGCTTGCTGATACTTATTTTTATTTTATGAATTTTATGAATAAGAACATTACAATTGAGAGAGGTTAATTATCTTGGCCAATGAAAACTAGTACATGGCAAAGCTAGCCTGCAACGTTAAGGATGGTTAATGCCAAAGACTTCTACTTTTCAGGAATATTATATAACCTTCCCAAATTTATTGGTTCAACCAACTTTTCATTTTTTTCTAAGCTGCTACTTGTTTGAGAACTGTTTTCTGGCTTCTCTTTGCAGGATCTCTCTGCTATTATTGATATGTTGGTGTTGACTGTCAAAATAGGAGTTATCATTTCTTAGTAGCTGAGGTGGTGCTTTGCCTGTGAATTTCATTCTATTCAAACTCAGTGAGGTGCTAAATTTAAATTTTTAAATAACTCACCTAGGATATCACAAAAAAGGGTGGATCTTATGTAATTAATATCATAGAATTTCAATTTCACTTCCTCCAAATCTCATGTTAAAATGTGATTTCCATGGTCGAAGATGAGGCCTAATGGGAGATACTTAAGTCATGGGGATGGATCCCTCATAAATGGCTAGGTGCTGTCCTTGTCTTAGTGATAATGACTGAGTCCTTCTTGCTCTATTAGATCTCTGAAAAGCTGGTTAAGAGTCTGGAACTTCCAGCTGGGTGCAGTGGCTCACTCACACCTGTCATCCCAGCACTTTCAGAGGCAGAGGCAGGTGGATCACTTGAGGTCAGGAGTTCGAGACCAGCCTGGACAACATGGTGAAACTCCGTTTCTACTAAAAATTAGCTTGACCTGTTGGCACACTACTGTAGTCCCAGCTACTCTGGAGCCTGAGGCAGGAGAAATGCTTGAACCTGGGAGGTGGAGGTTGCAGTGAGTTGAGAATGCACCATTGCACTCCATCCTAGGGGACAGAGGGAGACCCTGTCAAGATTCTGGTACTTCCCTAGCAACTCTTTTCCCTTTTCTCTCCATGTGAACTTTGTACACACCAGCTCCTCTTTGCTTTCTGCCAAAAGTGGAAGCAGCCTGAGACCCTCACCAGAAGCAAATGCTGGTGCCAGGCTTCTTGTACAGACTGCAGAACCACAAGCCAAATAAATCTCTACTTACAAATTACTCAGCTTTGGATATTCCTTTATAGCAACACAAATGGACTAAGACACGAAATACATCTTTAACCTTAAAATTAAGCAAGAAAGTACATTTAAAGTGTTACACAACATGCAAGTCATAGAGTAGATTTTTCTTCTTTTTCGTTTTATTCTCCACCTGCCGTTTAAGGATTCAGAGTAATAAGTGCATCCAGAAATAGAAAACTGAAAGCACTAAATAGGTAAACTTGTCTTTTTCAATAAGTTGTTGGCTTCATTTAGTGTTTGTTATTTGGGTTTTATTTTTCTTTACTGTTCTCGAAATAAAAATAAAAATAAAACTTTGCCATATTCTGTGTTATATAACATCATTGTACAAATTCTCTTAGCAATAAGCAATCTGTCTGATAAGTTTGGTTTTGGGATTTTTCCAATGCACTTTTTAGAAAATGCCATAAGACTAGTGTTCTTTTAACAAAAATATACATTGTTTTCTATTTTTTGGTAAATATTTAGTGTTGCCTTGCTCGGAGGCTCTTCCTAGAATATATTATTCTTATATTTGATTTACATATCTATACATCAATCTTTGAATCTCATTTCATTTTGGTTTTATACATGAGCCTTACGGAATGTTACTTGGGAGTAGAAATCACGGAAAGCTGCTGAAGACCAGTTTTTGCCCCTTCTTGAGTGAAAGGGTGTTTGAGAGCTGCCCTATATTTTAGGAATATGGCTTTGATTTAACATGGTCACAAATTTTATAGATTTGAATACCTTCAGATACCTTCTGAAGCCTACCTTGTTTACATGCCTGATTGAAGTTCCACCATTTTTCATATATGTTATTGCATCAATTTAACCCAACTGATTACTCTTTGTAAATATAAGTTTAGTAATATGTGCCTCACATTGTAGCCCTTAATTCTAATTATTCCGTGAAGGTTATCTTCTTTCTCAAATGGATTTATATCTCTTGAGTGTTCTGTAAACCCTGGGGCTTAGCTTAGCGTCAGAACTATTATAAGGTTCCTGTGAAGTATTTGTTTGATGGTTAATTAAATTGAAGCCATTTGGAAAAGACTATGCAAAGGGGAATTTTCTTCTCCAGTATATGCCATTTAACCCCAGCTTGACCAAGAATAAAAAATGCTATTTTGTGCCAATTATTATCAATTGATGGTACACTTCTATATTGAAAGTATTTAGACTGTATCAGACTTCAGCAATAATGCCATAATTGACTAGTAATCCCTTCCATTAGCAGAAGATGTCAGGGTGGGGTGAGAGGTAGCATTCGTTTGCACATTATTACCACTTAAATTTCTGAATTTATTTTATATTTTTCAGGCTTTGTTATGCAGGAGAGTTAAAAATAATACTTGCAGAAATGATATAAGAAAAAAGCAAACATAAGAAAATTATTTTTAGGCAAATCATCAATGGTTAAATGTGAGTAATTGCTTTTATTAAGTATCTCTTACAGCCATATCTGATTGATATAACAGTAAAATAATGTCATATGTGTAGTGTTTAAATATTGCTATCAGTTCTTCCCTTTCATCCATAAGAATAATGTCATGCCTTTTGAGATGCCACTTAAGAAAGAAACCAACTTTTCTACCTGTTTCATAATCTTTTCTCCACTGAGCCCCAAGGCTAATGAAATATTGAGACATTTCACACTTTCCTGAATTAAAAATACCTGGGTCATTAATTAATGGGAGCTTGCTTATGTCATGCAACCAGGCCTCATCTCGCCATGGCAAAGAGGGGCATTTGCACACACATACCTTCCACTTTCTATTATTGACTGATCTACATCCATTGAGAATTCTTTCTTATTTTACTTAGCATGGCTTAAGACACCTTAAATAATTATAGAAATCTAGTATCCGCAATTGTTTTTATATATACAGAAATTAGTGTTCTGGTTATCAACTTTTCCATTAGTGATATATTCTATTTTTCTTTATTTTATATTTCACCTCTCTGTCCTCATTATTTGTGTTTATATGTAACAACAAATATAGAACCATAACCACAAATATAGAGCCTACTATATTCCACACACTGTGATGGATAACCTATTTTCTCATCCATGAGAACATACAGTATACTCTAGAATTCTTTGCATAGTAATTATTGACAGCTGAATGGAAAATTCTCCCATATATATGTAATTTTTCTCCAAATGGATGAAGATAGAAAATTGGATCTGGAAAACAAAAACTATGGATCAGTCTCTGACTTACTATTAAGAATGAAATTTGATATCACTTTTTGTGAAAAGCCTTCCATGAACTTTACTAACTTCTGAATTTGTGTTGTTCTCTGCTCCTGCATGCTTTCTTAATACCATATGCTTACCTGAATCAGCATGTGTAATATGCTGATTTGTCTTTATTAGCTCATAAGTTAGCTCTGAGTGCAGGGGAAAAGTCTCATTCCTTTGTGAATTCCCAGTATCCATCATAGTATCTGGTATATAGTAGGCTCTATATTTGTGGTTATGGAATGATATTGTAGCCATCAACAAATGAGAGATACTTTTGATAGGATAATAAGTAAACAAGTAATAAAATTTTATATTATTGAAATAATTTTATTTCAAAACTCAGTTTTGTTTTTATGTTAGGATATATACCACTACTCTGTAAACCAGCACTTTCACTTTTACAATAATAATAAAATTTTTACAACCACAGAACTACTTTGCATTACTAGAATGGTTCTTTTTTATAAAGCCCCAAGTGCTTTACAGTGAATGATTTAGCAATGTAATTACAATGTTTTGAGGGACAAACAACTTACTGGCAATTTCTTACAGCTCATTAGCATCTGGCACAGAATATCTTAGTGAAGATCTGTGATGCCATGTAGACCAAGCACTTCTTATAAAAGATGAGATTATGAAACCTCAGAGATGTGGCATGACCTACTAAGGTCTCACAGTTGCCTAACTGATGTCAAGGGCAAAACTTGTATTTCAGATATAATGGATAGTCCATGACATCTCCAACTGTCTGCCATGCCTCCAATCCCATCTAAAGAAATGACTACAGGAAGAGGATTTGTATAAAGGTGAATGGCCTAAGACAAGGAATCTATTACCCTGTCTACAACAGAAAGTAATAGGGAGTAACCTATTAGTCAGTGGCAGAATTTGGTAAGGTAAGAGGAATTGTTTCTAGGATGTTCTTAATAGTGGGAAATCATATCGAGGTCAACAAATTTACCTAATTCTACTTTTTCTACTGGAGTTTGATTGGGAAATGCCCATTGGGATGGGCAGCATAGAAGAAACAATGGGCACTTGCTCATCAATGATATTATTCATTCCCTCATATGAGTCAAGGATGTATGCTGCGTCAGGTGCTGTGCCAGCGGCACAGCAAAAACTCACATGGTCCTTGAACTCAGAGACCTCAGAGATTCTAAAAGAAAATGGACATCATTCAGATGACCAGGTAAATAAATATAAACATAAAAGAAGTTTTACTGAATTGACATAGAGTTTCATGGTATTTAGAATTTATTATACATAGATTTGGTTTTATCAAGGAGGTTAAGAAAGTTTTCCTAGAAGAAAGAAACTAAATTTGAAGAATGAAAAATTAATAAGTGTTAAGACAGAGGAAAGAGCATTCCAGGTAGAGGAAATATATTTAAAGACTTGGGTGGGAGGAAGAAGGGTAGTTTCAAGTGACTGAAAGACGAGCAGTTAAGGTAGAACGGTGTGAAATGGTGTGTGGTGTGGAAAATGAGGCCAAACTGTGCAGAGGATTATAGAGTATTTTAGACAATGTTGTTTTTATTTTAATAACAAGAATGTTTGAAGTGCTTGGAAACATGCCAACTACAATGTGTGTGAACTGATTAGAGGGAAGACAGACTGAATAAAATGGAGAACAGGTAGGAAGTAATGATAGCACTTTAGGTAAGAGGTATGATTACTTGAACAATGGGACAGGAGGACGCATTTTAGAGTATTACAACACCACAACTCTCAAGCCAATAAACCCATTCTATTTTCTAAACAAAATTGAGACATTGGTTCAAGTTTTCTATACTTTCTTGAATTATTAAGCTTTAGATTCACTGAGATTCAGCATGACAAAATGGCTCTTGTAATACTTTTCTCAGATTACTTATTATTCTGTCAATTCATGGACTAAATCTTACTGGGTATATTCTCATCCTTGCATTCACAAAAGTTCCTTCTACATTCATGAAGACCAGAAATGAAGTTGTAAGAAATTATCAGAGGAATGTAGACAGGCAGTGAGAGTGAGGCAGAGTAAGCCACTGAGAGTCTCTGACCCATTTTTTATTTCTGTTTAGGGAGCATTAACCTGAACTACTGCCTACAATTTCTTGAATATGGTTGATGTACACAGTGAAGGATACTTGCTGGGTACTACTTTAGGAAAAAAATAAGGATTAAGAGATATAAGGATGACTGTAATTTGTGTGTGATTTCTTAAAATCTTCACTAACCTGTTGAGAAATGTATAAACTCTGATGCTGGGTTTACCTGTGTACATACAGAATCTCTGACCCAGAAAGCACTTCCTTATTTTAAAAGCTTTTTAATGTTGAAGTGATCTTTATGCATAGCTCTCTCACATACCTCCATCTTACTTCCCCTAATATTAACATGACACATAACCATAGTTTAATTATTAAAATTAAGCAATTAATATAGATACTCTACTGTTAACTAAACCTCAGGCACCTTTTGGATATCACCAATTTTTCTGCTATCATTGTTTTCCTGTTACAAGATCTAATCTGGGGCCTCAAATTGCATACAGTTTTCACGTTTTCTTCGTCTTTCCCAAGTTGTGATAGTTCCCCAGTCTCCACTTATTTTTATGACCTTGCCACTTGGAAGAGTACTGATCAGTCACTTCATAGAACATTCCTTAATTTGTGTTTCTTTATGGTTCCCTTGAGGTTATGATTTGTTCTTAATACTGTAACACCCTAATATCCTTGTACCCTCCAGAGTGTCAAATCAGTAGATACACTATATCAAAATGTGATATTACTGGTGATGTTAACCTTGATCACTTGGTTTAGGTCATACCTGATAGTTTTTTTTTGTTTGTTTGTTTTTTGTCAATTCTACAGTTACTATTTTCTCCTGTGTCATGAAGGCACTTTTTAGGGGAGACATTTTGAGACTACACAAATATCTTGTTTTGCCTCAAACTTACACTAATTTTAACAACCATCAGTGAACCTTGAATGGGAAAATTATTACTTTGGTATTCAAACTGGAATTATTATTTTCTTTATTCCTGTAACAGTTACAGATTGAAATTTCTCTCTAATAAAGAGCTGTCTCTTCTCTTGACTTTATTTATTTGTTTCAATTAATCATGTCAGTATAAAAGCTACCTATTTTTTGGGTTTTAATTCAGCAAAAAATATAGTTATTCATTTTATTATTCAAATTGTTTCAGCTTTGGTCAAGGGGAGCTCTTTCAGCTTGATTCCTATGTCATTCAGTCTTCCTTCCCTCCATCCTGCCTTCCAAACTTCCTTATATTCTGTGATCACAAAATTTTCCACATTTTTTTGCCTATTTCATCCCTTGAATCAACGAAACTTCCAATAAGCTCTGGTTTCTTGTTTAGGGAACAATGACAATTTAAAAGTCTGTACATGTTTGGTATATTTTTTGTGTGTGAATATTTTCTATCTATGATTGGTTGAATCCCTGGATGTGGAATCCACAAATGAGGAGGGTCAAGTGTATGTATTTTGAAAAGTTGTGTGCTCATCCTAATTCCTCAATTTTAGTCCACACTATAAGATTCCTTCTAGCTTTCTTATGTAACCTCATTCTATGACAGGGAAAAATAACTGCCCTCATTATCCACAATATATTTATTTTTTCAACCACAGTATTTTCTTAAAGTAGTTTCAGATTTGCAAACCTGTGAGTTTACCTGTAGGTTAAAAAAAAATACTAACTAGACTACAGTGATTGTGTATAGTTCTATTGTCTTTTGCCTTACGATATGATAACAAAATATTGTTCTCCAAATTTATTTAGGTTAGTTTTCCTTTACCAATGCCTTCAATGTTGTTATATTAATTATAATTAGATTTCTGCATTACAGCTTGTATTCCATTTTGAATTTTCTCTTCATTCTGGTTATTTACTTTGTAAAATTTATATATTGTAAAATTCTATCTTTACCATGTACAGTTTTGGTGGGTTTAGGGAATTCATAGAGTACTCTGACTACTACCAGAGGTGAGATAAAAAACTTTTCCATCATCTCAAAAGTTTCCTCATGCTCTCATTTGTGAAAAACCTCTCTCTGCACACACAGCCACTGATTTGCTTTCTATGTCTATGTTTTGTCTTTCTTTCCAGAATATTTTTGCTTTCTTCATGCTGTCATATAAATGGAGTTATAAAACAGGGATTCTTCTTGTGGATTTCTCTCACTTAGTCAAGTGTTGCATTAATAAATAGTTCATTCCAGTTTTTATTTTTACGTAGTATTTCATTTTATGTGTACTATAGATCACAGTATGTTTATCCATTTATTCACAGAAACCAGTTAAATTGTTTTCCAGTTTTTAGTGAATACAGCTGTTACAAATACTCATGTGCAGTTTTATTTGTTTTTATATAAGTTATTACTTATCTTAGAACAATTTCTTAGAGTGCTATTTATGTCATATGGTAGATATATATTTAAATTATTAGAAACCACTAATTATTTTCCAAAATGACTGTAACATTTTGCATTCTCATCAGCAATGTATGAGAGTTCCAGTTGTTTTGAATCACTGTCACCATTGGAAGTGTGTGTATCTGTGTGTGCATGCTTAATAGCCATTCTAATATGCATATGTTTTATCTCATCTCTTTATATTTTCTAGTTATATATTTTACATTTATGTCTATGATCCATTTTAAAGGAATTTTGGGGTTATTTTGTTTTATTTTTTGTTCTGTTTTATTTCTGTAAAGTTTGATTTAAGTTGAAGTTCATTTATTGTCTATATGTGTATAATCATTGCAGTTATATTTGTTGAAAAGACCATCCACTTCCCATGAAGTTGTCTCCCTCTGTCAAAATCAGCTGACCATCTAAGTGTGTCTATATCTGAAATTTCTATTTGATTATATTTAAGTATGAACATGTTCAATTGCCAGTTTTAAGTGTATGTAACTATTGAAATGATCATAAGATTTTTCTTCTTAATCTGTTAATATGATACATTAAATTAATTAATTTTTACATTTTGAATGAGCCTTATATTCCATGGATAAATCCAACTTGGTTATGATGATGCATTTCCCTTAATATATTGCTGGATTTCATTTGTGATATTTCTTTGAAGGATTTTTGCATCTATGATAATGAAAGATGTTGGTCTGTCCTTTTTTTCTTTTGATGATTTAAAAAGATATTTTTATTATGGTAATTTTACCCTCACAGGACTTTCTGAGTTGTTTATGGAAAATTTTGTAAAGTTTATTCTTTCTTAATAGGAGATTTCACCTGTAAATTATTCTAGGTAGAGAGTTTTCATTGGAGGGTATTTTTCAGTTTGAGTTCAATATTTCTAATAGACATAGGGCTATTCAGATTGTCTGTTTTATATTTAGTGTGCATTGACAACCTGTGTCATTCAGGGAATTGGTGCATTTCATCTAAGTTAAATTTATGAGTAAATGTTGTTTTGTTTACCTATTCTTCTTTTAATATCTATAAGGTCAGTAGTGATTTCCCTTCATTTATTCATAATATTTGTAAATTTTCTTTTATTCTCTTGGCTAGTATGGCTGCTGAGAGGTTTGTCAATTTTATTGAACTTTTCAAATAACCTGCCTGTCTCGTAGATTTTCTCTCTATTGTTCTCTGGTTAAATTTCATTGATTTCTACTCTTATTTTTGTTATTTCCTTCCTCTGAGTATTTAGGTTGAATTTTGTTTTCTCTAGTTTCTTACGGTGGAAGCTTAGGTAACTGATTTTAGATCAGTTTGTTTTCTTTTTAAATATGAACATATAATGCTATCAGTTTCCCTCTCAGGACCACATTCTTTTGATACACCTTTGTTTACACTGGTTAGAAATATTTTCAATTGTTACCACCACTTTTTTAACTTGTTTACTTGATTTCTCACTGGTGTCTGACTGTGTCTTTTCAGATTAACAAATGCTTGTGTCCTGTTTCTACAGATCACTTTCTTTTCTTAGATTTTGGACAACTTGAACACCCTGATGCAGCAGTTCTCAATGTGTTCACAAAAAGTCATGAAATTTTAGGGTTGCCAGCTATTTCTGTTGTTATAAAGGAGAGCTTCTTCAGCTTTCTATAGCTCCAAGAATCAGGTGAAATTCCACATCTTTATTTAGCTATAAAGAAAACCATATGGATTATACCTAGACACGTTCTAAAGGAAGACAGAATTATCTGTCACATGTGCTCATTTTGCTCTTGGTCCTATGTCCTTCCACAGCCTAGGCCTGGATATAATTGTTGGCTTTCTGGCATCAATCTGGTATGTATGAGAAAAGAATGGAAGAGGAGAAATCGAAAAAAGCATAGATCCATGACAGTACCATGAAGCATTCATGTTAGTTTTTGTGCTACTTACCTCTAAACTTCACTTCTTCTAGAAAATAAACATTTCCACCAGTAATGTATGAGAGTTTCAGTTCTTTAGAGATCACTGTCACCACTTGGAAGCAAAGAAACAAACAAACAAACAAAGCTGGAAGCATCACACTACCTGACTTCAAACTATACTACAAGGCTACAGGAATCAAAATAGCATAGTACTGGTACCAAAACAGAGATATAGACCAATGGAACAGAACAGAGTCCTCAGAAAGAACACCACATACCTACAACCATCGGATCTTCGACAAACCTAACAAAAATAAACAATGGGGAAATGATTTTTTTTTTTTAATAAATGGTGTTGGGAAACTGGCTAGCCATATGCAGAAAGCTGAAACTGGATCCCTTCCTTACACCTTATGTGAAAATTAACTCCAGATGGATTAAAGATGTAAAAGTAAGACCGAAAAGCATAAAAACAATAGAAGAAAACCTAGGCAACACCATTCAGGACATAGGCATGGGCAAGGACTTCATGATTAAAACACCAAAAGCAACAAAAGCCAAAATAGACAAATGGGTTCTAATTAAACTAAAGAGCTTCTAAACAGCGAAAGAAACTATCATTAGAATGAACCAGCAAACAAAATGGGAGAACATTTTTGGAATCTACCCATCTGACAAAGGGCTAATAACCAGAATCTACAAAGAACTTAAACAAATTTGCAAGGAAAACACAAACCACCCTGTCAAAAAGTGGGCAAGGGATGGGCACAGACACTTCTAGAAAGAAGACATTTATGCAGCCAACAAGCATATGTAAAAAAGCTCATCATCACTGGCCATTAGAGAAATGCAAATGAAAACCACATTGAGATACCATCTCATGCCAGTTAGAATGGCAACCACTAAAAAATCAGGAAACAAAATATGCTGGAGAGGATGTGGAGAAATAGGAAAGCTTTTGTACTGTTGGTGGGAGTGTAGATTAATTCAACCATTGCGGAAGACAGTGTGGTGATTCCTCAAGGATCTAGAAATAGAAATTCCATTTGACCCAGCAATCCCATTACTGGGAATATACCCAAAGAATTATAAATCATTCTATTATAAAGACATATGCATACATATGTTTATTGTGGCACTGTTCACAATAGCATAGACTTGGAACCAACCCAAATGCCCATTGTGATAGGTTGGATAAAGAAAATGTGGCACAAATACACCATGGAATACTATGCAGCCATAAAAAGTGATGAATTTATGTCTTTTGCAGGGACATGGATAAAGCTGGAAACCATCATTTCAGCAAACTGACACAAGAACAAAAATCAAACACCAAACACTGCATGTTATCACTCATAAGTGGTTGTTGAACAATGAGAACACATGGACATAGGGAGGGGAACATCATACACTGGGGCCTGTTGGGAGTACAAGTCTAGAGGAGGGAAAGCAGGGGTTTGGGGAGTGACTAGGGGAAGACAGTATTAGGGGAAATACCTAATGTAGATGACAGGGTGATGGATGTAGCAAACCACCATGGCATGTGTACACCTATGTAGCAATCTGGCACATTCTGCACATGTACCCCAAACCTTAAAGTATTATTTTTTTTAAAAAAGAAAAAAACAAAAAGAAAGCTTACTCATGTTTAAGTTGCTGTTGTTTGAGTTTTTAGTCGCAATGCTAAATGATGCTTACATTTGGAGGTTTAAGCCACAGATATATGCATTAAGTCTAAAATTATAATCATGTACACATGGCTAAGTTTAATTTGCAAACATTGTACCATGAATTTAAAAATCATCATGCAGTTTAAAATCCACTGGGATTTTAATCTCATTCTCTAAATAAACTATATGGAAAAGAAGAACTGGACAGCATTATTCAAGAAAAATATAATTCTCCAAAAGCTAACTGAAATCTATGATTGGGCCAAGATGTGATCATTATCAGATTTTTAAAGATATAATAAAAACTGTTTTCATGAAATTAAAAATTTGTGTTGCTAAGGAATCAAAATGATCATTTAGATTTAGCTTTTCATTTTACAGGAAAAAAACTGTGTTCATACGTATTCTTTGATAGGGCCTACATCACACAGGTTATAAGCATCAGAATTGGTTTTAGGGCACAGTGTTTTGAGTTAATTAAAGACAATTGTTTTTCCCTTACCAGAAGCACTCATCTTAGATGAAAATATAAAAAAAAGATTAAAAAGATGATACCTTTAGTCTTCATGTATAGTTGATATCTTCATAGAAACACAATCTTCACTATTTCTTGTAACCCTATGGGCTTGTACATGAAGTTTATCATACAGAGATAAATACAATTGAAGAATTATATGAGAAACAAGCAAGAATCAGAAAAAATAGTAATCTCAGGTTGTATAAAAGATAATTTAAAATGACCTCAATGGTAACATGTATTGTTCTGTTTCTTTAAGGCAGTTTTTAGAGTAATTACAAACAGTTATATAATTATATTTTTAAAATCTCTGTTTTGAACTCTAGTCAGGGCTATCCTTGGACATTCCCAACTAATCACAACGTATTTAAAAGAAAGTACCTCTGTTTAGTGGAGCTATATTAACTCTCATAATACAAAAATTTAATAATTTAAGGTCATAGTACATCAAATGATACTCTGAAGAGTGGATAAACACGTTAGAATAATAAAATAATATGCTTCCTATTTCCATTGTATTACCAGTATTATTATTATTTTGGTATATCTCGCCTCATTTCAATAAAAAGTGTTAGTGCTGAATCACAGAATGTTTTAACAACAAAAATCTAAGTTTCTCACTTCAGATAGGAAATTATAATGAACTACAAAATGTCCTCTTCAGAAAAAGAAGAAAAAGAAGGAAGGAAGAGTCAGACAAAAGAGAGAGAGAAGCAGAAAAGGACAAGGAAAGATACAAGGACACATGTGCACATTAGCACATGTGAATGTGCTAATAAACTATGACACATAAGTGTTGTTTAATTAAATCATATGACTCATGAATAGCTACTAGCAACCTACTTACCTTATAAGTTGGGTCAAAATTTGTATAATGATTTCTATACCTGAAAGAAATGTAAGAAAGAGGATAGATTTCAGATGAAATAATGATTTGACATGAGCTATACTTTCCAGAATGCTTATATTGAATCCGTATCCTTTAAATATCTGTATGGCATTTCTCTAATTCATTTCCTCATAGTTGCACTATTGGGTTTTGTTTGTAACTATGTTTTTTCTAAAAAATATGGTTTGATTCCATATGGCTTTCTTAGAATATACTGATGTGTGCTTAGGAGTTTAGAAACATTGCAGATGCTCTTGGAAAACCATTAGGTTTTTCTAAGTTCAGTTATCTCTCAGGGTTCTTGTTCTCTTGAAAATTACAAAATTCTGATTTTTTTCCCTCCAATTCTGTGTTTATTTTTATCTTCAATCATTTTGGATTCAAAATTCTTTTATCATGCAGATCTGTCAATGTACAGTGGAAGAAATGAGAGTTCACAGGAGAGGACAGAAGACAGAAAAGAGTTTCCAGACTTTTGAGATACAGTCTGACATTGGTATGATGCACAGAAAGAATATTCTCTTTCTGTGAATTCCCAGTTTCATTTCCCTGGTTTATGACACATAGGTAAGACTTAGAAACTGTCAAGAAAAAAAGCTCATGATTGATGACAAGCAATAGTTTGAAGAGCACGTTTTATTTTATGCAGCTATTTTATCATGTTTGACTCTGTTTTATAGCCGTTATATATTTCCACAAGTTCAGAAATTGCTTAAAATCCTGGTTTCTTTACAACAAAGAGAAAAACACCTATTTTTCTCTGAAAATTTTACTTGTATCGAAAAATCACTTTGACATTATTTTTAGTTTTTAACAAAAGAAAACAGTCAACTCAGCTTTACCAAAATCTTTTCATAAAAAATGGCAAATATTTAAATGAAATATTTATATTTCATTTTTTTTATATTTCATGCTTTTTATTTAAATAACTCATATATGGTTTACTACTATGTGCCAGACACTGTTGTATACTCTTTCAAATATTTATTCAATGAGCACAAGTCAATAAGGTAGGCATTATTATGATGTCTCTTTTATACCTGAAAAATTGTTAAACAAAGAAATGTGGTTACTGAAGTCCCATTTGTGTACGTTATTTGAATTTATTGTCTAAGTGTAAAGCTGTTAATTACAACAAAATAAAATATTTGAAACAGGTTGTCAGATGACTAAAAAAATGTTGTTTTTAAGTTTGATGAACCTGTCATATTGTTGAGAAATTTTTACCACATTCTAAGTACTCTTCCTTTATCTCTTATTTTAATTTGCATTTGGACCTCAAGTTAGACCTATTCTAACCATGGGCAATAATAGGATGTACCTTATTGTTCCATGGTGTGAACATGGGAAGCTTCTGTTATGTGAAATGCAAATGTCCTACCTACACAGCAAGAAAAAGAAGGTCATTATAATTAACTTTATTAAAAAACCCTCAGAGTTAAGCATCCTCTACAACACAAGAAGAGAAAACTACTAAATATTTTATGTGTCACAGATGAAACTGCATACAATTTATGAAATATTTAGAAGATAAAGTCTATTTCATATATAACTTTTGTATTTTACCAAAATATATATCATTTTCTGATCTTAAAAGATTATAACAAAAAGAATAGAAAACTTAATATAAGTGTAAAGAAATTTATATTAAAGTGAAACAAATTCAGAAAACAAATGCCATGTCATCCTTTTAGAAATTTACCATGTCATATAGCATAATACCTTTTATATAAATGTTACAATATTCAAAAATACTAGCATTGTTTATGAATGTACACATAATAAGTAAACATATATAAACATGAATGAAAGGAATGTACAACTGACTTCAGAAGAGTGATTAACTCTTAGGGGAAGTAAGAGAGAGTTAGCTGCAAAAATGGCAGTCCTTTCTTTATAAAAAGATTCACCTTAAAGAACAAAATGGTAATCTTTGTTAATTTTTTGTGGTGAATAAGTGGGTGATTGTCTAAAGATTCTCTCTATATTTCTCATGTTCAGTATGTTATTTAAAAAGGAAAAAATCACAATCATTTACACAGGTTATCTATGTTTTCCAAAATGACAATCTCTTTACACATTTAAAATTGAATTGTTCATTAAAAATCATATTATGCGTGCCCTTTAAAATGTATGATGTATATAGGGTGGTGAGAAAGTGAGTTACTCCAATGTTTACCATATGTTGAGATTGGCTACCAGTGAATCTTTCCAACACTGAGTCAGTAAAACATTCCTCCATAGTTGCTATTATTTCTGCTCAGTGAGAGAAAAGTAATATTTTATATTCCTGATGTATAAGGAAAAAGTGAAAAGGATTTTGTAGAGGTAAATGTACAATATATATGTACACAAATCTTATATCTATGATGTAATATACATGAGTAATACACATTATTGGAAAAAAGTTCTATATGTGTTATAAAATAACTTATTATAATTTTACTTTGAAATTTCTAAATTATTTTCTTATTCGACTCAGTATGTAATGACAGATTTTACTGCATTTTATAATGCAGAATATGTGCCTAATAATCAAACTAGCAAAATGGGTTGCATATGATAATTTATATATTTAAGTAAAAAGTGAGTGCCTCATCATGGTATTTAAATGCTTGCCAACTTTGATTTAAATTATAAAACATTCTGATGCATGAAGGCAAAAATGCAATCTAATTACAGATAACACCTTCATTCTGTCTTGGTATTCCTGCAGTCTTATCACTCACAACTTTGTTATTTTAATAAAGACATCCTGGAACCATGATGTAGAATTTAGAATACAAATGTATATTTCAGCTATACATTTCTATAAATTTAGAAACTGCTTATAATGGGACTATTGGTGTGACATTAGCAATAATAATGTGAACAGACATCATGTGTTTCTTCTTGAAATAATGTCATCGAATCTTAGATCAATTAAAAATACTTTGATTTATGTATAGTTCCAACAATAAAATGATAAATATTTGTATTTATAGAGTAAGAATTAGTTGTGTGGAAAAGTTGTTTATTTTCTCTATCAATACAAAATATTTATAAAGTTAGGCATTAATATCGATCTATATTAACCTTTTGGATTTTGAGCAGCTGGGCTAAAGAAATAAACAAGTAGATATTTTTAAAATTTGAGATAAGAATCTGATATTTGTTAAAATGTGGTTATCATTTGACTTCTCAGTTTACTTATGGGAAATTTATACTATAATATTACTCAACTGCATCAAGCATATTTTCCACAGATTTTGTAGAATTAGGAGGCATTGATAATAACTCAAAATTTAAGTCATGGGCAAAAAAACTATAGTGCTTCCTTAAGTAGAAATATTTCTACTAATGTGAATTAATGCTCCAAATACACTAACTGACAGAAATGTAAGAAAAGCAAGGCCGTATAATAAAATCTCACTTTTATTAAAATAAGTAAAAAAAAAAAAGTCCATAAATAGAAGAAAAATTGAGTTTTACATTAAAAATTGAGTGAGTGAGTAAATGATGAGATCCCAGATGTTCTTATTAGCAAACACTGTTAACCCAATGAATAAGTTTATTATTAATAACCTTAGTTAATAAAAATGAAAACAATGAAAATAGACAGGATTTATTAACAGCCTCATGGGTAAAGTATATTTCCTGGCTATCCAAATTGCTTTTGAATTCTCATACATGAAAAATTTCTTCTGCATAAGTATGCATGCATGTACTCTGTAGTACGTGAACTACATGAACAATGCAAAAATATATGGCAAAGAAAGTGAAAACCTCTAAATCCTTGTTTTCGTGTATAGTTATTGTTAACAATAAAAATTCACACATAAAGCATTAAATGTGTACATGTTAAGGGTTGAAGTGGGTCCCCTAAAATTTATACCAGAAGTCCTAACCCTGAATAACTCAGAATGTAAGCTGATTTGGAAAGAGAGTTGTCACATATATAATTGGTTAGAATGAGGTATTTAGAGTAGGACCTAAGCCACTGCGACTGGTGTCCTTATGAAAAGGGGAAATTTAGATGGACATATGCACAAGAAGTACTCCCTGTGAAGAGAAGACAGAGATCAGAGTGATGTTTTCAAGCCAAGAATGCCCAAGATGGCCAGCAAACCACCAGAATCTAGGTAGCAGGCATCAAACTGATTCTCACAGCCCTCAAAATAAAAACAAACTTGCTGATGCCTTGATTTTGGATTTCTAGATTCTGGAACTGGAAGACAATAAATTTCTCTTGGTTAAGACATCCAATTTAACCAAGAAAAATACATTATATTGCCAATATTCCAATGCTATTAATATTCTCCTATATTTATTTTACTACATTCCTATACATCTATCCATTAATTCATCTTTTTATTAGGATGCATGTCAAATAAATGGGCAATATTGCAACAATAAACATTTAAGTATACAATAAGCTGAAATGCAATAGTAGTTAATGGGTGATTTTTTAAAAAGTACTTATTCTTTAATAGACACATAGTAATCATACATGTTTATGAGGTACACAGTGATGTTTCAATACATACACTATATAGTGGTAAGATCAGTGTAATCAACATATACATAATCTCAAACATTTATCATTTCTTTGTGATGCAAACATTCAATATCTTCTCTTGCAGCTATTTGAAGATATATGTTATTGTTAGTTGTAGTCATTCTACAGTGTATAGAACACTAAAACATATTTCTCCTATCTAGTTATAATTTTGTATCTTTTAACAAATCTCTGCCTATTCCCCACTTCCCTTTAATCATATCAGCTTCGAACAAGTTTTGTTCTACTCTTAGTTCTATGAGATAAATGTTTTTAGTTTCTGCATATAAGTAAGAACATGTGGTATTTAACTTTCTATTTTCACTTATACAGTCCATTAGTGTTGTTCTGAATGCCTGGATTTCATTCTTTGTTATGGCTAAATTGTGTATACACTTAATATTTTCTTCATCCATTCATCTGTTGTTGGAAACTTTGGCTGATTCCATTTTCTGGCTATTGTGAATCATACTGCAATAACCAAGAGGATGGAGATATCACTAATATACAGATTTCCTTTTCTTTGGATACTCAACAGAGAGATTACTAGATTATTAATATATGGCAGTTCTATTTGTTGTTTTGGGGGAACATTCATACCATTTTCCATAATGGCCGTATTGGTTAACATCCCCACCAAGTGTATTAGACCTCAGTTTTCTCTACATCCTGGTCAGTGTGGTGTTTTCTTTTCTTTTCTTTTTTTTTTTTTTTTGTTGTTGTTGTATTGTTTTGTTTGGTCTTTTACATAGTAGCTATTCTAACTGAGGTGAAATGATATGATAATATTTCATTGTGGTTTTGATTTGCATTTTCCTGATGATTAGTGATGTTGAGTATTTTTCACATATTTGTTGGCCATTTGTATGTTTTCTTTAGAGAAACGTCTGTTGAGATTACTTGCCCATTTTTTTCTTTGCAAATGACATGATTTTATTCTTTTGTATGGCCAAATAGTATTCCATTTGACCATAAAAAAAGTGGTATACATATCACATTTTCTTTATCCATTCCTCTGTTAATGTACACTTGGGTTGATTTCTTTTTCTTTTTTCTTTTCTTTCTTTTTTTTTTTTGAGACAGAGTCTTGCTCTGTCACCCAGGTTGGAGTGCAGTGGCATGATCTTGCTCATTGCAACTTCTAACTTTTAGGTTCAAGCAATTCTCATGCCTCAGCCTCCTGAGTAGCTAGGACTACAGGTGCATGCCTCATGCTCACTAATTTTTTGGATTTTAGTAGAGATTGGGTTTTCACCATGTTGCCCAGGGTAGTCTCAAACTTCTGAGCTCAGGCAATCCACCTGTCTCAGCCCCGCAAAGTGCTAGAATTACAGGCATGAGCCACCATGTTCAGTTAGTCGGGTTGATTTCATATTGTGAATGGTGCTACTTGCCCATTTTTAATTTATTAATTTATTATTTTTTTAGAACTTTGTCAGTATTCAAGCAATTGAGGCTTGGTACAACCCAAAGTAGAAACCTATATTGGAGGGAAGGGGGACTCTTTAGGACAAAACTCTTCCAAGTGTTCTTTTTTTTTTTTTGAAAGAGAGAAAGAAAGAAAAAAAAGGAATGAAGAAGAAGAAAGAAGAAGAGAAAGAGGGAGAGAGAATGGAAGTGTTGCTTTATTCTAAAAATGGGTATTGAAAACCTCTTTTATGTCAGTAATTGTGCTTAATAATGGCCAACCAATATTTCATTTAAACCTGTGAATAAGTGTAATGTGGTACTGATAATGTTTATTAAGTTTACTTGTTCCAGATCTGAGTTCAAGTCCTGGATATCCTTATTAATTTTCTGTCTCGTTGATCTATCTAATATTGATGTTGAAGTCTCCCACTATTATTGTGTGGAAGTCTAAGTCTCTGTATAGGTCTTATGTATCTGGGTGTTCCTGTATTGGATGTGTATATATTTAGGATCTTTAGCTCTTTTTGTTGCGTTGATCCTTTTACCATTTGACTTTTTAAATCAAATTGTTTATTTCTCTTGCTGTTAAATGTTTGAGTTTCTAGTATATTCTGGAAATTAATTTTTTGTCAGATGAACAGTCTGAAAATATTTTCTCCCATTCTGTAGGTAATATTTCTACTCTGTTGACTACTTCCCTTTGCTGTGTAGAAGCTTTTTAGCTTGATATATTCCTATTTGTTTATTTTTGATTTTGTTGCCTTTGTATTTGAAGTCTTATTCATACAACCTATTCCCAGACCAGTGTCTTTAGGTTTTTTTCTACTAGTTCTATAGTTTTGGGTCTCAAACTTAGGTCTTTAATCCATTTTGAGTTGATTTTCATGTAAGGAGAGAAATGGGGGGTCTATTTTCCTTCTGCATATAGACATTTAGTTTTTCCAGAACCAATTATTGAAGAGGCTGTCCTTTCCCTAGAAAATATTCTTGGTGTCTTTGTCAAAAATCATTAACTGTAAACATGTAGATTAATTAACAGTTTCTCTATTTAATTCCCTGGGTTTATGTGGCAGTTTTTATGTTAATACCATGCTGTTTTGGTTACTACAAACTTGAAGAATATTTTGAAATCTAGTAGTGTAATGTTTCCAGCTTTGTTCTTTTTTTCTCAGGACTGCATTAGCTATTGTAGGACTTTTGTGGTTCCATATGAATATAGAATATTTTTTCTATTTCTATGAAAAAATTCACTAGTATTGTGATAAGCATTTCATTGAATCTCTAAATCACTTCGAATAGTATGGTCCTTTTAACATTATTAACATTATTACATTTTCCAGTCAATTAATATGGTATGCCTTTGGAACTTTTCGGTCTCTTTCTATTTCTTTTTTCAATGTTTGGTTGCTTTTTTTGCAGAGCTCTTTTACGTCCCTGGTCAAATTTATTTCCAGGTATTTTATTGCTTTGTTTTCAAACTATTGTAAATGATAGTTTTCTTAATTGCCTTTTCAGCCAATTTGTTACTTGTGTATGGAAATGTTATTGATTTTCGTAGGTTGATTTCGTATCTTGCAACATTACCAAATTTGTTCATCAGTTCTAATAGTTTTTTGGTAGTCTTTAAGCTTTTTAATATATAAGATCATTTTATACACAAAATGAATGATTTGATTTCTTCTTTTCCAATTTGGATGCCCTTAATTTCTTTCTTTCTCTTATTTGCTCTGGCTCGGGCTCCCAGTGCTATGTTGTACAAAAACAGTGAGAATGAGCATGGTTTTCTTGGTCCAGTTCTTAGGAAAAAAAAAATACTTTCAACTTTCCCCTGTTCAGTATGATGTTAACTTTGTCTTTGTCATATATGGCCATTTTTTTGAGGTACCTTCCTTCTATACATAATTCATTGAGATTCTTATTCATGAAGGGATGTTGAATATTTTACAATGCTTTTTTTAAACTCTTTTTTTTTTTTTTTGAGACGGAGTTTCGCTCTTGTTACCCAGGCTGGAGTGCAATGGCCCGATCTCGGCTCACCGCAACCTCCACCTCCTGGGTTCAGGCAATTCTCGTGCCTCAGCCTCCCGAGTAGCTGAGATTACAGGCACGCGCCACCGGGCCCAGCTAATTTTTTGTATCTTTAGTAGTGAACTAAAAGTTCACATTTTTTAGTTCACTATGTTGACCAGGATGGTCTTGATCTGTTGACCTCGTGATCCACCCGCCTTAAACTCTTTATATAATCATATGGTTTTAGTCCTTCTTTATGTTGACAGGCCATATCCTGTCTATTCATTTAAGTATGTTCAACATCCTTTTACAAATTCCATTTGATTATTGTGTATGGTTGATATGGTTTGGATATTTGTCTCCTCCAAATGTCATGCTGAAGTGTGAATTCCAATGTTAGAGGTGGGGCCTATGGGGCCTACTGGGAAGTGTTTGGGTCATGGGAGTAAATCCCTCATCAATGTCTTATTGCCCTCCTCATGATGATAAGTGAGTTCTTGCTCACAGTTCACATAAGATCTTATTATTTAAAAGAATACCAGGGGTTCCTCCTCAACTCTGCTACTGCTCTCACTATGTGTATGCCTGCTCCCCTGTCTCCTTCCATCATTATTGCAAGCTTTCTGAATCCTTCATCAGAAGCAATAGCAGCACCACATTTCCTGCACCACAGACTCCAGAATCATGAGCCTAAATAAATATCTTTTCTTTGTAAATTACCCAGTCTCAGGTATTTCATTATAGCAACACAAATGGACTGATGCGGTGATTTTTTAATGTGCTATTGGATTTGTTTTGCTCATATATTGTTGAGCACATTTTATCTAAGTTCATCAGGAATATTGGACTATAAGGTTTGTTTGCTTGTTTGTTTTGTTTGTTAGTTTTTCTTGTGTCCTTGTTTTTGTTATCAAGATTATGCTGGTCTTGTAGAATCAGTTTGGAATAATTCCCTTCTCTTCAATGTTTAGAAATAGTTTGAGAACAATCAGTACTAGTTCTTCAAAACTGCAGTGGATCTCAGCAGTGATTTCATCCCAACCTGGACTCTTTGTTGTTGGGAGATGTTTTTACTTATTTAATTGCATACCAGGGATTGGTCAGTTCAAATTTTCTACTTCTGGTTTCCATCTTGATAGGTTTCATGTGTCTAGGAATTAATCCATTTCCTCCAGGTTTTCAAATGTATGGGTGTGTTGGTCATAATAGTCTCTAATAATCCTTAGTATTCCTGTGGTATCAGTTTTGAGGTCTCCTTTTTAGTTTCTGATTTTATTTGGGTCGTCTCTCTGTTTTTCTTAGTGTAGCTAATGATTTGTTAATTTACTTTTCAGAAAACCAGTTTTCAGTTTCATTGGTATTTTTCATTTTTTTGTGGTCCCAATTTTATTTCTGCTCTGACTTTTATAATTTATTCCCTTGTACTAATTTTGGGTTTAGTTGGGTTCTTGTTTTTCTAGTTCTTGAGGTGTATCATTATGGCATTTATTTGAAATCTTTCTACTTTTTGACGAATAAATTTATTGCTATACACTTGCCTCTTAATACTGCTTCACTATGCCCAGCAATTGGATAATACCTAGCAGCTTTTTGTATGTTTCATTTCTATTTTACTTTGTTCCTTTCTTATTGAAGGGAACAAGCTCCAGGTGCATCTACTTGGCCATCTTGTGGCATTACTCTTTTATGGATATTTTTCAGGTACCTATGTTATAGAAAAAAAATTCATATACGTAATTATACAAACTCCAGTGCACAAGTTGGTGAACTTAGGCAAGTATATACATCTGTGAAACCCAAACCTTTATCAAAATACACTACCATAATTTCTGAAAGTTTTATAATGCCATTTATTTGGCATTTTAATGACCCTGATACCAGAGGCAATGACTCACATGAATTGTTTTTTATAGATGAGTTTTGCCAGTTCAGAAATTTCATATAAATGAAATCAGTGTGTACTTGCTCAGTGTGTATTGTGTACACATATAGAACTTGCTCTATTTAGCATACTACTGCAATTAATCTTTCTTCTTATTATTAGTAATTAGTGTGTATTGTGTACTCATATAGAACTTGCTTTATTTAGCATACTACTGCAATTAATCTTTCTTCTTATTAGTAATTATTCCTTTCATTTATTAACAATTAGTATCCCAGTATATAAATATACCACACGTTTTCCCATTCACCTGTTGATGAATGGCTGTTTCCAGTTTTGACTGTTAGAAATAAAGCTTATATAACATTCTTGTATATGATATTGTATATGTGAATATGTGTGTGTGTTTGAATATATACTTTTAATTTATTTGCGTAAATATTCAGAAGTAAAACGTTGAATCATAAAGGAGGCATATGTTTAGTTATATAATAAGTTGTGATTTTTTTCCCAAAGCTATTATAACTTTTGACATTCCTACCAATAATTCATAAGAGTCTAATTTGTTCTACATTCTTGCTCACATTTTGTGATCTATTTATTGTAATGTTGGCCTTACTTTTGTGCGTGAAGTAGCATGTCATTGTTGTTTGCATATGCTTTTCTCTGATTTCTCATGATTGAATACATTTTCATGTGCTTATTATATTAATGAAGAAGTAACCATTTATCCATATTTACAATATTATCATTTCTTAATATTTTCAGATAACAATATCTATAATGTAATTTTATTATCACAGAAAAATTTCTATAATATTGTCTTGAAATAATATTATAATTTCAAGAACATTATTTAAATGGAATTATGCAGTATGTTAACTTTGGGATTATCTTTATTTCACTTGAGATAATTCTGTGAGAATTCATCAGGCTTATTTCTTTTTACAGCAGAACAGTATTTCATTGTATGTACATGCCACAGTTTGTTAAATAATTTTCCTATTGAAGGACGTGTGAGTTGTTTCCAACATTTTACTGCAAAGAATGACTCTGCTTTAAGCACTCATGTATAAGCATTCGTGTTAGCAGAATTTTATTATTTTTTAGAATAAATGCCCATTAGTGAAGCTGCTGACTTGTACGGTGGTTGTATGTTTAGCTTTTTGAAAAATCACCAATCAGTTTTCCAGAAATATTGTATCATATTACACTGCAACATATATTATATACATTAGTCCTTTGATAGATACATGTCAGCAAATCATAGCTTGTTTTTGCATCTCTTGATGGGGTTGTGAACAGAGCAAATAATCTTAATTTTCATTGAGTCCAATTGAGCAATTTATTCCTTCATGAATCATAGTTTTCATGTTAAGTCAAAGAACTTTTTGCCTTCCCCTATATATCAAAGATTATCTCATATGTTTTTTTCTAGAAGTTGTATAGTTTTACATTCTACATTTAAATCTAAGACTGATTTTGAGTTAATATTTGTATAATGTGTAGGACCTTCACTAAGGTTAATTTTTTGCCCATGAATACCTAGTTGCTCCTGCACTATTTGTTGAAAGGTTATCTTTTGTCCATTGAATTCTTCTTCATTGTTCTCCACAATTAGTTCACATATTTGTGCAGGTCTATTCTGGGCTCCTTACTAGGTTCCATTGAGGTATGTTTCTATCCCTTCATAAACACTCCCTATTCTTAATGGCTACATCTAAACATGTCTTAAACTTGAATAGACTAATTCTTCTCATCTTATTTTTAATTTTCAAAATTAGTTTTGTTTTACAAGTTCCTCTGTGTTTTCATATAAATTTTAGAACAACATTGTCTACATGAATATAAATTTTGCTGGAATTTTGATAAGAATTGTGTTGAACTTGTATATCAATTTGAGTATTGACATATTTACTATACTGAGTATACTAATTTATAAATATTTTATCTTTCCATTTATTTAGATCATTTTTCATATCTTTGATCAGAATTTTCTAGTTTTCTCTATAGATGTCTCATACCTGTTTTGTTGGCATTACACTCAAATGATTTACTGTTTATATGTAGAGTTACAATCAATTGTTCTTCGTTGACCTTGTAGCCTGTGACCATGCTAGGTTTTAGTTCTGGGTTTTGGAGATTTTTCTGTAGATTCTTTGAATTATCTACAGTGACAATCATTTTTTTTCTGTATATAGGAAATGTTTTATGTATTCATTTTTTATGATCTAAATAAATATATTTTAAAATGTCATTGAGATTTGATTGATTCCTTATAATATTTAGTAGAGCTGATCATCAAAAGGCAGACATTTCAAAGAATAGGACATGTGATGGTTAATTTTATGTGTCAATTTAGTTAGGTTATGCATTGTAATTTGGTCAAACACAGCCAAGATGTTGCTGTGAAGATATTTTGTAGGTGTTATTAGTCTACAATAATTTGATTTTAACTAAAGTAGATTATCCTCAATAATGAAAGGAACTCATCCAATCAATGAAAGACCTTAAGAGCAAAATCTGTTGTTTTCCAAGGCAAAGAAATCTTGCTTCAGTATTTCAAGACAGAAATCCCTTCTGAAATTCTAGCCTTCCAGCATTCCCTTCAGGTTTCAAACTCCAGACTACAACAAAGTCCTGTCTAAGTTTGCTGCTTTCTGGCTCACCCAAAAAATTCTGGACCCAAGATTGTAATATCAACACTTGTCTGAGTTTTCAGCTTGCTGGCCTGTCCTACTTATTTCAAACTTGCTAGCCTTCATAATTTTGTGAGCCAACTGCTTGAAACACACATATACTTATACTTATACATATACATATATACATGCTTATATAGAATTCATGCAAATATACATTTATTCATGTTTGTGTGTATATATATGTGTGTGGTAGTGTGTTTATATATATGTATATGTAATCACAATTCTCATAACAAAGTTTAGGTCAGTGTTGGACTGCATATACAATGGTGGTTTTATAAGATCATAATGGAGCTGAAAAATTCTTATTGCCTAGTGATGTAGCTGTCATATAGTCATAGTGAAATGCACTTTATTTTTGGTAATTCTGGTGTAAACTTACTGTGCTGTCAGTTATATAAAACTATAGCACGTACAGTATTTGGCTTTTTATTTATGTATTAGTTTGCTAAGGATAATGCCTTCATTTCCATCCACATGTTCTCACTTAAAAGTGGGAGCTTGTAATCCCAGCACTTTGGGAGGCCGAGGCGGGTGGATCACGAGGTCAACAGATCGAGACCATCCTGGTCAACATAGTGAAACCCCGTCTCTACTAAAGATACAAAAAATTAGCTGGGCCCGGTGGCGCATGCCTGTAATCCCAGCTACTCGGGAGGCTGAGGTGGGAGAATTGCCTGAACCCAGGAGGCGGAGGTTGC
>CM052654.1:92573328-92603006 GCA_028533165.1 Leontopithecus rosalia
AACAAGAGCGAAACTCCGTCTCAAAAAAAATAAATAAATAAATAAATAAAATAAAAAGTGGGAGCTAAATGGTGAGAACTAAAGAATACGGAGAAGAAAACAACAGACACTGGAGCCTCCTTGAGGGTGGAGAGTGGAGGAGCATAAACAATAACTAGTGGGAACTAACTAGGCTTAGTTCCTGGATGACAAAATAAACCGTACAACAAACCCCTGTGACATAAATTTACCTATGTAACAAACCTGCACATGTACCTTCAACCTAAAGTAAAAGTTAAAAACTATAGCACATACAATTATGTACAGTATATAATACTTAATAATAAATGACTATGTTAGTGGTTTATGTATTTACTATACTATACTTCTGAATCATTATTTTAAAGAGTACTCCTGCTTATTTACAAAAGGTAAATATAAAACATCCTCAGGCAGGTTCTTCAGGAGGTGTTCCAGGAAAAAGCATTTTTATCATAAGAGATGGCAGCTCTATGCTTGTTATTCCCCTTGAATACCTTCCAATAGGATAATACATGGAGGTGGAAGACAGTGATATTGATGATCCTGACCTTGTGTAGGCCTAGGCTAATATGTGTTTTTTTGTCTTAGTTTTTAACAAAAATGTTTGAAACGTTTGAAAACAAAAGAATTCAAATTTTAAAAATAGAAAAAAATTTATAAAATGAGGATATAAGGAAAGAAAATATTTCTTACAGTTATACAATGTGTTTGTGTTTTAAGCTATTACAAAAGTGTCAAAAAGTTAAAAAAGGAAAATGCTTATAAAGTTAAAAAGTTACAGTAAGCTAAGATTTATTATTGAACAAAGGAAATTATCTTTTTGTAAATTTCATGTAATCTAAGTGTCCATTGTTTATAAAGTCTTCGGTATTATACAGTAACCTCCCAGGCCTTCATATTCACTCACCACTCATCCACTGACTCACCCAGAACAACTTGCACTCTTGAAGCTTCATTCATGGCAAGGACCCTGTACAGGTGTGGCATTTTTAAACTTTTATACTGCATTTTTACAGTACCCTCACTATGTTTAGATATATTTAGATACATAAATGTAGGGAGCCAGACTCATCCACCCCCGCACCTGGGGATCAGCAGCAAGGCTGCTATGAACTTTGGGTGAACTCCAGAGAAGTGAAAGCATAATAGGAGGATGTGTATGGCTCGGATAGAACAGACAGGCCTGGAGAGATAAGCAGCTTTCATTGACCTTGCTGCAAGGTAGTTGTTAGCTGAAGTACGTTAACTGAAGTATGAGAATAATAATCACAGGCTGTTCTAAGTAACTGCACCCTCCCTCTGCTATGTGCTTTGTGATCAAATAAAGTACACTGAGACAGGTCAGGCTAGAGAGACCGACATCCTTCACCTCCCGGACCGCCTGGCCCAGCTTTCTCACCTCCCAGACTGCCTGGTCGTTTGTGTTTGTATTTTTCTTCGTCCCCCCACTGTTCCCTCTTAGGTCTTTGTACCCTCATGCAGCACAGGACACCGTACCCACCAGACATAAATACTTACCATTGTGATAGAACTGCCTACAGCATGAAGTATAGTAACATCCTATACAGATTTGTAGCCCAACAGCAACAGACTACACCATATGGCCCAGGTACGTAGTAAGCACCACCATGCAGGTTTGTGTAGGTATACTCAATGATCACACAATAACAAAATCAGCAAATAATGCATTTCTCAGAAAGAATTGCCACTGTTAAACCATTCATGAATGTCCTTTAATCACTGTATCTTTTATTTGTAAATCATCGCAAGGAAGGAGGAACTGAAACTAATGAGATATTTGAAGTTTTATAAAAATCTTTATATTATTATTTAATTGTTTTTAGAAATAGTTGTCAGGTAAAGTTACTGCATTGTGCTACAACACTACAATGTGGCTATGACGTCACTAGGCGACAGAAATTTTTCAGCTCCATTTGAATTCTATGAGAGCTTCCTTGTACATTTGGTCTCTTCTTAACTGAAACTTCGTTTTGCAGGTTTCTGTTGACAAGAGATCAAATGTGTAAGGAAGCTCTCTTTATAGTATGAATATAAAGTTAAGCGTGCATATGTATTTCTGCCCACAGGCAATACTGCCTTCTACTTCTGCCTTTCAATAGACTAGTTGAGGAATTGTCAATTGCTTCACTAAGTACTATTAATAAAGCCAGAAAGCAGTAATCAGTTCCATAGAAGTCATACCATTCTCACCCCGGGATGTTAAGATCTGTAAGTCCTATCACATATTAATTTTTGTACTACAATTACCTTTTTCCCAAAGCCGTAAAACATCTTTCATTCTCTGCAGGGCCAACAATCTAATTCCTTTGCCTGTGTGATTCTTGAGGACCCATGCATATGAGGCAGACTGGCCTGAGGATAAGATAAAATCATGAGTTATAATGACAAATAATTCAGGCCTCAAGAAACTTGCCAAGAATTTCAGATAAATGTGGCTGTTTAAGTATATGAAATCACTTGTACATTTCTTACACTGACTTAAATAACAATAATTAAGAAAAAAAATTAAAGTCATAAACAGATAATGACAAATTGAATTAGAAAGAACCTTACAGCAGTAACAATTAAAAAGTGTAATAGAAGGTCAGGTAATAAGCAATTCAGCAAACCTGTGGAAGCTAAATCTTCAGTCAATACTAATGGCAGTGAATGGAGTCAAATTCTGTAAAAATTTTAGGAGATTTATTCTGAGCCAATTCTGAGTGACCATGGCTCATGACACAACCCTTAGGAGTTCCTGAGAACATGTGCCCAAGGTCATTGGGGCACAGCTTGGTTTTATATATTTCAGGGAGGCATGCGATATCAATCAAATACACTTAAGGAATACACAGATTTCATTCAGAGAGGTAGGGCAACTCAAAGTGGGGCTTCCAGGGTACAGGTATATTTAAAGATTTTCAATCGGTTGACATTCTGTTGAGGTTGCCTATAGATCTGAGATCCACAGAAAGGAATGTTGGGTTAAAGATAAAGGAGTGTGGAAACCAAGTTTCACTGTGCAGAGGAAGCTCTCAGCAGACTTCAGAGAGAGTGAGTTGTAAATTGTTTCTTATCCAACTTAAAGGGGTGCCTGGCTCTTAGTTGATTACCTCCTAGATCTGGGAAGAGAGGAAGAAAAACAAAGGGGAAATCAGATTTTCTATAGAATATAGATTTTTCCCACAAGAGACTTTGCAAGGCAATTTCAAGGTATGGCAAGGAAATATATTTTGATGTTAAATATTTTTTTGTTCTACAAGAAAAAAATGTTATGCTGGAGTCCGGATGAAAAGTATGTCATGATATATAGGGTCACATAAAACCCATCTGATGAGAATTTATAGTTTGTAAGGCATGACTTCCTAGACCCCATAGGTAGAAATTTGGGCAAGATAAAAAATCAGAGCTTAGTACTCACTAAGGAAATCCACAAAGCAATCCACACTGCAGAACCAGCAAAAGACTAAGGAATTTATATCTACAGGTAACTCTCAAAGTTAAAACTCAAGATGATTTTCTAGACTTTTTAGAATAAATAGTTAGGCCCCAGATTCCTTTCCATCCTACAGACATTTTTGCAACTGCCCCTCACTCTAGCAGATCAGAAGTTTATTGTCTTGTGGATATTTCCCAGAGGGACTCTGGATTGAAAGAGACAGGGAACAAGATTAGGACATCTCTCTCTTTGAAAGGTAACCTACAGAAAGGAGTTGATGTAAAGATATTAATATCAAGTTCTATCAAGGAAACAGCTTGGTTAAATTACATCAGAGTGCAGTCCAAAGTTGGCTACTCTCATATATGTTTTCAAAGATTCAAACATATTGTCAGCCTCTTAAACTCTTGAACATACAATTAGGAATCACCAGAGAGAGCTGAAAACAACTGAATAAATGCAAAGCATCTTGAAGGAAACAGAGATTAAACAAGCAGCTTCTAAAATAAAAAATATCATTAATAATCACAGGGAAAAAATAAGTAATTTCAGTAAACAAGATTGAATGTTATTTTTAAAAACTTTTTTGAGTAAAAGGAGTCTTGGGAATTAAAAATATTATAGCATAAATAAAGGACTCACTAGAAAAGATAAATCAAAGTTAAAGTAGAGGAAAGAGAATATATACGGGAAATCATAACAAAAAGACAAGGCAATTAGTATATCAGGCTAGGAGATCTAATATCCAAATATTAGAAGTTTCTGTAAGATCTAATAGAGAAAATAAAAGAGAGAAAGCCACACTCAAAAAGCATCCAAGACCTTTCCCAGAGCTAACAAACAGATTTTCATCTTGAAAGGTGCTGCTGATTGCCCAGACATTGGATGAAAATAGCTTCACTCCAAATTATATCCTGAAATTTCAAAACACAAGAGATAAGGAGAAAAACAAGGTTTCAGAAAGAAAGTGCCACTGATATACAGAAAGTTAGAAATTAGAATGAGTTTGAATTTCTCAGCATCACTACTAGAAGTCAGAAATCAATAGAATAATGCCTGTGAAATTCTGAAGGAGTATAATTTATAATTTAGAATTTGGTATCAATCAAACGTGAAATTTGAGTATCAATTTTTTTCTGAATGTATCAAACTGTTAAATTATTTTCAGATATCCACTTGATGGTGTTTCTAACAAAGTGAGGAAGTAGACCAAGCATGATATGGGGTCTAAGAAACAGAATATTTAAAACAAAAATGACTGCTGGGAACCCACGGGTATAAGATGCAGAAAGATACTAAGATATCAGCTGTGCTCTAGGACTTGAGGACAAACAACCAAAAAAATGAATTTGTAATGAGTCAAGTGATAATATTAATAGTAAGCTTCTTATAATAAACAATACCAATGCTCACTCCCCAAATTCCCAGGGTCTGCTCTATGGCAATCACTTGAAATTCTTACATTTGGTTCCGCTGGTATTTATGGGAGATCTCTTCATAACATCTTTTGAATGCTATATTTTCCTTTTCCATTTTGGACAATATCTATTAAGTTTCCAGCATACTAACTAAATGGAGATTTAGTGCTTTATCTCCGTACTTCACACAACATCAGCAGTCCATACATTCTCTTCATAGCTGCATCTTAATTGTGGCTACATAATATAAACACATCAAGTGTTGATATTATTACATATGTAAATATTATTTGCAACCAAGCCATAACTTATAATTCAATTAAATTAATTTAACAGAATAATTATTTTTAAATTTTATCTGATATTAATAATTGTCTGCTTTTTTTCAGTTGCTTAACTTGTATGTACCATTTGTAATTGAACTACAGTCTGTCAATTGCTTAATTCTCCTATCAATAATTTCAAACATGTCCAGTAGTTTTTTAACTTCATTGACTTTAAACATTGAAGCATGGCACATGACGATTTTTTTAAAATATTCAAGGCTGGGCACAGTGGCTCATGCTTGTAATCACAGCATTTTGGGAAACCAAGGCAGGGGATAACTAAGAGGCCAGAAGTTCAAGACCAGCCTGGCCAACATGGTGAAACCCCTGTCTCTACTAAAAATACAAAAATTAGCTGGATGTGTTGGCGGGTACCTGTAATCATAGCTACTCCTGTGGCTGAGGCACAAGAACGACTTGAACCCAGAAGGCAAAGGTTGCAGTGGGCGGAGACTGGGTAATTGCACTCCAGTCTGGGAGACAGAGTTAGACTCTGTCTCAGTAAAAAAGAAAGAAAAAAAATATATTGAAGACTGATAAAAAAAATCCAAGTATTTATTAGGAAATGACTCTGAGTAGTAATTCATTGTTATTTTTAATGTTTTACAACTTGTTATTTTGAAATAATTTTATACTTAAAATTTTCCTTTTCCAAGATTTAATTTATTCATCACGTCTTCTTAGTCTTCTCAAATCTAGGGCAGCACGTTAGTCTTTTCCTCTTTTATATCCCTAACACTTTTGAAGAGTACCAGTGAATTATTTTATAGGATGCCCTCAGTTTGGGAGTGTCATATATACTTCTATCCCACAAAAAAATACTGTATTGCAACTGAAACAATTTCTAATTTTAATTATAATTTGATAAATTATAGTTGTATTTATGTACATTGTATTCCTCAATCAGCAATGCAATGAATGAGGAATGCAATGTGGAATAATTAAATCAATCTAATTAATATATTCATCACAGCAAATGCTTATCTTTTGTGGTGAGAACATTTGAAATTCACTCTCTTAGAGATCTTGAAATGTACATATATATATATTTATATAATACATTTTCATTCACTATATTCACCAGGCTGTGTATTATATCATCCCCCCACCTTCCCCCACCATCAAATAAACAATCCTCCTAAATGAAGCTTAGAAGCCTTTGACCATGATCTTGCCATTGCTCCCAAACCCTCACATTCTGATAACCGTCATTCTACTCTCTGCTTCTTTGAATTCTATTGTTTTAGATTCCACTTATTAGTAAGAACATATTCGCCTTTCTGTGTCTGGCTTATTTTACTTAGCATAATGTTCTGTGATTTTATTTGTGTTACTGCAAATAAGGTTGTTTTTATTTTTACTTTTTAAATCTAAGTAGTATTCTGTTGTGTATATGAACCACATTTAAAAAAATCTATTCCTCTGTTAATGACTCTTTAGGTTGTTTCTATAATTTGGTAATTGTGAATAGTGCTACAATGAATATGGGAGTACAGGTATCTCTTCTATGTACTGATTTCAAATCTTTTGAGTAAATACTCAGAAATAGGATTTCTGGATCATATGGCATTTTTATGTTTTGCTTATTGAGGAGCCTCTACACCATTTTGCATGATGAATATACTAGTGTATCTTCCTACCCACAGTATAAGAATTACCTTTTCTTCACATCCTTGACAACACTTATCTGTCTTTCAGATAATAACCATTCAAACAGGTGTGAAAGGACTATCTCCTGTTGGTATTAAAGCATATTTCCCTAATGATTAGTGATGTTGAACATTTTTTATAATATATGTGTCCAATTTTATTTATTTTGATTTTTTTGACAAATTTCTATTCATATCTTCTACTCATTTTTTAATCTTTTTTGGGGCCTTCTATTGTGTTTTTTTTTTTTTTTTTTGTCAGGAGAATCGCTTGAACCTGGTGGGAGGAGGTTACAGTGAGCTGAGATCGTGCCACTGCACTCCAGCCTGGGCGAATTAGACTGTGTCTCAAAGAAAAAAAAGAACAAAAGAAAGCAGCAGAGAAATCATACACAATGTCTTTATCTTTACAAGTAAAGTATAAGCACTTAACTATTTTTTTTTTAAAGGAGAGAAGGAGAGGAAGAAAAAGAGGGAGAGAGAACAGGAATATTGCTTAATTTTTTTTTGAATTCTTTACATTCTTTGGATATTAACTCCTTATCAGATGTATGGTTTGCAGATATTTTCTCCCCATTCACAGGTTGTCTCTTCACTTTGTTGTTTTTTTCTTGCTGAAAATAATATCTATTTTAAAGTCCATATTAAAATTGGAGGGTTATTCTAATAACTTCAAAAGTATATGTTACAGATTTCTTTTAAAATTCAGGATTCAATCAAGAACACACATTGCATTTAGTTCTCATATGACTTTTTTTTTTTCTTATGACATGGTCTTTCTCTGTCAAAAAGGCTGGAATACAGGGGCATGATCATGGCTTACTGCAGCCTTGACTTCTTGGGCTCAAGTGATCCTCCTGCCTCACTCTTCTAAGTAGCTGGACCTATAGGTGCACACCATAACACTCAGCTAATTTTATTTTATCTTGTATTTTTAGAGACAAGGTCTTGCTATGTTGCCCTCAAACTCCTAGACTTAAGTGATCCTCCTGCCTCTGCTCCCCAAACTGCCGGGATTATAGGCATGGGCCACTGTGTCTGGTCTATTATTGTTTTCTTATTACTAAATTCAGCCTAAATATATTTAGCAATGTTTTCATAGAGATACCCTGCCTTTTCAGTAAATTACATCCAGAGACACAGAATATATTTTGTATCAATTTAATTTATTATTTATAATGTTTAATTGCTTAGTTAAGTTATATCTCCATTATGAAATCACCTTTCTTCCATTTTAATTAGCAACCAATCTGTGTGGTAACTTTGAGAATCTACTAATGGTTTTTTTCTTTGACTAAATCATCAATTCCAAAATGGTAGTAAAATCATGAAATTCATTCTATATTATTAGCTGAATTCTTTAGAAAAAAATAATAACTCCTTTTAATATTTTTACTGTGGATTTGTTCTTACATTTCTTTTTTTTTTTTTTTTTGGAAAGAAAGAAAGAAAAAGAGAAAATAGGAGAGAGAACAGGAGTCTTGCTCCACTGCCCAGGCTGAAATACAATCTAAAAATAGGTATTAAAAACCTCTTTTATGCCGATAATTGTGCTTAACAGCGGAGACAGGAAGGAATAAGGGAAGAAAATAACAAACAAACAGCCAACCAATATTTCATGTAAGTCTGTGAAATGCTGTGCAAATGCTGAAGAGTGATTTACTTCCAATTATGTGGTCACTTTCAAAATAGGTATAATGTGATACTGAGAAAAATATATGTTCTGTGGACCTGGGGTGAAGAATTCTATAAATATTCACTGAGTTTACTTGTTCCGGGTCTGAGTTCAAATCATAGATGTCCCTGTTAATTTTCTATCTCGTCAATCCATCGAATATTAACAATGTGGTGTCAAAGACTCCCACTATTATTATGCAGGAGTCCAAGTCTCTTTATAAATCATTAAAAACTTGTCTTATGTATCTGGGTGTTCCTATATTGGGTGCATATATATTTATGATCATTGACACCTGTTGTTGCATTGATCCTTTTACCATTGTGTAATGTCCTTCTTTATTTCTGTTAGTCTTTGTTACTATTAAAGTCTATTTTGTCAGAGACAAATTTGCAAGTCCTGTTTTCTGGTTTTTGTTTTTTGTTTTCTCTCCATTTGATTGGTAAGTCTTCCACCAACCCTCTGTTTTGAGTCTTTGTGTGTCCTTGCTTATGAGATGGATCTGGATATAGCGAACCAATGGGTTGACTTTTTATTCAATTTGCCTGTCTGTGTCTTTGATTGGGGCATTTAATCCACTTAAATTTAGGATTAATATTGATATTTGTGAGTTTAATATTGTCATTTAATGCTAGCTGGATATTTTGCCCATAAGTTGACATAGATTCTTCATTATGAAGATACTCTTTACCTTTTGGTAAGTTTTTGAGATGACTAATACTGGTTGTTCCTTTCTGTGTATAGTGCTTCTTTCAGAAGCTCTTGTAAAGCAGGCCTGGTGGTGATGAAATCTCTGAGTGCTTGCTTGTTGGTGAAAAATTTTATTTTCCCTTCATTTATGAAGCTTAATTTGGCTTGATATGAGTTTCTGGGTTGAAAATTCTTTTCTTTGAGGATATTGATTATTGACCCCACTCTCTTCTAGTTTGTCGGGTTTCAGCTAAGAGATCTGCTATAAGTCTGATAGGCTTCTCTTTATGGGTGACCTGACCTTTCTCTCTAGCTGCCCTTAAAATTTTCTCCCTTATTTCAACTCTGGTGAATCTAACAATTACATGTTTTGGGGTTGCTCTACTTGAGGAATATCTTTGTGGTGTTCTCTGTATTACCTAGAGTTGGGTATTGTCCCACCTTACTAGGTTAGGAATGTTTTCCTGAAGAATATTTTCCAGCTTGGATTAATTCTCTTCATGACATTCAGGTACACCTATCACACGTAAATTAGGTCTTTTCACATAGTCCCATATTTCTTGGAGACTTTGCTCATTCCTTTTTCCTCTTTCTTCTCTAATCTTGTCTTCTCGTTTCATTTCAGTAAGTTAGTCTTTGACCTCTGATACCTTTTCTTCTGCTTGATCAATCTGACTGTTAATACCTGTGCATACTTCACAGAGTTCTCATATTGTATTCTTCAGTTCCATTAATTCACTTATATTCCTCTCTAGATTGTCTATTCTCATTAGGATTTCATCAAACCTATTGTCAAGGTTCTTAGTTTCTTTACATTGGACTAGAACATGTTCTTTTAACTCACAGAAGTTTCTTATTATCCACCTTCTGAAGCCTAATTCTGTTATTGGAATGCACTCGTTCTCCATCAGGCCTTGTTCCCTTGTTGATGAGGAACTGTGATCCCCTATAGAGGGAGAGGCACTCTGATTTGGAGTATTCTCAGCCTTTTTATGCTGGTTTCTTCCCATCACTGTAAATTTATACACCTGTCATCTTCGTAATTACCGACTTTCAAATTATGTCTCTGAGTAAATGTCCAACTTGTTGATTCCCAGTGCCGGAATCTGAGCAACCCACTGTACCGGCTAAAACAGTGGTGTTAAGATTCATGGTGCTTTTCTCCCCAGGAATCTCCGGTCTGTCTTCCTTCTTGAATCCCTTTTTTAATCAGCTGAATAGGTGACTCTGCCTTCTCAGAGCTTCAAATGTTGACCTAAAGGGTACTCAGTCCTGTTTACTCTGCACCAAGAACCACCGTGCTGGGGCGCTGGCAAAACTGCTGTGCCAGCCACAAGAGCCGCACTGGTGATCCATGGGGCTCCTCCGCTGGGAATCTCCTGGTCTGTGAGCAACAAAAATTCATCTGAAAGTATGGCATCCTCTCGTTCTCTGTGCTTTCACTGGGAGCTACAATCCTGAGTTGCTAGTAATCAGCCATCTTGGATCTCTCTGCATTTCTTAAGTAGTGACTGTACTGGTTTTAAGCTTAAAAGCCATAAAGATTTTTCTTATTTATACAGAGTTTTATGGTACTTCAGTGTCTGAGTGTGCCACAATTTATTCAATCAGTCTCTTCAGTACTGGTTTTAAGCTTAAAATCATTACAATCATTATCTCTTTTGATGTTCAAATTATCCCACATTCAGCTAGTCAGAATCCTTTAGAGGTTAGTACCTGCATTATTTTTATTTTTATTTTTATTTTTATTTTTATGATTTCCCATATACATTCTTTTTTTTCTGTACTGTTTTACATTTTGTTTTCTATCTCTTCTAATGAGTTGTTTATTTTTGCTATAAATATTTTCTTGTTTATAGACCTAACATTACATTCCAAGATTACCTTGTATTTTCTACACAACCTGGAATTAGCCAACTCACAAAGGAGTGCTGGTTCTTTTTAGTAGACAATGGTTTTTGTAAGCTGGTTGCCTCGCCAGGAGTCAAACAGACACATCCATCTCTCTCCGTGCCTGATAACTATGTCATCACTCAAGCTTGTTATCTGGCCTCACCACATGGCTTCCCCACACTCGCCTTTGCATATTATACCCAAGGCCACACTCAGCATTAAAATAAGCATCCAACCCCCAGCCTGCTGTTGAAAAACCTACAAAAGAATTTTTTTAAAAGAAGCCTCCACCAAACCCTTCCTGGTAGCAGGCTGCCCCGTAGACCCCAGAGGCCCACTTACCCAAGGTCCCACCACCTACCAATGACAGCTAGCTCCAGGCACTTCCTGCCTCTCAACAGCCAATGAAATTGCCTTCACTTTGTTTCCCCTATAGCCAATCAAGGCCCACTTACCCAAGGTCCTGCCCACCTACCAATGACAGCTAGCTCCAGACACTTCCTGCCTCTCAACAGCCAATGAAATTGCCTTCCCTTTGTTTCCCCAATAGCCAATCAATTGCCTTCCCTCCCCATAAAACACCACACCCTAAACAGCCAGGCGTGACTTCTTTGGCCCCTTCCTGGACAGCAGAACCTTGCCCGGGAGCTGAATAAATTAGCTTCTCATTTGCCTTGCCTCAGTTTCCTCATTTTACCTCAGCAATAAGCTTGCCTCAGTTTCCTCATTTTACCTCAGCAATAAACCTTAATTTGTGAGTCTGATCAGGGCTAGATCTTCTTAAATAATAAAATCGCTCTTCCACAGAAACAGGCCTCAAAAATTATTTCTGAAATCTACCAGTCCTTATACATAGGGCCCAAGGCATTGTACTACTTTGTACAGCCTTTTTTTTTTTTTTGAGAAAATGAGAAACTAATTTATTCAACTTCTGGGCTAGGTTCTGTGGTTCAGGAAGGGGCCTAAGAAGTAACGCCTGGCTGTTTAGGGCGAGGGGTTTTATGGGAAGGGAAGGGGCAATTGATTGGCTATTTGGGAAAACAAAGGGAAGGCAATTTCATTGGCTGTTGAAAGGCAGGAAGTGTCTGGAGTTAGCTTTCATTGGTAGGTGGGCGGGACCTTGGGTGAGTTGGCCTTGATGGCTATGGGGAAACAAAGTGAAGGCAATTTCATTGGCTGTTGAGAGGTAAAAAGTGCCTGGAGCTAGCTGTCATTGGTAGGTGGGCGGGACCTTAGTAAGTTGGCCTTCTGGGGGCTTAAGGGGCAGACTGCTACTGGGCAGGGTTTGGTGTGGGCTTCTTTAAAAAAAATTCTTTTGTAGGTTTTTCAACAGTGGGCTGGGGGTTGGATGCATAGTTTAATGCTGAATGTGGCCTTGGGTATGATATGCAGTGTGGGGAAGCCATATGGCAAGGCCAGATAACGAGCTTGAGTGATGACATAGTTATGAGGCATGGTGAGGGATGGATGTGTCCGTTTGACTCCCAGCGAGGCAACCAGGCTTACAGTGTTTGTGTTCAAAACTGCAGTTATACACATTACATATGTCCATTGTGAATTAGCTATTATTGATTTGGGTACCCATTTGGTATCAAAACAAAAAAATAAATATAATCATTTTATAATGGTCAGTTTATACTGATTAATTAAATTGTGTCACTGCATTACTTCCTTGCTTCTCTCCAGTATTTCTTTACAACAGTAAGAACATTGCTTTCCAACAATATCAGTGCATTACCTGTTATTACCAACTGAGGTACATTTTGTCTATTGTTATTACCAACTGACATTTTAGCTATTGTAATGCTGTACTGAACATGAAAGTGCAGATACGTCTTTCAGATATTAATTTATTTTCTTTGAATATGTGGCCAGAAGTGGCACTGATAAATTATAGAGCAGTTCAATTTTTAATTATTTCTAAAAAGTATATACTAATTTACATGCCCACCCACAATGTACAAAAATCATTTTCTCTCTACATCTTAAGCCAACACTTGTTTTCTTTTGTCTTTTGATTACAGCCATTGTATCAGGTATGAGATAATATCTCATTCTGATTTTAACTTTCATTTTAATTAGAGATGCTGAATATTTTTTAATATGTTTGTTGCCTGGTTGCATGTCTTCTTTTAGGAGATATCTATTCAAATGTTTTGCCCTTTTTAAAATCAGGATATTTGTTTTCTTTCTATTGAGTTGCTTGAATTCCTTGCATATTGTAGATATTAACTTTTTATTAGATATATGCTTTGCAAATGTGTTCCCCAATTCTGTAACTTGTTTCTTCATTTTGTTGATTGTATTTTGCTGTGCAGAAGCTTTTTATTTGATGCAATCCCATTTGTTTATTTGCTGCTTTAGGTGCTTCTGCTTTTGGAGTCTTATTGAAAAATCATTGCCCAGATCAATGTTAAGAGGCTTTTTATCAGTGTTTTCTTTCAGGAGTTTTATAGTTTTGGGTCTCATGTGTCTTTCATTCATTTTGAGTTTATTTCTGCGGGTGGTATAATATAAAGATTGAATTTTATTCTTATATATGTGGATATATAATTTTTCTGACACTATTCAACAGATGTCTTTTCCTCATTGTGTATTATTGAAAACTTTGTCACAGATCAATTGACTGTAAATGCACAAATTTATTTCTAGGTACTCTATTTTGATTCATTAATCTATGTGGATGTTTTTATGGTAGTGCCATTCTGCTTTACTATAGCTTGTCATATATTTTGAAATAAGATACTTTCATACCTTCACCTTTGTTATTTTTACTGGAGATTTCTTTGCTTTCTAGTTCCTTGTTGGTTTCATAATAACTTTAGAATATTTTCTTCTATTTCTGTGAAAAATACCTTAAGTCTTTTGATAGGAATTACACTAAATATGTAGATTGCTTTGGATAGTATGGATATTTTAATAATATTACTTCTTCCAATTCTTGTACATGGAATATCTTTCATTTATTTGTGTCATCTTCAATTTTTGATTAATGCTATATACTTTTACATGTTTTACATGTTTAAATATATTACCTTCTTGGTTAAATTTATCCCTAAGTATTTTTTATGTGACTGTAAATAAGATTGTTCTTTATTTCTTCCTGGATCTGTGGGTGTTGGTGGGTGGCGATTGGAAATCTGAGTCTACAATAGTGGACCTATGTCCTGAATCCACAGGGGCTATGCAGGAAACTAGGGCTGTGGGCGCTTACCTGGCACAGAGGCAGGCCTGGAACCTGAGGCTATTGGTACTAGCTTGGAGACTGTATCTGAGAGGGATAGTTTGTTGCCAGGGTTCACTGAGGCAGAGCTGGTCCTGGAGTCTATAGCAAAGTTGAATAATCACTTCACTCTCTTCCACAGTGCAGAGGGTATCTCTCTTTGGACTAGGCTATGGAGGTTTGGGGAGTGGTGTTATTGTTAATATAAAAATGCCTTTCTTACCTCTTCAAAATATCTTTTTTCATTTCTGTGCCTCACCCTAGTGTGGTACATACAAACACACACACACACATACACATACAGTTTTTAAAACACTATCATAATTTTTAACTGAGATTAATTTGAGCTTTATGTTAATAGATTTTTAGCATCATATGCTATTATTTGATAGATGTGATAAAAAGAAAACATGCTTTAACTTACATTTTTCTATGCTTAAACTTACATTTCCACATTAATTTAAATGCTACCTGGCTTCCTCTGATGGCTTGATAACTGTGATAACTGACATATGAAACTATTAAGCAGATACTGTGTTCCATTTTTCAATTATCTTTCCAAATATGTTCACCTATTTTTTTCTCTTTTGGTTCCCTCCTGGTGAGTTGACAGTGATCAATACCCTTCATTTTACTTATATTAATTTTCAGTGCAAGTTTCTGTCACTGATAATTGAATCCCCTTCATCAATATGAACATATATCTTGGCTACTCTCAAGAGATTACTATGGAGCATACTTCAATTTTTAGTTTGAGTGTTGCCAAGTCAAGTTGCATAGCATCAGGTATTTTCATATATTTTGATCCACTGGTTTTCTAAGCAAGATGCTGTCTAAATAAAAGTATTTTCGGATACCAAATCAGTAAATCAGATAAAAATGAGAAGTTTTGGTAAAAACCTTTAAATCTGTAAAGAAGTTATAGATTATTATTCGTTCATCATGACTTCCATACAAAATATTACTAAAGCAGTTGCACAGAACTCCTATGATTATAAATAGTATAGACTGAATTATTGTTAATCCTCTGTTAATTTAACAGGACACATATGTCTAGACATCTTAAGTGACTTACTTATACATTGTCACAGTGCTAATGACAGTGGTGGGATTAAAATTAAGCCCTTTGGATATCTGTGAAATAAATTTTCACTACACACCACTATTTTGTGGTACTTAATTTGAGAGGTATGTCAACAATTTACATTTACCAGTAAAAGCCATATAAATAGTTCTGTGTCATTATCTTATACAAAATTATCATAATTTATAAATGGTTAATTACATATTTTAGCAATTTCAAAATAGAGAGAAACTGAATTTATAGGGATAAATAAACAACTCTTTTTTTGGAGATGAAATATTGCTTTGTTGCTCAGGCTGGATGGAGTACAGTGGATTAATCTTGGCTCACTGCTACCTCTACCTCTCAGGATCAAGCAATTCTCATGGCTCAGCCTCCTGAGTAGCTGGGATTACAGGCATCTGCCACCCTGGCTGGCTAATTTTTGTATTTTTAGTAGAAATGGCATTTTGCCATAGTGGCCAGACTAGTCTTGAACTCCTGACCTCAGGTGATCTGCCTGCCTCAGCATTCCAAAGAGCTGGGATTACAGGTGTGAGCCACCATGCCCAGCTGAAACAATTCTTGATTTGAGGAAAAACAAGCATGACGGTAAGAAAGATGATTCATTAGGGTTTTGAATTATGACTCAATAATTATATAGCTAATGTACCACTACCTGATTTAAACACCTAGAAAATTGAAAGTTAAATAACAATTAGGAATGAAATGTGTGCATTTTTATTCCAATTTATTAGTTTTTGAATCCTATTTATGAAGTTTAATTGGATGTCTCATTATTTTGGGAGCAGTAGGAATCTAGGTAACCCAACCCCCTTAGGCAATGTTCGAACTTCTTATCTACTATCATGCCATTTAATGTGGTTTGCTGTGTCTCCATCCAAAATCTTTCCTTGAATTATAATCCCTATAATCCCCATGTGTCAAGGGTGGGGCAAGGTGAGGATAACTGGACCATGGGGGCAGTTTTCCCCATGCTCTTCTCATGATAGTGAGTGAGTCTCACAGAATCTGATAGTTTTGTAAGCATCTGACATTTCCCCTGCTTGCACTTACTCTGTCCTGCCACCAGATGAAGAAGGTATCTGTCTCTCCTTTGCATGCTGCCATGATTGTAAGTTTCCTATGGCCTCCCGAGCAATGCCCAACTGTGAATCAACTAAACTTCTTTCAGTTATAAGTTACCATCACAGGCCTGGAGGCCTAGTGGAAAAAATGATTTCAGAGGCCAGGCCCAGGGCCCCCTGCTGTGTGCAGACTTGGGACATGGTGTCCTGCATCCCAGCTACTCCAGTTTCAGCAGTGGCTGAAAGGGGTCAATTTACAGCTCATGCCATTGCTTCAGAGGGTTTAAGCCCAAAGCTTTGGTGGCTTTCAGATGGTGTTGAGCCTGCAGGTTCACAGAAGTCAGGAAATGAAATTGAGTACCTCCACCTAGATTTCAGAAAAATGTATGAAAATGCGTGGATGTCCAGGTAGAAGTTTTCTGCAGGGGTGGGGCCCTCATGAAGAACCTCTGCTAGAGCAGTGCAGAAGGGAAGTGTGGGGTGGGAGCCCCCACAGAGAATCCCTACTTGGGCACCATCTAGTGGAGCCATGAGAAGAGGGCCAAAGTCCTGCTAACTCAGAATAGTAGGTTCACCAACACCTGCATTGTGTGCCTGGAAAAGCTACAGATACTCAACACCAGTCTGGGAAAGCAGCCTGGAGGGGAATTACACCCTGCAAAGCCACAGAGGTGAAGCTGTCCAATACCCTAGGAGACCACCTCTTGCATCAGTGTGACCTGTATATGAGACATAGAATCAAAGGAGAAGAAACTTTAAGATTTGATTGCCCCACTGGGTTTTAGAGTTGCACAGAGACTGTAGTCCCTTCATTTTGGATAATTTTTTAATTTAGAATGGGCATATTTATGCAATGTCTGTATTGTCATTATATCTAGAAAGTGACTAATTTGTTTTTGATTTTACAGACTCATAGGCAAAAGGGACTTACCTTGTTTCAGATGAGACTTTGGACTTGGGCAATTTGCTTAATGCTAGAAGGATTTAAGATTTGTGGAACTGTTGGAAGGGCATGATTGTGTTCTGAAATGTGAGGACATGAGATTTGGGAGGGTTTGAGGCATTATGGTTTGGCTGTGTCCCCACACAAAATATCATATGAATTGTAATCTTCATTATCCTCACACTCCCCACATGTCAAAGGCAGGACCAGGTGGGGTAATTTGATCATGGGGGTGGTTTCCCCCATGCAGTTTTGTGATAATGAGCATATTAAGAGCTTTGATGGTTTTATAAGTGTCCGCTATTTTCCTTGCTTGCACTCACTTCATCCTGCCACCATGTGAGGAGCTTGCTACTGTGATTGTAGGTATCCTGAGGCCTACCCAGCAAAGCAGAACTGTGAGTTAATTAAACCTATTTCCTTTATAAATCACCCAACTCAGTTATTTCTTCATAGCAGTGTGAGAATTAACTAATACACCATTAGAATACACATCTTCTGAGAAGCTTTTTAGTTTACAATATTTAGTCCATACAAAATTGTCCATTTTTGAAGTGTTCACTGCTTTTATTTACATAGGAATTTTCAACACAGCTGAAGAGATTTTTTTTTTTAATTTACCAAACACATCTTATGCAGTGGGTGACTACACCTGCCAATTTGCCTTAGACTTCTCTGGCTTCCGTCTGTTTTCCAGTTACAATGATTAACAACACCCCCTTTTACCTGAAGGGACTTCTCATGGAAAACAAATTATATTATCATTCTGTGTACACCAGCTGTATTAGTCCATTTTCATGCTGCCAATAAAGACATACCTTGGCAATCTACAAAAGAAAGAGGTTTAATGGACTTTACAGTTCTCTATGGCTGGGGAAGCCTCAAAATCATGACAGAAGGCAAGGAGGAGCAAGTATCCTCTTACATGGACAGCAGCAGGCAAAAGGAGAATGACAATGACACAAAAGTAGAAACCCCTGATAAAGCCATCAGATCTTGGTGGGACTTACTCATTTTCAAGAGAAGAGTATAGGGAAAACCACCTCATGATTTAATTTAGTTCCACTGGGTCCCTGCTATGACACATGGGAATTATGAGAGTAAAATTAAAACTAGATTTTAGTGGGGAAACAGAGACAAACAATATCATTCCACCCTTGTCCCCTCCCATCTCATGTTCTCATATTTCAAAACCAATCATGCTTTCCTAACAGTCCCCCAAAGTCGTAACTCATTTCAGCATTAACCCAAAAGTCCAAAGTCCAAAGTCTCATCTCAGACAAAGCAAGTCCCTTTTACTTATGAGCTGTAAAATCAAAAGCAAGCTAGTTGCTTCCTAGTTACTTCCTAGTATGATTCAGGTAAAGGTATTGAGTAAATACAGTCATTCCAAATGGGAGAAATTGGCCAAAACAAGGAGGTTACAGGGATCATGCAAGTTGGAAATCCAGTGCAGCAGTCAAATTTTAAAGCTCCAAAATGATCTCCTTTGACTGCAGGTTTCACATCCAGGTCATGCTAATGCAAAAGGTGGATTCCCATGGTCTTGGGCAGCTCCACCCCTGTGGTTTTGCAGGGTACAGCCTGCCTCCCTCCTGGCTGCTTTCATGGGCTGGTATTGAGTGTCTGCAGCTTTTTCGGGCACATGATGAAAGCTGTCACTGTGTCTACCATTCTGGAGTCTGTATAAGGGTGGCCCTCTTCTCACAGCTCCACTATGTGATGCCCAATAGAAACTGTGTGGGGACTCCAACTCCACATTTACTTTCTGCATTGCCCTAGGAGAGGTGCTCTATGAGAGCCCTGCTCCTGCAACAAACTTCTGTCTGGGCAGCCAGGTGTTTCCATATATCTTCTGAAATCTAGACAAAGTTTCCAAACCCTAATTCTTGACTTCTGTGCACCCACAGGCTCAACATGACATGGAATCTACCAAGGCCTGGGGCTTGTACCCTCTGAAGTCATAGCCCAAACTCTACATTATCCCCTTTTAGCCATAGCTGGAGTGGTTGGGACACAGGGCAACAAGTCCCTAGACAACATACAGCATGGGGACCCTGGCCCCTGCCCACAAAACCATTTTTTCCCACTAAACTTCCAGGTCTATGATGGGAGAGGCTGCCACAAAGGTCTCTGACATGCCTTGGAGACATTTTCCCCATTGTCTTGGGGATTAACATTCAGCTCCTTGTTACTTACACAATATCTGCAGCTGGCTTGAATTTCTCTTCAGAAAATGGGATCTTTTCTATCACATTGTCAGGCTGCAAATTTTTCAAACTTTTATGCGCTGCTTCTCTTAGAATACTGAATGCCTTTAAAAGTACCCAAGTCACCTCTTGAATGCTTTGCTGCTTTTCCCAGATACCCTAAATGAGCTCTCTCAAGTTAAAAGCCCCATAAATCTCTAGGAAGGGGCAAACATTCCACCAGTCTCTTTGCTGAAACATAACTAGAGTCACCTTTGCTCCATTCCCAACAAGTTACTCATCTCCATCTGAGACCACCTCAGCCTGAATTTCATTGTCCATGTTATTATCAGTATTTTTTGTCAAAGCCATTCAACAAGTCTCTAGGAAGTTCCAAACTTTCCTGCATTTTCCTGTATTTTTCTGAGCCTTCCAAACTGTTCCAACCTCTGCCTGTTACCCAGTTCCAAAGTCATTTCTCCATTTTCAGGTATCTTTTCAGCAATGCCCCACTCCACTTGTATCAATTTACTTTATTAGTTTATTTTTATACTGCTGGCAAAGACATATTTGAGACTGGGCAGTTTACAAAAGACAGAGGTTTAACTGGACTTACATTTCCATGTGGCTGGAGAAGCCTCACATAATGAGAAAGGCAAAGAGAAGCAAATTCTTTCTTACGTGGATGGCAACAGGCAGAAAGAATGAGGAAGACACAAAAGTAGAAAGCCCTGATTGGAAGGTAAATTATTCTAGAATAGTAAATGTAGAAGAGAAAATAACTTTATTGAGTATCCACAGTATGTCAAATGTTGTGATAGATACTTACATACATGTGGCTACTTGCATTTCTAATAGATTCTCTGCAAATTGGAGGAATTAAGATATTGATTTCAGCTAATATAATTTGTGGTAGATTGTATTTTTCCTCAAAATCCTTATTTTCTCTATTTTCCTTGATATGAGTAAATTGTACTTTGTAGACGCATTGACACCAAATCTGGCCATTTGTCTTGATTAATCTAATGAAATGTGAGAGTCAGTAGCAAGTGTTGAACAAAGGTTGAGATTCTCATAGACATTTTGTAACCCTTTATAGCTTTAGAGAAAGAGTAGATCAGTGCTCTTAAAAAACAAAAACTATTGTTTTTATTTCAATGTTCAATTTATTAAAAAAATTAATAATACCCCTTTAATGTCAGCCAATGCCCACATAGAATTTCTTGTTCCAAGATTAATGTGTTACACACCTTTTATAACTTGCTCAAACCTTTAGCTTTATCTTATCAACTTAAAACAATCTTTTAAATCTCTGAACTAGGCAGAAATTTACATTCACGTGCATTCTTATCATCTTTTACCAAAAATATATTTCACCTCCCTTAAAAACCTTGCATGTAAAACTATGTTTTTGCAGTTTCAATTAGATGTTATAATGGTAACTCTTAGAAATGTTTAGTCGTTTAAAATTTAGTTCATGAAATTTTATGGTGTACACAGACAATCTACGACATGCTTAGATGTTCTGACTTGTCCTAAACATCCCTCTTTTTAAATAATTGGTTATTTTACTTTAGAACCAGAATTTGCCATTCAAGATCATTTCTTATATAAAATCTCTTTTCTTTATAACCTGCTTTCCATAGCTGGGGGCATGACTAATTCCACATGTCCCCAGGACTTATTTAAATTTAATTCTCCAAGACAAATTAAACAATTTTTAAAGTCAAAAAAGAAGTCTATAACCTAAAGCACTGAGCAAACCTAATACCCGACTGCATAACTTAGACCAAATATTTTTATTTTGCCAATCATCTTTAAAGCTGGTTTTATTTCACAAGGGACTAAAGTTACATGAAAAGGCATTAGAGTTTTAATTTTTTTCAGAATATTTGATTTTAGCACTTACTTTTGTTTAAGCCAATTAATTAGAGCTCTTTTATATAAACATTACACACATAAGACATATATTACTACAGACAGAGAGAAGAAGATCCAGCAGTTGTAAGATTTTTCATTTAACAGTTTCTAAGTTTCTTAACTGGATTACTGGCTTTAGCATTGAGCCCTTCAAGAAACTACTAGGAAAACATACAATTTCTGAAGCCTAATAAACAGGCACAGCTGGAAGGCAAAACAGATTATGAGAGGGATTTACCCACTTTTAATTATATGAGTTCCATGAGGAAAACAGCATATTTTGCTTTTTCAAAATGGGGTCAGTGCAGCCTTCTCTATTTTCCCAAGGAGTCCCAGAGTATCAGAAGTTATCTTAGATCCTCTCATGTGTGCATTAATAGTGGGAAGACAAAATGGAGAAAAATAATTAAGTCAACTAAGAAGAAAAAACCTTTTTTTTTTCCCAGCAAAACAAGATAAACAGAGAGAATAGACATAAAGGCCTTTTAAATATACCTATAGCTTTTAATTAAGCTGACTTTCAGTTAAGCTGATATCCATGTTTAATTAAGCTGAGTTTTTACCACAGCACTTCCTTCTTTTTTTTTTAAGAAGTACTTTTAAATTTCTTATTACCAAAATTTAGCTACAGCCAATATTTCTGGCTTTTAAACTTTACCAAAAGTTACCTCACAGGTGAAACCAATAAGCCTCAACTAAGGTTATGACCTAACTATGAGTGTGTGAAGTATTTTCAAATAGGTGGGAAGCAATTTTTATAAAATCTAGAATCTGTAAAGTCAGCTTAGAGAAAGGAAGATTTAAGAAGGGAAACTAGAAGATGTTCATGGAGGGAAAGAGACCTTTACAAATGGTAAAGGTCTAACAGGTATGAATCCAAAGGACTCATTCCCAAAGTCAAGATCTAACCTAGGCCACAAGTGTGAAAAGACAAAAGTCTTGCTATTGAGCTACAGCACCTGGCAGTATCTGCTGCCCTTCCCAGAAGGAGTCTAGAGTAGTTAACTTTGAGGTTACAAAGGGTTCTAACTACTGAGTGTAATATGTAGAGTTAATTGTAACATGAACCCTAAAATTCTTGTTCCCTAGGCAGCAGAGACAAAGAGGATTTACCACAGCACAGTTACAAGACAAGCTCCCAAGAATATAATACAAGATGGAGACCTCATTCAGGTTTTTTGTTTGTTTCAAGGACCTGCAGAAAGTTTGCTATGGACCAGCTTGCTGGGCTACCTTGAGCAGTGAGCTTATGGGGTGCTAAACCCATGTCCAATTCTAAGGGACCCCTACACAGAAAAACAAATTCACTGCACAAAATACATCAGACTTGCTAAAGCTTAAGGCTAGCCTCAGAATTCATTTCTTCCATTAATTAAGACTTTGCAGAGGATATAAACAGTTATTTTTACCAATTTTTCAACTGGTTAGCACAGAGAAGGAGGGACAAGAAGTCTGACTGGTAAAATTCTTACACTTTTGCCAGCATGCCAGGCTTCTGGGTTCTTTCTACCCAAGTTGCCTTAATGACCCTGCTTCCATATGATAGCCCTGGGGGTCAAGCCACAACACAAAGTAAAATAGTTCCTTTTTTAAAATGCACTTCCGTGCATTGTTTTCCATTTGAAATATTCCACTGCAAGTTATCTTTAGTAGGATTTCACCATTTCTGTAAGATTTTGCTGCTTCGTGGGCCTAATGTATAAACTGGAAGGAACTCAATTTTTCAGAAATTAAGAATACTATTTTTACCTAAAATATTAGCTTTGCTCGCAGGTTCCCTTGATTAACTTAGCCTATGATTTTATTTTTTTTTCCTACCTAAGCATGCAAGAAAAATAAAACAAAAAGATAGAACACAAAAACCCCTGTGAGTTTCCATAAGTCAAATTTTACAACCACTGCAATATTACAATTTACTACCAATTTCTTTTTGACCCAGTAAGATATAAGCCCTTTGGATCCAAGCCAGTTAATTATAGGCTCAAATCCAATCCTGGACTCAGTCTATTTCTGTCACAACTTCCAAACCCAGCTTGGAATAGAAATTTACTCAAAAAAACTCACAGAGCTCAAAACACAAATCTGTGGAATTCTGAAACTCAAGAGAGGACTTACTATGATCCCCAGCCACTCTGAGAGATCAGAGGACACAAGTGGGTCCAGTAGGTACCTTGCTTGTCCACTGAGTCCTCCTGGGGGGTCATCAGAAGAGCTAATTTGGACCCCACTTCTGACACCATCTGTTAAAAGAAAAACTTTAGCCAAATTAAATTTAAAAGAGTTTAGTTGAACAATGAACAATTCACAAGTCGGGTAGCACCCAGAATCACAGCAGATTCAGACAGACTCCAGGGATGCCTATCATTGAACAAATTTATAGACAACAAAAGGAAAGTGTCATACAGAAATCTAAAGTGAGGTACAGAAACATGTGGATTGATTACAGGTTGGCAGTTGCCTTGTTTGAACACTTAAGAGTCTATGTGTGGTAGAAGTATGGCCACTGGAATTGTCCAAGACTCAGCTATTGTTACAGGCACATATTGCTAAATTAGGTTTTCAATCTTGTCTGCCTACTAAGCCAGGTTACAGTTCATCTACAGGACTCAAATATAGAGGTATGGAGTCCTTATCAGGCCACAGTTTAGTTTGCTTTAACACTCACCTAACCCATTTCAGTGAATGTAGAAATAGTAGCCATGCATACACATTCACCACACAGTTAATAGGAACCGATGAAATAATAGTTCAGATCTCCAAAGAATTAAACTTTGCAATAAATATTTGTACATTTAGTACTGTTCCATATCTATTTAAATTTGTCTCACTTATAACAGATTTGAATGTTAAAGGACTATTTATAAAAATATTTTCATTGATACTAATTATATAATTACCTGAGAAAGTTTAGGGGAAAATCCTGTTCAGTCTAAGTATTGAGAAGCCAAACTTCCTTTAATGTATTTGCTCATACTCTAGATTAAATTTATCATATATAGACTGAGGAGGGGAAACTGACAGGACTATTTTTCTTCAGTTACAATTCTTTATTACCTTTCCTTAAAGATCAGCATCACTGTTTCCTGTGTTATTAAAGACATTAATCTAAAAATACCTGAAATGACCCTAACAATTGACTTGCTAGTGTGATGGTTTGCTCGCTGACTGATCATGTTAATTGGATTGATGAAATACAGGAAATACCCTCAGTTTTATTGTGATTCTCTGAATTTGACAGTGGGACCCCTCTAGACAATCAATTTGCTATGGGAGAAGATGGACTATCTTTGGAATCAAAGTCAGAGGAGCTAATGTAAAATTGCATAGATTACAGAATAAAATATTCTCACTCATAAAGTTCTTTATGGACCTATATATCATTCCTAGGAAAGCTTTTAAATAGAGTGTAATATCACTGGAACACTTAGTTAAAAAGCTTTGGATATGTTTTTCCACAATGATCTCACCTAGATAGTTTAGGCTAGAAAAAAATAAAGGAAAACTAGCACATAAATACAAAATGAATGAGATTTTTTAATCCTTTGTATTATCATGGAATGTTGCATTCTCTAATATATAATATGGGGACTCTGCAAGCACTTCCATTCTTACAGGGTCTTAGTGCGTGTTTGTTTTTTGTATACAGTGAAGATTTAATAGAAACAGTGACTGATGACTTAAAGGGTGATTCAGTTTGGAAAAACAGGCAGGGAAAACCAGAGGCTTAATTAATGCAAGTCAGAACAGCAATGTTATAGTATAATATTAGTAATGTCAGGAAAGTACCACAGGAAATCATGTATCATCAGTGAGTGGAGGCACATGCAGTAGCATTTACAACTGATCTGAAAAGAAACAAGTTCAAGTTTTTTTGATAAGCCTTCCAACTTATTTTCTAGTATTTTAAAAGATTTAAGCATCCCAAATGTGGACTTTTCATACATAATACAGTATAAAGGTGTTTTTAAAAGGCACCATGATACGGTTTGGCTGTATCCCCACCCAAGTCTTGAATTGTAGCTCCCATAATTTCCACATGTCATGGAAGGGACCCAGTAGGAAGTAATGGAATTATGGGGGCAAGTCTTTCCCATACTATTCTCCTGATGGTTAATAAGTCTCACAAGATCTGATGGTTTTATAAAGGGGAGTTCCCCTGTCTGTACATGCTCTCTCTCTCTTGCCTGCTGCCAGGCAACATGTGACTTTGCTCCTCCTTTGCCTTCTGCGACAATGGTGAGGAGTCCCTAACCATGTGGAACTGTGAGTCAATTAAACCTTTTTCCTTTATAAATTCTCAGTCTCCAGTATGTCTTTATTAGAAGCATGAGAAGAGACTGATACACACCAATATCTCTGACCCAGATCAAAAAACCCCTCCTAACTGATCTTCTTACCCTCACTTTTTGCAAGCAATGGACATTTTACAATTCAAAAGTCAGGTAACTCTTTATAAAATGGCAACAATCATGCCATTTTTCTTCTTGCTACTGCCACTGTGAGTAAATGAAAACACTTTCTAAGATGTGCATGGTCTATCTCCAGCATTGTCCTTCACCTGCCTGGCACATTAATTCTTAGTTGTACCCATTTTGGGCTTTCAGAGATTCCTAAAATGTCCCTAATGTCTTCTACTGTGTGAACTTTGCATATCCACCCTCATACATGAACTCTTATTCTTTAAATGTCAAGTTAAATTTACTTTCTTAGAGGGGCCCTCACTAAATCCCTAATTTTAAATGGTTGCCTTCTACTATTTTTCTCTCAAGTACCATGTTCTCTTTTTTATAACATTTAACACAGTTTAGAGTTGTGCACAGTAATTAGGATACAAGCATAGTTACTATTAAAAATATGTAATAATAAAAAGTTGGCTCTGTCATTCAGTAGCTACAAAGAATTAGAATTTGCTTTCTCACTCACTAAATAAACCAGAGGTAAATGATTTTGATCTGGAGCAGAGGCTCTGCAAACTTCCTTACGTGGTTTTTAAACTATGAATTCAAGACGGTTTCATTTTTCACCAAAACCCTGCTTTAGAAAAGGGGGAAGAAGTAGGTGGAGGCAAAGAGTTTAATATTGGAAGCGATAGGCACTATTTCTGCTTGCATCCTGTTGGCTATAACTTAGCAGTGTGGTCACAGCTAGTTGAGAGAAAGGCTAGGAAGAGTAGCCTACCTTGGTGGCCACATTCCAAGACAACTCGACGGTAAAGAGGAAGGGGAAAATAGACAGTGGAGGACAATTGGCAGCCTTGTTTAAGTTAAGATTTTTTAAAGTTTAATGTCTGTCTTTTCTACTAAATTGTAAGCTCCATTAAAGCAGAAACATAACTCTTGTGTTTACATATTATCTAGTTCAGTGTTTGGCACACAGAAAGTGACCGTAACATTCTTTAAATACATACTATGAACTCAGAATCTTCCAAGTAGCTTTTCACACTTTTATAGCACTTATAAATACCTGATATTACATAAATTTTATTTTTACATATAATTTTTTTGTCTTACTACTAAATTGTAAGCTGCAAAAGAACATTTACTATTTTTTTCCAAGCTATATTCCCAGCACGTAGCACACTACAGGCACCGAGTAAATGCATGTTGAATTTAAAAATTAACCCAAAATACAGTCAGTTACATGTTTTATAGAAATTTTGACAATGTTAAGCAGCTGACAATTTCAGAGTTTTTCTATTATATATCAATGTTCCTTAATATTTTTCTTATTATCCCTTCCCTTGAAGAATTTTCTGATATATTTTTCTATCTAACCCTTAATGAACTTGAGTTATTATAATTTGTTAGACATTGGGCAAGTATTTCATAAAAAATTTCTGGTAGAAGGCCTGTTTTAAAGAAGAAACTTGCTTAAAATATTTAGGTTCAGTATGGTTCAAGGTATTAAAAAAAGGAAATGAGATATTGGAATAGCAGAAAGATACTGAAAAATTAGAGTACGAAGAAAGTGATTTGCAGTCTCTTTCTTTTTTTTTTTTTTTTTGTCTGAGACAAAGTCTCACTCTGTAGCCCAGGAGTGCAGTGACGTGATCTTGACTCACTGCAACCTCTCCCTCCAGGGTTCAAGCCATTCCCCTGCCTCAGCCTCCCCAGTAGCTGGGACTACAGACATGCACCACTATGCCTGGCTAATTTTTTGTATTTTTAGTAGAGACAGGATTTCACCATGTTGGCCAGGCTGGCCTTGAACTCCTGACCCCAAATGATCCACCTACCTCGGCCTCCCAAAGTGCTGGGATTACAGGCAGGAGTCACCATACCTGGCCTATTTGCAATTTCTTGATTAAAATTACTGCTGTTGCAGAGTATAATACTTAGGATAAATTTATTGATAACAGATGGCATTCAGATATAGAATTCTGTCCATTACCACACTGTATGATTTAATAGAGAAACTTGTCATGTCAGTAAAATTTCATCTGACTTTTATCATCTAATTATAAATTATTGTTTTTCTCAATTATATTTTAGGCTGTATTTTTCTTATTTTGGCACATTACTGTAGTTAAACTTATAAACAATGTACAGTGACACAGAATTCCAAAGTATGTAGCTAGGCTCTTTTAATGAAAATTTTTAGCTGCTACAAATAAAAACTTCAATGATTCATGATTTGTTTGATTTTGATGATTCATCTCCTGTATTTTTGTAAAACATATTTTAATAAAAAATATGTTAGATTACGCTTGTGGAGAAGGAGGGATATTATTCAAGGACATCGCTGATGAGCCACATAAAATCAAACTAAGTTTTGCCAATATTATAAGGAAAAGAAAGCTAGTCTAAGAAATAACGCCATGTTTATCCAAGTATCAGTTTTCTAACAATCTCAATACTCTGGGTCATAGCCAAATGCAATGGGTAAAACTAAAAGACTAAAAGGTGATTGTGAGCTAAATAGCAATCACAAGTGTACAGTTAATGCACGTTTTAAAGTTTCTTGTGTGTAAGTGCCTTCCTCTGTTCACGTCCTTTCTCTGGTCATATAATTCTAATAGTACTTATCATATTTAGCTTTGATAAATTCTTTAGTGACCTAAAATGCCATGTAATTTGGTATCACCTAGTAGAATAGTATGATGTTGAAACAATGACTGTTAAATCAAGTTTAGCCTAAAGCTACCTCCTTACATTTTTAAAGTTGGCCTGAACGTTTTTCTGAACATCATTAACTATAGCAAGTGGAGTTGTAAATAGACCATATCCTACACCTGTGCCAACCACTGAATTTTGGCCAATGAATTATAAACAATCCAGTTGTTTCTGTATCTCACTTCCATTTTCTGTACCTCACTTTCCTTTTTCTGTCCATAAATTTTCTTCCACCACGTAGCTGCATTGGAGTTGCCAAGCCTATTCTGGCTGGGAGGCTGCCAGATTAGCAAATTGTTTACTGCTCATTAAAAGGCCTTTGCATTTCATTCAGCTGAAGTTTTTATTTTATCACCACATACAAACATAAATAAATAAATAAATAAAAGAAAATCATAGGATTATCCAGAGATTCCTAACTCAGGTTAGTTAGTCTTGCTTATCTTCATTAACCAGCCAAAACTGACCTTAGTAATTTGCATATTATTGTCAAAGTTAACTTAACATAAAACTGCAACAAGCTGATTGCTTGTTTTCATATGTCACACCTAACTAAAAGTGGTACAACAACATAGTTAAGCACAGACAGCAGAGCCACTGATAAAAGGAGGAGAAGAGGTAAAAGTCAAAAGAAAATGCCTATGATGTGACTGAGAATAAAAAGAGAGCAAATCATTATAGTTACTGGAGTCATTAAGAAAATGATAGTGCATATAACAGCTTTAAAAGTAGGCAAGTGTATAATGCAATATAAAGTATTTTCACACAAAACTATGACATCTAAAGGTGTTAGTTCTTAAGCCATTAAGCTTCAGATATATGGAAAATAATTTCTTAAAATAGCTTATTTATATATGATGCAAGATCAAAGATATTACCATGTTTCCAATGCAAATACCTACTCTGGCTTACTTTAACTTCAGAATTAAGTTAAATGAGAAGTTAATGGTGAATTCTTAAGAGAACAAAGTTTCTATTTTCCTTAGAAGCTTCTCTGAAATCAAAAAGTATTTTAAAGATCCTTTTTTG
>CM052654.1:92603506-92616412 GCA_028533165.1 Leontopithecus rosalia
TAAATTTGCAGAATAGTGACAGTGGCACACTGCAGAAATGCTGCATTCCAAATGCCTCAGGCAATGCAGACTTTGATCCTGCATGAAAACCTTTAGACATTGCCAAGGCTAAGAAAAAAATTAATAATTAAGAAGCCTCATGTACAATAAGAAGTTAGAATCTCTTCAATTTATTATAATTTCCTTTGTATGTTTGCACAAATGATATATGATAAAACATCACAGTACAAATATATCTCAAGATATTTCAGATATGTATTATAAAAATTTTAAGTAATTTAAAATTAATATTTTGTAGTTTAATTAACAGTTTCCTTTCTTAATGACATAGAATAATGAAGCTGTTTACAATTGCCTTAAAGCTGTTTACAATTGTTAAAATATGTTAGTATATGACTTGATGATGATGACTTTGTATTAAACTAAACTAAATAGAAGAGTGATACTTTTCAACACAGCAAAATAATTTTAAATTTCTTGATTGATAACAATAGAAGTCTACCTGGGAAATTCTGTGAGTGAAAAGAGGAACATGGGGCTGGGCGTGGTGTCTCACGCCTATAATCCCAGCATTTTGGGAGGCCTAGGCAGGTGGATCACGAGGTCAAGAGATCGAGACCATCCTGATCAACAAGGTGAAACCCTGTCTCTACTAAAAATACAAAAATTAGCTCGGCATGGTGGTGCGCGCCTGTAATCCCACCTACTCGGGAGGCTGAGGCGGGAGAATTGCCTGAACCCAGGAGGCGGAGGTTGCGGTGAGCCGAGATCGCGCTATTGCACTCCAGCCTGGGTAACAAGAGTGAAACTCCATCTCAGAAAAAAAAAATAAATAAAATAAAGTGATTTTTTAAAAAAAGAGGAACATGGATAAATCTTACAAACACAATGTTGAGGAAAATATGATGAAAACAAAAGCATTCATCCTCGCTACGTTTTTCTGTGTAGTGTACTATTAAAAGTAGGACAAATATTGCCTTTTTGTGGGGGGAAGGAACAGGACAAAATTAGGAAGGATTATAAGGAGATGTTCTAATTTCTGACAATCTCCTATATTTGGTCTGAACTGGCATCTATGTAGCTATCTGCTTTGTGATAATTCACAGAATTCTTTATTTATGTTTTGTGTGCTTTCTGTGTATGTGTATGTCCTATGGCAAATATGAAAACAGTGTAATATTATAGTACTTGTGAAACAGAAAGAAAATAGTGTCCAAATGGCCATTAAAATTTTGCCTGCAAAATCTAGCACAATACTCCACATTAGAGACAGTGAAACTGAGAATCAATATAAGTAATCAGCAATAGAGATGGATCCTCTGACTCTAGAATGCCTATATGCAGTTAAATAAGCAGCATTTACTTACAGAAAAGATATAAAAATAAGTCAGAACACTTGAGTCATAAGGCAAGGAAATGAAAATTTGCTGAGACTGAAATTATACATTCATAGCCCCACAAATTTTCCCTACACGTCTGTATTGTACATAATAATATTTGGTAGAGTGACAATCACATTGTATTTCTCTGTGTGTGTGTGTGTGTGTGTGTGTGTATGTGTTTATGATAGATCTATGTATCTATTTATCATATATCTAATTTATCTCTATATATGTAATATATGGTATATATCATATACATATTATATATACCCTATCATATATGTATTGTGTGTATGTGTGTATATATATATATATATACATATATATTTATATATCTCCACAAGCCAAACTTAAAATATATGATATACACACAGCCAACCTATTTGTGTATGCAGGTTTATTGGAATATGTTCTGCAGACCAACTCACTTAAGCGGTTTTCCTTCACATTGTATAATGCCCAATATATAATATTCAATATATATGCAAGTAATGATATATAAAATATTCTTATGTCATTGCATAATTATAGATTCTAATTTTATTAGTAAATTTTCTAATTTTTATTTCTTTTTTATTTTTTTGACACAGGGCCTTGATTTTTCACACAGGCTAGAATGCAGTGGAACCCTCATAGCTTACTGCAGGCTTGAACTCCTCCACTTAAGTGACCCTCCCACCTCAGCTTCCCAAGTAGAGTAGCTGGGAATATAGTTGTGTGCCACCATACCCAGCTATTTTTCAAAATGTAATTAATGCCTTTCTTTTTTACTTATTAAATGATGTAAGATAAATTATAATTTGTAATTATTTATATACATTTAAAATTTTTAGACCTAGTAATTCTTCTGAAGATTAATTTGCTTCTGTGCTGCTTTCTTTAGATGGTGGCCAGAATTTGCTTCCTAAATAAAGCTTTTACACACACAAACACACACACACACACACACACACACACAAACCGTTACTTTGGAAATCTTGTCCATGAGTAATATCTTTGTAAATTATACATTCATAATTATGATATTTCAAAATTAAACCAACACATAAAAATCTTATAGATATAAGATGTGTTTTTGTTCTTGTTGTTTGTTTTGTTTTGTTTTGTATTCTCAGTAGTTAAAAACCAGAATTGGCTTTAGTTTGGTTAATACAGAAAAAAACTAAAGCTTTCAGAAAACAGTGTTTTGCCTTTTACTTCTGCCAATGGAGAATTAACTGCCATGAGACTGCCTTCCTGCTCCATGAAATTAGAAAACTGAACAAATGTTTTCAGATAGTAGACAATAGGCAATGTTGGAAAGAAGCAAATGAGAAAATTGCCATAATTTTCTGAGCTTACTGCATTCTTTCTGCCTGCAGAGCAGGAAGGGGAAGTCCACATGGAGCTGAGCAGTCTCAGTTGACATTAGAGATTATAGAGTTGAAGATGTCTAGAAGTTGTGGGGCAGACTGCCAGAGCGAAGATAGTTTCATACAGAAGGGATTGAGACTTTCAGTGAGTAGTAGAGCTAATTTATCCCCAAACCAAATGCTGCTCTGGAATTCATTTATCAGAAAACTTTTCCTTAAGAATTAAAAGGATCAAATTTATTCACAAGTAAAATAACTGCAATGCATAAGCAAGTCCAACATTCTTTGCAGTAACACAACAAAATCCAGTGTGGAGCAGTGTAAATCACAATATGCTTATATTTAATAAAAATTCCAGATGAAAAAAGGAGCAAGTAAATATAACATGTAACTGTTTGTGTGGGGTTGGCAGGAGGAGAAGGGGGATAAATCAACTAAGAAAGACATGCCAATGAAAGAATTAGTAGACAATGCCCTTAAAATAGCTGTTGTAAATCTTGAATATTTTCAGACTACAAAGTAAAATCAGATCATAATGAAGGGAAAAGGGAATATTTTTAAAAAGACACAAATGAAAAACTTGGAGATATAATGTACAATATCTGAAATGAAAAATAGTCTGATAAAATTAACATCGGATTGGACAGTGCATAATAAATATTACTACTAAGAATAGTTATAAAAACCATTAAAAATGAGCCACAGAAAGAGAAATGACTGGAAAAAATTAAACTGAACTTTCATAACCTGTGAGACTACACTGCAGCGATCTACTATGGGGTGGTTGTGTTGTTGGGGGTGGTACTTGAAAAAGAAATGATTGAAATTTAAAAAATTTTAAAAACCACATATCAAAAACGTTAAATAAATTCCAAGCAAAATAAACATAAAAGGCATAAATTGCTAAAAACTAGTGATCAAAGAGAAAATCTTGAAAGCAGTCAGGGAGAGGAATCATTACTCATAGAGAAGAAAGTTAAAGCATAGCTTTCCTTAGTAACTATTAAAATAGAAGATAATAAAACAATGTCTTCAAAGTTCTGGAAGAAGAAAGAATATACTCAGCCTAGAATCATACAACCAGTGAATTTCCTTTCCTAAATAAATCAAAGACAAAACTATTTCAAAGAATTAGAAGCTAAAAGAATTCTTTGCCGTTAGACCTTTATATCAAGAAATAATACAAAAATCTTCTCAGAAAAAAGAAACAATGCCAGATGGAAATTTGTGTTTACACACAGTAATGCATAATGTCAGCAGTGGTAAATATGTGTGTATAGATAGAAGATAATTATTCTCACATGTTTAATCTCTATAAAATATAATTACTGGACATCCTGAAACCACTTTGTTTCTACATGTATCTTATAATCTTTAATTGTGTAATTTGATCACTTTCAGATTATGTTCACTTAAGCAACTGTCTTATGATTATGTGCAATGTATGGTTATACATTTCAGATAAGTTCTTGCCACCTTCTTTCTTTGGAATCCAGGCAGTGAAGAATAGTGAAATCATTCTGGTTGATTCAAATACCTAGTAGTAGCTTAATATCCCTATATATGGTCTAATATATAAAAAATCTAATAAAAAAAATTTTTTATTTCATTTTTCTTCTTGCTTTTGCTTTTTTTAGTGGGGGGAGGAATAAAATAAATATTTTAGTAATGTTTTCATTGGTCTCCTAATGAGGATACAAACCAAACAAAACACTATTTAACATACTAGTTTTCTTAATCCAATATAAAAATATATGTGAATTCCTACATCAGTAATATTCAAATTGCTACATCAGTAAATCTTTTATCGGTGATAAAAGGCCCAGACATTTTTTTCTATTAAGATTTTTCTGAAATGGATACAAATTGCTACATCAGTAATATTGGTTCATCATTGCCTATCCAGATTAACCTACTATAATATATACAAATTCCATGAATTGTGTTGCTTTTGACATGATTTCGTTTATTTGGATTAAGGCCAGAGTCTTGCTTTGATGCGTGTTGAAGTGAGAAGTGAAATGGCTATAAATGTTAGAAAAAGATAACTTTCTTGCTCTCAAGTATCCTTAAGGGTAAAATGTCAAATTATGAGCTCACCTTGTGCAGTAACTCAATCGTTCATTCTAGACCTTTATGCCTCACTTCAAATTGTTCTCCTGTGTTAGTGACTCTAAGTCAGACCCTTGTACTGAAACAGGAGACAATTTGATACTCTTGTCTGCTTCCATATTATGGGTGTTGAATAACATTATGAAATTAACAAACAACTCCCAAATAATTTACAAGTGCTAAAAATATATAAATATTAATGTGGAAATTATCTTCTCTAGAAAAGATGAATGTCTTCTCCCATTTGAACGACTTGGCATCATTTTCTGAAGTCTACTATACTGACCTTGAAAATGATTGATCTAAGCCTCGGTCCCAATATAAGAGGTTCTGTTAAAAATAATGTCAAAAAAATTAATTCAATGTATTCATTCTCACTTTGGCATTTTTGATTTAATCTTTTAGGATACATTTAGATAGCAACAAGGCCTTGTAACTATACTCCCTATATCTGAAAAGCCAGACAAACATTCCTGTTACCCACCTTTTATATAAAAATTACTGCAATTATTCTTTCTGATTTTTAATCATAATGCTATTTTTCAGATGATACAGGTTATGAAACACTTTTCATACATTATTTTTGGCTTACTCCTATGTCATTCCTGCTTTGAAACGTCAATTCCCTAATCTCTTGATATGTAAATCAGACATTTGTTCCAGAGTTTCTATTCTTCAATCTTAGACTCTGTCAATGTCTCCTAGAGGAGTAGCCAAAACAAAAACTAAAAAATGTGTCAATGCCATTTAGGAACTACCTAAAATCTCATGGTGCTGAAATGGATTTTTTTTTTTTTTTTTTTTTTTTTTTTTTTTTGAGACGGAGTTTCGCTCTTGTTACCCAGGCTGGAGTGCAATGGTGCGATCTTGGCTCACCGCAACCTCCGTCTCCTGGGTTCAGGCAATTCTCCTGACTCGGCCTCCGGAGTAGCTGGGATTACAGGCACGCGCCACCGTGCCCAGCTAATTTTTTGTATTTTTAGTAGAGACGGGGTTTCACCATGTCGACCAGGATGGTCTTGAGCTCTTGACCTCGTGATCCACCCGCCTCGGCCTCCCAAAGTGCTGGGATTACAGGCTTGAGCCACCGCGCCCGGCCATGAAATGGATTTTTTTAACAACGCATACCTCTGTGATCAGCTTGCTTACAAAGGCCACTCACCAATTTCACACTACATGTCTGCGGGTGAATAATATTAGGGATCTTTCATTTTTGTACAAGTTGGAAGCCAAAATAAGATATTACACTGAATTAACCTAGTGTTTCTTACTTCTATAAGAATACTTACCTCAGTTAGATGCATGTTTACAATTTTTAAGACATAGCCCTTCTCAGTTCAAAGGGTACTACAGTAAGTAAACTAGAATCATTTACATGCTTATAAATTTAAAGAATCATACAATGATGGCATTTTACCAATAAGAAATAAAGATGGCAAATAAGCATGTTAAAAAGTGCCAAACATCATTAGTCAATGGAAAAGTGCCAATTAAAATAATAAAGAGATACCACTTTACACCCACCAGAATCACTAAAATTGAAAAGACTGACAATAGTATGTACTGGCGAGGATATGAAATAACTGGTAGAACTTTTATACATTGCTGCTAGGAATGGAAAATGGTATAGCCAATTGAAAAATAGTTTAGCAGATTCTCATAAAGTTAAAGATACACTTAAGGCATTTATCTAAGATAAAGGAAATAGATGCTCATACAAAGAATTGCATGCAACATTGAAAGGAGTTTTTAATAATTATCCCAACCTAGAAACAAGTCAATAATCATTAAAACAACAATGGATAAAGAAAAAATTAGTATATCTATACAATGAAATTCTTACTATTTGGCAATAAAATGAAGGAACCTATTTATATGCACTAACATGAAGAAATCTTGTACTAAGATAAAACAGTGAGAAATTAAGATTATATGCTGTATGATTTAGATTATACAAAATTCTAGGTGCCAAGAACATGCCCTGGGGAAACCACAATTTCTTCAATAAATGGTGTTGGACAAACTGGAAATCCACATGCAGAAGAATGAAATTAGATCCCTATCTCTCAAAATATACAAACATCAAATCAAAATAGATGAAAGAATTAAATCTAAGACCTCAAACTATGAAACTTCTACAGTAAAATTGGGGAAACACTCCAGGACATCAGTCTAGGCAAATATTTCTTGAGTAATGCTCTAAATGCACAGGCAACCAAAGCAAAAATAAACATACAAAATCATAATAAGTGAACACTTCGAAGCACAGCAAAATAATCAACAAAGTTGAGAGAAAACCTATAGAATAATAGAAAATATTTGCAAACTATTCATCTGACAAGAGATGAATAAGGAGAAAATATAAGGAGCTCAAACAACTCTATAGAAAAAAATAGAATAACCTAATTAAAAATGTGTTGAATATCTGAATAAAGGTTTCTCAAAATAAAAGGCATGGCAAAAAAATATATGAAAAGGTGCTCAACATTACTAATCATCAGAGAAATGCAAATCAAAACTGCAATGAGATATCATCCCTCTCTAGTTAAAATGGCTTATACCCACAAGACAGACAAAATAATGCTAGAGAGGATGGTGGAGAAAAGGCAACCCTTGTGTACTGTTGGTGGGAATGTAAATTAGTACAATCACTATGGAGAACAGTTGGCTGTTCCTCAAAAAACTGAAAATAGAGCTACCATGTGATCCAGCTTCTTACTGCTAGGTATATTCCCAAAAGGAAGGAAATCAGTGTATCTAAAAGATATCTCTGTTCTCATGTTTGTTACAGCACTGTTCACAACAGCCAAGATTTGGAAGCAACATAAATGTTCATCAACAGATGAGTCAATAAAGGAAATGTGGTACATATACACAATGGCAGACTATTCAGTCACAACAAAAGAATGAGATTCCATTATTTACAACATGAATGGAACTGGAGGTCTTTATGTTAAGTGAAATAAGCCAGGCCCAGAGGGACAAACACTGGATGTTTTCATGTATCTGTGGGAGCTGAAAATCAAAACAATTGAACCCATGTATGTAGAAAGCAGAAGAACAGTCACCAGAGGCTGGGAAGGGTAGTAGAGGGAAGGGGAGAAGTGGGGATGATTACTGGGTACAAAAAAATAGAATGAATGAATAAGGTATTTGATAACATAACAGAGTGACTATAATCCATGATAATTTAATTGTACATTTTAAAATAACTAAGAGCTGACCAGGCACAGTGGTTCACTCCTGTAATCCCAGCACTTTGGGAGGTTGAGAAGGGTGTATCACCTGAGGTCAGGAGATCAAGACCAGCCTGGCCAAAATGGTGAAACCCCATCTCTACTAAAAATACAAAAATTGGCTGGGCGTAGTGGCATGTACTTGCAATTCTGGCTACTCAGGAGGCTGAGGCAGGAGAATCACTTGAACCCAAGAGGTGGACGTTGCAGTGAGCCAAGGTGACACCACTGCTCTCCAGCCTGGGCAACAAGAGTGAAACTCTATCTCAAAAAATAAAATAAAATAAAATAAAATAAAAATAAAATAAAATAAAACAAAACAAAATAAAATAAAAATACAATAACTAAGAGTATAAATGGATTATTTGTAACACACAGGAGAAATCCTTGAGGGGATGGATACCCCATCTTCCATGATGTGATTATTACACATTGCATGGCTGTATCAAAACATCTTATATAACCCATGAATATACACACTTACTGTATACTCAAAAAATTAAAAATGAACAACTTAAATGGAAAAGGCAAATCTGTCTGATAATAAAAGTGTATTAGTAGTTGCTAGGGACCAAGGGGAGGGGAAGAGGACTAACTATAACTACAAGTGATTGACTTTCTGCATGATGGGAATATCCTATATTTTTATGTGATAGTAGTCATACATCTGTATACATTTGTTAAACTTATTAAATTACATATTGAAAAATGAAGAATGTTGTATATAAATTACATTTCAATAAAACTGACTTCCTACTCATCCTTCCGCCACCTAAAGTACATTTTTAAAAATCATGGTCCTCACACATTATTTCCGAAGACAAATTGTCTAGACATTTAGTCAGACTAGGGCAGCATCTGTGTCTTGCCTATGAATTTAGGGATATCTTCAGATCCAGCCTCATTCAGTTTTTATGTTTCTGAATGTATACTTTCCATATTTATATTTAACCAGTAAAATGTTTTAGCCCTTTTTTCTTAGTATCATCTTTCTCTCTCGCTCTCGCTCTTGCTCTCTTTCTCTTTCTTGACATAGTATTATACTGGAATCTTTCTTTTCAGTTATTTAACAACTCTCTTTGGTGAGTTCAGTGTTGACCAGTGTCCAAAAACAATGCAATAGCTAGTATTGGCTGAACATTTCTTTAGTACAAGGCAAAAGATTTATACAATTTGAAAAATAACCAGAATTAGCTGATATTTACTGAGAATTTCTTAGCCACCAGTTCAACTCCTTTCATGTATAAATCAGTTGTTGCTCATAACACACTCAGTGACTATGTTCTCATTTTATGTATGAGGAAACTAACACAAAGAGGAAAAAAACTTGCCCATGACCTCAGAGCCAATAAATGGTGAAGTTGACTGATATATCTCACTACTTACCTTAAGAATAATTGTAATTCGTAAGGTAAGTAGTGAGGTATATCAGTCAATTGTGTCCCATATTGCAAATGCCAAGCCTCTGATCATGACAGAAAACCCAAATAACATAGATCTCTCTAGCCAACCCCCTTACCTAACAAAATACAGAACCTCAACTTTTCTGTAGTATTTTCTGGCTGATACAATTATTTATCAGCCAATATAAGGACTTCATGTTTGATAACATCTTTTCTAATTAAGAATTCATTCTTCCTTAAAAATTGTTTTATAAAAATAGTAAATCAATGTAATTAATTTTAGCTGTAGTTGTAATTTTGTAGTAATTCTTATTATATCATTAGAAAAAGGAGGGGCATTAACATACTCGTAAGAAATCATGATGAAAATATATTTTATTTCTTCTTATATAAAACAATTTATTTATAGATACCTCCTGAAAAAAAATGAATGGAAAAGGAAGTATTAGCGAGAGAAGAGCTTGTGCAACTTTTCTCCTCCTTACTGAATTTCGTCTCCCATAGTGACTGCGACAGTGATGCAATTAGAACATGACTTTCTTCACATTGAGAGTCACCAAAGCCTATCAGTTGTTGATTTTACAGGCTGGACAGCTTGATTATATGAAAAGTTTGAAGGTATCTATATACCTGCATGCATCACTTCTTTAATGAAAAAATTCAATATCCTGTTGTTCTCCAGGGAGTCAGAGCTATTTGAGTTTTGTCACGGCTCTCCACTTCAGTAACTCTAGAGGTTGCCAATTAGCAGGTTCAATTAGAACTTGGTTAAGTGCGTATTTTGCTGTTCCTTAGTCACTTGATCAGTAATAGCTAGGTTTCCTATTCATTCCTAATATTTATACCACCGATGCATTCTGACATTAGAATAAATATTATATCTCACAAAACATATAATATTACCAATATTTATATTGCCACAATTTTTTCTCCTTTTATAAATGTCTGCTCTTATTCTGCCAAAAATACTATGGAGTATTTGTTAGAGCATCTAAGAAATAGTGCAAACTGAGCTCTTATATTTAGAAATAAAAGAATAAAAAACAAACAAGCAAAATGATCCATTGCCTACCACTGTGAGCTATTATATCATGAAATCGGCAGATGGCTTCAGATCTCTCCTAGGAGGTCCTGTGAGATTACATGCCCTGGCACCAATTGCTATTTTTACCCCCTTCCGGGATTATTTTCCTATATATAGGAAGTTTGAAACTCTATTCTCTACCGGGATTTCTGTTTCCAAGTCACTGCTCTTGTTCTCTTTAATTGTCAAAATTAGGTAAAATGGTTACCAGTGAGTCTTTGTTAAAACAGCAGTCTTTACAGTTAGAGAACACTCATTCCTCTAATCAATGGTAAGAGAGCAGCAGCTCATCGGGGAATTGCTCATCATTAGTTGCTTCTTCATTTCATATGGAAAATAGTCACCAAAAGTATTTAGTTTCAGCTGTTCTCTTCTTCTTCCAATCCTTACTGTAATATTTTCTTCTTTTCTTTCTTTTTTTTTTTTGAGACTGAGTTTCACTCTTGTTGCCCAGGCTGGAGTGCAATGGCGCGATCTTGGCTCACCGCAACCTCCACCTCCTGGGTTCAGGCAATTCTCCTGACTCAGCCTCCCGGGCAGCTAGGACTACCGGCACGCGCCACGACGCCCAGCTAATTTTTTTGTATTTTTAGTAGAGACGGGGTTTCACCATGTTGGCCAGGATGGTCTGGATCTCTTGACCTCGTGATCCACCCACCTCAGCCTCCCAAAGTGCTGGGATTACAGGCATGAGCCACGGCGCCCGGCCACTGTAATATTTCTTCCAAATTTCTAATCCTTCATTTGCTGTATCTGTTGATAGCACATGCAAAAAACTTTCTCCAAATCAAACCTTGAAATAATGACTTGAGTACATATTCATCTGAAAGGTAAACTCGGATGCACGGATTGGATTATGGGAGAAGTGTTATTGAGTGTGGTAGAGGCTTGCCAGATAAAATACAGGGAACCCAAGTGAATTGAATTTCAGATAAATAGCAAATACTTTTTTTACATATAAGTACATGCCAAATTTTGCAAGGAATTTACACACCTAAAAATTATTTACCATATGTCTAAAATTTAATTTTAAGTGGACATTGTGTATTTTTATTTACTTAATCTGACAACTCTGATGTAGTACCACCAGAAGAAAGTAAGACTCAACCTTGAGAAACCATTTGGAACATGTGTCAACATCCTTTCCTCAGAGGACAGAAATATTGACTCCCTTTTCTATTATGTTTAAGCTGGCTCTGATTACATGACTCTGTGTTCCCTTTCCCAGTTCCTGACTTTATTCAGAGCCATGTCTGTCTGCCTCAGCAACCTCTTGGATCTGGTGCTAGAGAAAAATCCTTTTAGAGAAGAGATCCACGTTGACTTGAGGGGAAAGTCCATTTCTGGCCATAGAGTCATTTCCCTGTGACTACAGCTCCCACCAGGAAACCTTTTCTCTGTGGCTGTTACTCCCGTGAGCTCCAGCTTCACTATTTCTTCCCCCTACTTGTTCAGCCCAAAGGTTGGCAATTACTTTCAACACATTTTTGCCCCTAGGCTTCTCAACATAATTTATTCTTTTAACTGTACATCTCCCTCTAAGAAGTCACTTAGAAATGTATTTTCATGGCCGGGCGCGGTAGCTCAAGCCTGTAATCCCAGCACTTTGGGAGGCCGAGGCGGGTGGATCATGAGGACAAGAGATCGAGACCATCCTGGTCGAAATGGTAAAACCCCGTCTCTACTAAAGATACAAAAATTAGCTGGGCATGGTGGTGCATGCCTGTAATCCCAGCTACTCGGGAGGCTGAGGCAGGAGAATTGCCTGAACCCAGGAGGCGGAGGTTGCGGTGAGCCGAGATCGCGCCATTGCACTCCAGCCTGGGTAACGGGAGCGAAACTCCGTCTCAAAAAAAAAAAAAAAGAAATGTATTTTCATTTGAACCATATGTGGTAAATTTTATTTCCCTCTAAGACCTTGAATGATAGTGTTTGAAAGTATTATGCACTTTTCTGAATATACTTGCCTAAGTCACACCCTCCAACATTTGTCATTGATAATAAAGGCGATTAAAAAAAAAACTATCATTTGTCTGTATCTTTTGTCTATCTTTAAGATAATTTAGAAAATAAGTTGAAAAGAGAGCATTATATATTTGCTAACACTGAATTCAGAAAGCAAAATAGAGGAAAAAAGGATTTTTGATATGCAGAAATCATGGTAATTCAGGCCTTAGGCATTAGCAATTAAGGACCACACTGATTCCTTACTTGTACTGGACCAACATGTTTGTTTTCATTTCTGTTGTTGGCTTTTAACTGGCACAGCAAGAGCAGGAGGTGTGAGTCTTTATAATATATAATATATATATAATTTATTATATATTATATAATATA
>CM052654.1:92616512-92657600 GCA_028533165.1 Leontopithecus rosalia
ATACATATATATTTATATATAACATTTAATCTTTATATATTTATATATGTGTATATTAATTATAAATTCTATATAATTTATAATTATTTATAAATTCTATATAATTTATAATTATTTATAAATTACATATATATGTATATAGAAATATATATTTCTATATCTGTAATATATACAAATTATGTACATATATAATTTACATAAATATAACAATTATACATTTATATAATATATAAATAATAGATGTAATAATGTTATATACATATATAATTTATATATTATATAAATGTATAATATAATTGTTATATTTATCATATAGTATAATTAAATATAATTATAAAATATATACTTATAAAGAAATATAATAGATATTTTGCACAAATAAATAAATCCAACTGCTCTTGACAATGGTTTCAGAAAAGACAGAGAAACTTAGAAGTTTGATTGTTTCATCATTATTCTAAAAGTCAAAATAGAACACAAAAGTGATTCGAGTCAAAAAAATTCTTATGGAGGAAGAGATACTTTCAAAAGGCTAAGAAGCCAGAATATACAAACAAAAACCTATTATTCATAGTGGCTTTTATTCCAATTTAAAATGATTTTTAATTAAAAATATAAAGCATTACTCTGTCATATTTTCATTTTTAAATTAATACACTTCATTATGGGAGTATTTTTGTGTTTATAGACAAACTTGGTAGGAAGTTCACATGTGGGAAGAGATGGCCAGTGGCAGATCTGTGTTACTTAGAGTTAAATGATTACAAGCTTGCTTTGCTTTTTGTACACTGAGATTTGTGCCACGGATCATATCCAAACTATGGTGCAGTAAAATAAAAGCAGAGATCAAGCGGTAACAGAAGGCCTATGGTAAAGACCATCTGAGAGCGCCCTATAACCACGGAACACTGCAGTGTGGTTGAAAAGCAGAAAAAACTGCTTTGGTCCCACAACTCTTCCCAACATAGTTTGTGTGAGGATCTCATAAAGGGAACTTATGCAAAAGACTCTGGGAAGTAATGCGACTCATAAGACTCAGGAGGGTCTTCGCAGATAGGTGCTGGTAAGGCTGGAAGGCCTTACAGGGCAGAGACACCACTGGAATGCCATAGGCTCTGCCTATATTCTCAGATTCTGGAGCAATTTCGATTGCTCTGTGTCCACAATGCTTGGGAGATAACAGCCCCTTGATGCATTTTGTGTGGTCAGACCTTATGGCGCCTTATGAGCTATACCTCTGTTGCCAAAGCACCAGGTTGGACAATGGGTGGTAAAATCTCAGGGTCCTTACTTAGCATTTCTCAGGAGAATTAGGTTTGCTATTGAATGCTTTACATGCCCCACTAACAGGATTGGGCTGATTCCCAAGACTCATGTACCTCCACTCTTTTTTCCCTAACCTCCACTCACAACATGAGAGTTTCCTCTATTATCAACATCTTACATTATTGTGATGCATTTTCTACAATTGATAAGCCAAACTGATACACTGTAATTAAATAAAATTCATAGCATACTAGGATTCACTCCAATGGACATTCTACTCATTTTGCCTAATGTATAATGATATGTATCCATCATTACAGGATTATACAGAATAGTTTCACTGTCCTAAAACCCTTCTGTGCTTAATTCTTTTATCTTCCCTCCCTCTTCCAAACTTCTGACAACCAATGGTTTCTCTTTCACATACTCAATAATTTTGTCTTTTTCAGAATGTCAGTCAGTCATGTAGTAAAAATCCTTTTCAGATTGGCTTCTTTTGCTTAGCAATGTGTATTCACGCTCTCTCAATGTCTTTTTATAATTAATAACTCATTTTTCAATCACAGAATAAGAGCTCACTGTACAAATATATCACAGTTTGCTGTTCATTTGCCTATTAAAGGACATTTTGCTTGCTTCCAAGTTTTGGCAATTATTAACAAGAGCTTCTATAAACATTTATGTGCAGTTTTTGGGCAGACATAAATAAATTTTATATTCATTCGGGTAAATACCAAAAACTGAGATGCTTGATTATAGAAAAGATTGGATTCACAAATTGTACATATGATAATGTCTTTGATAATACTTTATATCAATATTTTTTTTCCTGAAAGGCATGACATGAGTTTTCTGAGACAGGCAGAGATTTATTATCACTTATTTACAACAAGAAGCACACTTGTTCTCCACACTCCAATTTTCCCTTTCTGGGTAAACACAGTGAGAATCAGAAGGGATCCCATATCTACCAGAGTCTATATCCCAGGTGAAGAACCCTGATGGTTATACAGGACAACTAATACAACAGTCAGACTTCTCTCTTGAGAGAGGGAGAGAAACCTACCTCTCTAAGTAAACAAATTACCCTTAGGAAAAGAAGGCAAAGATCCAGCATTCTTATCATTTGAAATATAAAATCATTATTTCCAGGGAAAAAATAAGTCAAGCCTTTCTGAATTTATGACTCCTGGAATGCCTTCACAGCTCCATTTTTTTTTTCTCTTTAAAGTAAACATGTTTCCCTGAACACATGTATTTCTTCTGATGATCTAATTACCATCAGCTTCAAACCCTCCTCATAGGCCCAGGTTCCAGGTTTCTATCCTCAGAAAGACCTATCCATACAGAAACATTAGAAAATGTATTATGTCTACACAAAAACTGGATAGAACAACTGGAATTGCTTCTAGAATGTACCATTTCTTTAGTTCCATGGTCCCTTGACCAGCAGTACCAGCTGCACCTGAAAACTTGTTAAAAGCACCAATTTTGAGGTTTTACCCTCACCTTCGGAATCAGAAACTCTCCAGGTTAGACCAAGCAGTGTTTTTTGAAAAGCCCTCCAAGAGATTTTGACATACACTGAAGTGTGATAAGCATTGCTTTAAATAATAATTATATTAATATGTGAGATAAACTTTCTTTTCCTTCAATTTTTTTTTTACTGTGATAAAATACACCAAATATGAAATTTCCGTCTTAAGTATTTGTAGTGCACAATTCAGTGGCATGGAATACCTTTTTATTGTATAATCATCACAATGATTTATCTTCAGAACATTTTTCTTCCTGTAAAACTGGAATTTTATACCCCAGAAATAGTAACTCCCCATTATCCCTTCTCACCAGCCTCAGGAAACCATAATTCTACTTTCTGTCTCTGATTTTGATTGTGTTCGCCTTTCTTGGTGGAAGCTAAGGCGTGAGCTGGGATGAACAGGATGGGGAACTCCAGAAGTCCTTTTCCTGTGCTCTCCTGCCTGCGAGTGACTTACAATTTGCAAGTGTTTATAGCCTGAGTAACACATTCACCGAAATCCTTCACTTTACCAAATCTAGGCATGTGTAAAGGGCTTTCTCTCCCTTTTCAGCCCTCTTTGTGCAGGAAAATGATGTGAGTCCACTTGATGAATTATAATGCTTTGCTTATGGCTATGAGAAATGCTTATTTTAATAAAAACCTACAGTCCAATAAAAGAAAAAAGTAAGTACCTAACGTAAGTGGAATCATACAGTATTTGTCTTTTTGTGACTTGCTTAATTCACTTAGCACAATGTCCTTAAGATTTATCACTTTGCTATGAATTCTGAAATCACTAATGTCAGAATTTCCTTCCTTTTGAAGGCCGAATAATATTCCAGTATTTTTATATGGAAAATTTATTTTACTTATTCATTAATCCACGCATGAACACTTGGTTTGCTTCCATCTTTTACCTATTGTGAAAAAATGCTGCCTTAAACAAAGCTGTACAAATATATCTCTTTGAAACCATGATTTTCATTATTTGGTTATATTTCCAGAAATAACATTTTTTGATAATATGGTAATTCTATTTTTATTTTATTTTTGAGGAACCACCACACTGTTTTTACAGTGGTTGTACCATTTTACATTTCTACCAACTTCACAAGAGTTTGAATTTTTCTACATCCTCACCAACATTTGTTATTTTCTATTTTTTTAATAGTAGCCATCACAATGGGGGTGAGGTGGTAGCCCATTGTAGTTTTGGTTTGCAAATGATTAGTGGTGTTGAGTACCTTTTCATGCACTTACTTGTTTGAGTATCTTCTATGGGATAAATGTCTATTCAAGTCTTTCGACCATTTTTTTGAATCAGATTATATATTTTTGTCTCTATGTATTCTAGATATTAATCCCTTTTGGATATATAATTTATAATTATTTTCTACCCTTGTGTGGATTGCCTTTTTACTGTTTGGATAGTGTCTTTTGATGCAGAACTTTTCAAAATTTGTATAAAGTCCAATTTATTTTTTTCTTTTATTGTGTATACATTTGTTGTCATAGCCAAGATCAGTGCCAAACCCAATGTTGTAAAGCTTTGCCCTCTGTTTTCTTCTAAGAGTTTTATAATGTTAGGTTTAACATTTATGACTTTGACCTATCTTTTAATATCCAGTTTTCCCAGCATCATTTGTTGAAAAGACTCTTCTTTCTCCACTGTATGGTCTTGACACCCTTGGTAAAAACAACTTGACATGTGGTATCCTGTTATGAGGGTTTATTTTGGGACTCACTATGGAGGTTTGTATGCCCGTTTTTGAGCCAGTACAACAACTGCAGACTTTTTTATAACTGCAGACTTTTAGTACGTTTTGAAATTAGGAAATGTGAGATTTTCAGCTTTGTTTTTTTTTCCCAATAAGAACTTTTTGAAAAATACTTCAGAATCTCTTGAGATTTCATAAAATTGTAGTATTTCTGTTCCAATTTCTGCAAATGACATCATTGGGATTTTATAGGGATTATATTGTCTTCCACTTCATGAATGTGAATGCCTTTCCATTACCTCTTCTTCAATTTCTTCAGTAATGTGTTGTAGTTTTTAGTGTACACATTTTTTAATTCTTTGCTTAATTTGTAAACATTTTATTCTTTTGGATATTATTATAAATGGGATTGCTTTCTTAATTTCATATCTTTCATTGTTACTCTATTAAAATGCAACTGATTATTATGTGTTAACTTTGTATGCTGCTTCTTTGATTATTTTATTTTAGAAGGCCGTCTTTTAAATATGACAACTAGTTTTGATATATTTTTCTTGCCTGTATTTAAGTGCTACCAAAATATAAAACACATAGTCCTTGATTGGTATGACAAATAATGACAGTCATGAAGTGAATGGGCAGAACACCAAAATAATCTGTTTATAAGAGCATGGTAAAGACAAAATATTTATAGTGGATATTATAGAGGAGATGATATTTGAGCTAGACAAGGGAGATAAGCTAAGTCAAATTCTTAGAATTATATGTTAAATTTTATAGGAAACATGTTATGACTTTTTATTAAATATTGATCTATTTTGACCAATACCTCTATTTCCCAGAGGACAGGATAACAGAATACCACATGTCATACAGATAATGTGAGATGATTTATCTCATCTGGAACAGTAGTTCCCACAATTGCCATGTGTCATGGGAAAGACCCAGTGGGAAGTAATTGGTTCATGGGGGTGTTTACCTCCATGCTGATCTCATGGTAGCAAATCAGTTCTCATGATATCTGGTGGTTTTATAAAGGACTTTCCCCCACTTTGCTCTGTACTTCTCCTTGCTGCTGCCATGTGAAGAAGGAGAGGTTTGCTTCCTCTTCTGCCATGACTGTAATTTTCCTGAGGCTTTCCAGCCCTACAGAACTGTGAGTCAACTAAATTACTTTGCTTTATAAATTACCCTGAGGGAATGTGTTCTCTTCCTGGGTCCACAAGGGGGCATAGTTTCCAGGGCAGGAACTTTTCAGTGCTATGCTCCCCCTTCTCCATCCGAGGTATTAAGTGTCTTTGCTTAAGTTTTCACGGGCATGGGAAAATAATCAAAGTCAATCCCTCTGGCAAAAAATTAAAGGAACTCTTCCTAGGCTAGGGAGCTTTGAGGAGGAGGGAATTCCTCGCAGGTTAAAAGTACCTGTCTCCCACATCCTGGTGAATTTTCCCCTCAGGTGTGCTCTTCCACTCAGAGTGGAAGCTGCTTTCCCTTTCCAGGATTCCATATGTGGGTACCTTTCCATAATCTTTGTGGAAGCTTTCTCTCTCTCATTTGTTTCTCTCTCCTTTTTCTCTTTCTCTGCCTAAATAAATCACTTTCTGCAAAAACTCTTTGGGGTCCTATATTTATTTGTGAGTGCATCATGCCTGGCATGGTCCCCTCTCCCATTCTTGGGAGAGCAAGAGACCAAGAGCCTGAAGCCCACTGGGGAGTGAGCTAAAACTCCCCTGCACCCTGAAACCTGGAAACAACCCAATCTTGAATATGTCTTTATTAACAGCATGAGAACAGATTAATACATAAAGTAAAACTTAATGCAGTTAATTTATGCAGAATAGGAAGCCAATAATCTAGAATTTGGAAAAGGAATATATAGAATTATCTCTTCTGGAGATTTCAAAAATTAATATATACTTGTGCCTAAGACGTTTTAGACAAAGTCTTAAGTTCATTATCGATAAAATGTATGCTGTTATAACATTGCATTGATGATTCTTCAATAGTGAAGAATTTATTGCCAGGAATGACATTGATAAATGCAGTATTTAACCATTTAATACATGCTTCACACTGTAGCTTACACATCCAAAGTTAAGTGTTGAAAATTTTATGTAATGGCAGAAAACAATGGCCTTTGTTATCAAAATGCAAATTAAAGTTGTTTCATTACATACAATATTTGAAGTTCATGTGTATATTATGCAATGCTCTTTATTCTAGTTTTTATTTTTTTATTATTATTTGATCCACAATGATCACTATTCAGTCTTATTTCAGATGCATAAAGAAATACAATTTATTTCAATAAGATAATGAGCTATCAATACATTAGCATCTTTCTATTTTACATTATTTAGGAAATTGTGACAATAAAGTTTACAATTCTAATAGCAGTGTCCTGGAACAGAAAATTACTAAATTGAAAAAAAAGGCTTGCAAATGTTTCCTACATTATTATATCCTCCATATAAGTTATTTAATGATTATATACAGAAGAAGAGATTTAATTATCCCTTAGAATAATATATGTTTCTACCTAAGTTTTAATATTTTGGCTGACTCTTTAGGTTTGGTAAATACAGGTTCTACTAGTTTCACAATTACAGAGATCTAGTGCTTTTAAGGTATTTGCAGAAGTATCATTGTAAATGATAATACAGGGAGAAAGATTTTTGACTAAATTGTCCACAAAACCAATTATCCATTAATTATATCATATTATGCTGTTTCTATCTATATGAAGATATCTCGTCAAACCAAGTAAGAGTTGTATTTTATAGCACCTATAGATGTATTTAAATTGATAGTCTACTGGCAGCAATTCATTTTAAAATTCATTATAAAAGAAATCTCTGACCAGGAAGGCTGTCAGGAATATAGATAATTTAATTATATAGGGGCAGAAAGCTCAGAACTCCCAATAGTTTGTGCTTTAGTTTCTAAGTCAGTTTCTTAGCTCAGCCTGCTATGACAGAATACCACAAAACGCGTGGCTTAAAAAGTTGAAATGCATTTCTCACAGTTCTGGGTGCTAGAAAAGCCAAGACAGAGTCCTGGCAGATCAAGTATCTGGTGGGAACATATTTCTTTGTTTGCAAATGGATGTTTTCTTGTATCCTCTCAGGACAGAGAACAGAAAGAGAAAGCTACCTCATTTCCTCTACTAAGGGCGCTAATCCCATTCATGATAACTCTACCCTCATAATCTAATTACCTCTCAAAAGACTCCTTTTCTAATAAGATCACAGTGGTGGTTAGTATTTCAATATGTGAATATTTGGGGGGTGCAATCTTCACTGCTTAACACTCACATAGAGCTTAAATTAATTAAAGAGCATGTATACAGATTACAATAAAACAGAGCTGAAGCTGGACAAGCACAAAAACTATTTGGATTTCTTCATACATGTATTTACCTTTTTAAACATCACAGTCAAATAAGATGTTTGGTTTTGTTTTATTTGTTTGCATTAGCAAGACAAAATGAATCTTAAGTTTTAGAAAGAGTAGGAATAATCTATTTCATTTTCTGTGTCCTCAGTAGGCCGCTCAAAGATTGGATCTATGCTTGCATAAGTTGCTGCATGTAAACCCAACAATGTCTGGATTTTTGTTACTTTATCAGTAAGGAATTTGCCTGCGGTCAACAGGATGGGCTGTAATGACAGTTGCCTTGATGGATCACTCATGTTGATTACTTAGTGTTTGACAGTTACTTCATATGATACAGTCTATTAATTTTTATTATTATCAGGCACGAGGTTAACTGGCTTAGAAAAGATAATTTTTTAAGGCTACAAAGTGGTGTGCAGGCATCGTAAAAGTAACCAGAAATTTACTGGTGTGTTAAAATTAAAAGGTTCTACTAGTTTCACAATTACAGATATCTAGTGCTTTTAAGGTATTTGCAGAAGTATCATTGTAAATGATAAAGCCATCAATAACATAATTAGCAAAAAACGGTTGAACTCATTCAAATAACTGATACTTTAAAAAGTTATGTTCTTCAGTTAATAAAATCTAGCCAGTTGTTTTCAAAATAAATTCAGCATGATAGGATGATGGTATTTGTGTTCATCCCTAGGATTTAGCATGAGGTTTCTTCAGTGGTTTGACATTTATTTTCAAAGGTAAAGAAAAGAGAAGTAAAAATACTCTACATATACCTATTTTTTATTTTCAGAATGGTAAATTTATAGAATCCATGAAATAAATATTCTAAATAAAGCCAGACTACTATGAAATATCACATGGTTGGAGATAAAAATTTCTCTTTTTTTTAAATGATATTATTTTTCTATTCAGTTTTAGGTTTAGCATTGGTAGGAACTTTTCTTAAAATACCATTAAGTTATTTCAAATCTACTTGACTTGGGCATTTTGAACTAAGCCGTTACCTTGTTAAGGTGAATCATGTCTATGAATCTAATGATTAAAATTCGGAGGTCAGCAATGTTTTCTGTGAAAACCAAATCGTGACTGCCTTAGGCTTTGAAGGTCATAAGGTCTCTGATTTTTGACATTTCTATGGAGACATAGGCTCTTGGAACTTTTATTCCTCTATTTTTGCAGAAATCGTCCAATGGACAAGGTCCAGTTTTGAGTCATATGGGCTCAGAGGAGGACCCCTAGATGGCTAACAAAGCAGTCCATGTCAAGCTCTTCTGCTGCATAAAAATGTGAGACAGTTGTCTTAAAGGAAAAGCAGTAAGAAAAACAAACAAATTTAAAAATCTATATAATTATTTAAGTTGTTAGCTATTGAATTAAATGCTCTTCTAGAACATCATTTAAATTGAAAGAATGACATACACAAATTATGGCTATTCAGTACTGGGTATTTGCTGGATATTATTTCAGAAATGAATACTGTGAACACTTTACTTAAAAATGGCTAATGATCACCACACTGTCTTCTACAATGGTTGAACCAATTTACACTCCCACCAACAGTGTAAAATCCTTTTTATTTCTCCACATGCTCTCCAACATCTGTTGTTTCCTGAATTCCTCAAGGATCTAAAACCAGAAATATACTTTCATTCAGCAATCCCATTACTGGGTACATACCAAAGGATTATAATCATTCTACTATAAAGACACGTGCACACAACATGTATGTTCATTGCAGCACAATTTACAATAGCCAAGACTTGGTACCAACCCAAATGTCCATCAATGATAGACTGAAGAAAGAAAATGTGACACATATACACATGGAATAATACGCAGCCATAAAAAGGATGGGTTCATGTCTTTTGCAGGGACATGGAAAAAGCTGGAAACCATTATTCTCTTCAAACTAACACAGGAACAGAAAACCAAACATGTTCTCACTCTTAAGTGGGAGTTGAACAATGAGAACACATGGACACAGGGAGGGGATCATCCACATGCTGGTGTCTGTTGGGGGTTTGGGGGTAGAAGAGGGATAGCTTTAGAAGAAATACCTAATGTAGATGACAGGTTGATAGGTGCAGCAAATCACCATGGCACATGTTACATAGATACCTAGATATCTATGTATTTATGTAGCAAACCTGCACATTTTGCATATGTATCTCAGAACTTAAAGTATAATTTAAAAAGTAAAAAATAAAAAACACAAAAAAGCTAATCATAAATGCTGAGATATTCTAATCTGTGTATACTCCAGAATTATAGAAAACATATCTGCCATCATAAGCTTGATATGTTTCCAATGCATGAAGACTTTTCTAATGAGATCTGTGCTTTTATTAACAAATATGGTTTCTGATATTATTTAAAGTATGTCAACATTTGGAAATCCTGAATAACTAGTTGAACAAGTATTTCCTAAATGACCGATGCATGTTACAAAATCATGCATGGGTAAAATATCCATTCATTGTGTAAGATAGATAAAAATGAATTTTAATACAAGAGCCTAAAAAGTAAAAAAAGTATTATCTCTACAGTTCTGAATTTTGTATTGCAACTTCCTTTTAAGGACTAAAATTTGTCAAGTTTTGATGTCATTAAAAGAAGAATATTCATAATGATCTGAGATGGCTATTAATATGCTCCTTTCTTTTCTAATTACATGTCTGCATGATAAAGGATTGTCTCTACATACACCAACCTAAGTAACATACCACAATTGATTGAATATAGAAGAAGATAGCTGTCCTCTCTTAGAGAGGTGGAAAGGCCAAAATATAAATTAAAAAAATATAAGAAATGACACTTCTTACTGACTTTTTTATTTTGGAAAATATAGTTATGTATTTAAAACATGTTTTATGTTAACATATAATGACTTTTAGTGTTAAATGAAACAATAAATGGTTTCTTTTAATTGTTTTAGTTTTAATTTCTAAATGGCCAATATTGATAGCTAATATCATGCACAAATAGCTCTTTGGGGTTTTTAATTTCTTTAGAGTTTAAAGGCTCTTAGACCAAAAGGTTTGGGAAGCATTTTGCTTTAAGTGTCCTCAGTGTCACTGGTTTTTCCCACTTTAACATCAATGTCTTGAATCCAAAGGGCAGATACTTAAGATAATAATAAACAAACTTGTGAGATACTGATTTTTTAATGTACATGTTTTATTCTGTACAAATATATGTGTAATTCATTTCAAAGGAAATGCAGAGTTTTCTCAGATTCGACTTTGGTTTCCTTTAGTAAGATAGGGATAAACCTTTAACCAATGCAGATATGAAAATCGCACAGATCCACTCTACTCTTTTACTATGAATGGTGTATTGCCCTGATCCATAACATCTGTATCTTTCAGGGTAATCATTATTTGTTCTTTTCATTTAAGTGTTTGATCAAGGTATTATCTTCAAGTGTCACTTTTATGGAATGATGTGGATGTCCACAAGCCTGAATCACAGGCTGTGATGTTACTTGTTGTGGTTTCTCTCTCTTGCTTCAGGGAAGCGCTCTGCTTTGAACATGTGCTCACACACACCTTTTCTCGCAGCATTCTCCTGCCAAATGCAGCAAATAAAGGAGATTATAGATGGGAGGTCATGTGGTGCGTCAGCGTGTTTATTTCCTTTCGTTGGGGAGATTTCTGTACGTATTACAGTGAAATGAAGACAAATTTCTCACTGCATAATGAAGGCATGGATGAAACCTGGATGCCATGAGTCATATATAATCCAAAATAACAACCAGAATCTCTGTTGAATCACTTCATCCTGATTACCATATAGTTTATATGCGTAAAGCAGTTAACTCAATGCAGTTTTAAAATTACTTATTATTTTCAAATAAAAATTATGGTAAGCTGCAATTAAAAATTGATTAAAATAACATTGCATATGCTAAAATAAAGCTGTCTTTCCACTTCTCTAAAAAAGAAAGAAAGAGAGAAAGACTTTCTGCTCCCTCCTTTCCTATGAGAAGGTCTGCCTTGGTCAAGCTGTGGCATATTGGTGACAGAAAGGATTATTATTATTTTTTAATCAATAGGTATTTGTTTTGCCTCAAATGTCATAAACCATACCTAATAGATATTTGACTATATTTAAAGATAACTTATTATCCATTCTCTAAGAAGCTTTTGTGTTTTATAGTATACATTTTTCCTTTGTTTGTCAGATCAAAACAATAGAGAAAATTTTGGTAAGACTTAACAATTATATATTTGCAAGTCAAATTAAAACTGTCAAGCAGATTTCAGTACATAAATGCTGATATCCAGTGACTACTTAAGCTAATGCACAATTTGTAAATAGCACAGGACATGATAGAGAGTGTTCCTTGATTGAGAGTTCCACTCAAAGTGAAATACTACTGTTACCTGCTTGGCTAATCAATGTATCTAGTTCAGAATCTAAGAAACCCCTTGGAGAGTCATTATTTGTAATGCCTCTGGATTATCCATGACTACTATTCAATACATACTCATAAAACAATTAAAGTTAATGTGCCTATCAAATATGATGCACTTAAATTTTTCCTAGTGTAGAAGTGTTACCAGTTGAGGGTGTTCAGGCTCTTGGTGTTTTGAACAAAGAATTGGACAAGTTGAACAAACAAAGCAAGGAAAGAATGAAGCAAAGAAAGCAGGGATTTACTGAAAATGAAAGGACACTCCACAGGGTGGGAGCAGGCCAAGCAAGAAGCTCAAGGGCCCAGTCTCAGAATTTTTTGGGGTTTAAATATCCTCTAGAGGCTTCCCATTGGTGACTGTGTGTATGCCCTACCAAAATGAAGAGGCAGAGGGAAGTTGCATAATCATTTACCTGTTGTTCACCCTATGCAAATGAACTGGATGTTTTCTGTCATAGCTGAAGTGGAGTTAGAAAGTTATTGACTAGGTCTTAGAAAGTTCAGGTTTTTCTGTTTGATTTTGTTCTAGAAACTTCTTAGCTTCCCTGCCTGCAGACCCTATTCTCCTGCCTCAAAATTAGAGTTAAAAAGATTTGTTCTGATTTTAAAGATTTATGCCTTTACATTCAAACATTACCACAGATACATGCTTTAACATTCAACTATCAATACTGACGTTCACATTTTTAGAGGGGTGTGTGTGTGTGTGTGTATATATATATACATATATATATACGTATATATACGTATATATATATAAGTATGTGTATGTATATGTATATGTATGTACACATGTAGGTATATGAATTATTGGTGTCAGAAAATAATACCCCCAAAATATGGTCCCTTGAGATGCTGAACTAAAGCAGCAGCCTCAAAGTCTTTTTGACCTTGCCCCCTGCCCTCTCTCAATCTTTGTCTGTCTCAAAGCACAGGAAGAGACTCTTCTCTGAAGTTCCCTTATCTACCTAAAACTGGACCTGCCACAGAACACAATTGTCTTCTATTCTTTCCCTTAAATTTCATTAACCAGAGATGATTAAAACTCATACCACAGAGGAAGAGATTGAAAATTAAATATCACACATAGAGACTAGACAATCCTGTCCCATACTGTATCTGTTCTCCAGTTTCATTCAATTCCCAGAATCATTTACTAAACATTGTCTAAGTATTTGGCCTCAAACATTCCTTCTACAAGTAATTGACTACCCTCCAAAATGGTCACATTTTCTCATCTTCCTTCCTTTATGAAAAAAGATATATAAACATTTGTATCTCATTGGGTTATTTAGTAACTATTCTCCTATGATTTCCCAGTGCTTATGTACTTTAAACAGATTTGTGTGGTTTTCTTCACCTATGAATCTGCCTGTTGTCAATTCATTTTCAGTGATCCTTGAGGAGGCAGAGAAAAAACTTTCCCTTGTCCTCTACAGTAAAATATGTTTAGGATATCTGTGTATTTCTTTTATTATTAATTTAAAAAATAGAAATGAGTATTAATTGCATCTAGTTCTTGATTCATTTATGAACATGATAATGGATAATATGTAGTTTCACAGCATTCTTCTGCTGAATTATATTATTAATAGATTTTCAACTGTTCAGTCATAGTTGCATATATATAGATTAGTTTGCTTAGCTAGTCTTTCACTTCAAAAGCCCCAACAAAGGCAAAAAAAAAAAAAGGAAAAGAAAAGAAAAGAAAAAATCTATGAGATCTACAAAGCATCACAATTTCTTAGAAAGCAGCACCAAATATATTTGCAATAAGTGGTAGCGTGACCAATCTACAGGGAGGATGATGTGTACTGTATCATGACAAGCTTTGTTTCTTGCTTGGGACATCTTCAGAGTCAAAGAATGCCAGGAAAAGCTTTCTGCTTTAGTAAATTACTCTTTATCCTAAGCAATGGTCTGTGGGGATAACGACCAGAAAAGGTTATCAAAGCAAGCCCTGGGAAGGAGTTCATTATTCTTCTACTGTAATATACTGCTGATTTTATTTTCAATTCATTTTTTGGACAGCCTAGAAAATGCAAATTTTCAAGGCCTTTAGAATGTTGACCTTAAATTTCGGAATGCTCTACAAATATTTGACCCATTCATTAAATTTCTACTGTCATGAATATTCTTTCCCAGGAGTCTATAACAACTACACAAAAAGTTTTTCCATCAAAAAGTGAGTAATCCGTATGGATTTCACAAGTCCTGTATCTTCTCAACCTGCATTTAGAGTTGCCATTTCTTTCTTAGTATTTTGTTTTATTCTAGTACTAGGTGAGAAAAACAAAAGAAAATGACTGACATTTTAGAATTAGTAGTCTTAATTAATTGTGGATCAATAATGAAGTATCCATCAAAAATATAATATTATTTCAATTTTAAAGTTGTAAGATACTATATAGTCTTGCAGCTTTCAGCATTATTATCTTTCTTTGACTGATTTCTAGAACAATAAAAAGAGAGATATATTAAACTCTTGTCAGTTCTTTAAATATTTAAATTAGGATCATAAAGTAATTGGTAAAAATTTGTAAATGAAAATGCAGCATTTTAGTAGTTCTTTTAGTTATTTCATCCTTATAAAGTAATGTATTTAAAAAGAAGTCATCAAATTGACATACTATTTAATAGCATATTCTAAAGGACAGAGAGACTTTTTATAGGAGAAATGGAAATGACTCCTCAGTCAATAAAACAAAGCAAAGCCTTTTTTCTTTATTACTTATAATAAAAAGTACATAAAGACTCATTCCATGCCATCATTATTCACCTCTTCAGTAGGGTTACAAAGAGTTCATAAAAATTAATATTCACAAAAGTTAGGTCTTGGCAATTAGGATAAGGAAGAATTTAAGACTAAAACAGCAGCATAATTGCCTTAACTTCAAACCATTGTTACTTGTAAGACTTGACTATGATGTCAACTAGTTCTCAGCAGCCTACACTGCACATGTGAATAAACCTAAGTGTTGGGACTTCCCACTTTACCCATGATGTATTTATTCAAGTGCCCAGAATAATCTCTAACTCTAGTAAGTATTCAATAAATATTAATGACTAAAGACATCATGCTCTGTAGAACATTATTAAATAAAATGCCCTGCTCTGTCACCAATTTAAGAGTGTTGTGTGTTCTGGATACGTTATATGGACAGATGCCTTGAATTCCCAATTGAAATGATGGTATTCTAAAGAGAAACATTACATTTTCCAGCAATTTTTTCTTCACAGCAAAAAAGCACATAGTATTTGTTCAACAGTGGTTAGGTGGATAATCAAGTGATTTTTCTGAGAAAAGTAATTTTGTACATATTTTCTACATGTGACTCTCCATAGAAAAAATGTTATGAATGATAATTCAAAATAGAGTGTTTATTTGAAATTTACTATCAATTTCTATATTTGGCAATGTAGAAAATATCAACTTAAAAAAAAAGGAAAATATCAACTTTATATAAGTTGAATGAATAGTTTTTGTGCTTCGGATACAGTACTCTAATTTCCAATTAAATTTTCACTACACATTTAACTATATTTCAGATCATTTAAATTACCTCGAAATCATAATTAAAATGGATTACTTAGCTTTTGTGTTACTTCCGCTAGAATTACCTATTCATACAGGCCAAGTAAAGCGTCAGTCTCTTTTCCTTTCCTGATATGATTTTTCTGTAGTTATATATATTGAATGTTTGTTGATCTGAGCCAATTCTCTTTTTCAAGTATTAAATATTACAGAAAACCTCTCTTACCTTCACAATGGAAAGTCCCCAAGATACTGAGTTACTAGTGAAGTAATTTATGACACAGACTAATCTTGTTCTGTGTCAATATTAAGCTCTCCAATATTTTCAAGAATGCATTAGCATAAAATTTAATACAAGTTCTAGAGCCAAAAGAAACCACTAAATTTAGAGTTTGACATGGCATTTTATTAAGATAAGTGCTTGTCTGCATTGCAAACAGATGAAGCTATGACTCTTTTGAGCTTAATTTGCATATCATCTAATATTTTCATGCTGAGAATTCACAGGCATCACTCTGATGTAGAGGCAGTTAGTGATTTCTATATGTAAAGCCAGTGAAACAGGCAAATGCTCATATTTTTTTTTCTTAAAAATGAAACTGGAGACTTAGGTTAGGCTTGTACTCATTCTGCTTGTTAAGAATAAAATAGCTATTTGAGTAAAGTCTGCCAAAGCACAGACAAATAAAAATGTATTTCTTAAGTCTTGTTTAAAACAATATAATTAAATATTTTAGTATATATAAGCATGTTTCATTTCTTATGTAAAATGGAAAGAAATCAAGTTCAGAATTTTATATTTGTTTAAATATCACAGATGTTTAATGAACAATTACTACTTGGGCAAAACAAAGTTTAGATTTTGCCTTTTTATATAACTGAGACATATTTCTATAGATAAAGAAAATACAACTCGAAATGTAGAACTTAGAAGCAGATGTGGCGTAATGGAAAGACCCTGTGGCCATTTGAGTATTAACAGATCTGACATGATTGACCATAAGAATAGCTCCTATTTGCTACACAGTTTGTCATTCCCAAATTGTCTTTCCAATAACTTCTCATTATTAACTCACATCATATCAAGCAACCTGATAAGGTTTGCTATCCCCAGTTTATAGATGAAGATTCTCTGTGAAGAGAGATGTTAAGAAACTTGCCCAGGGCCGTGTAATCAGTAAGTGCAGGACCCTGGATTCAAACTCTGGTAGTCTAGCTTAACTGTTTCACTTCAACACTTCTGCTACCAATAGTAAAAATCATGCCCTCCAAGTGTGGGCTACTTGCGTTTACCTTTGAAACAGTTACAACAATAGTATATACCTGGTAAGTTTTTGTAAGGATGAATAATGGTAGTGGTTATTCAAAAATTTTTCTAAAGTATTCTATACATATTTACTCTTATCTTAATCTATGTTAATGTTTCACTCATGAATATGTCAATGTGCTTATTTGCACGTTTATCCCATTCCTTCGACTAGGAGTTGGCAAACTTAGTCTGTAAAAGTTATATATCGAGGCTTTGTACACCATAAAGTCTCTGTCCCAACTACTCAATTCTAAAACATAAGCAGTCATAAACATTACGTAAACAATTATGTGGCTGTATTCTGACAACCGATAAACTTTATTAACAAAAGCAACAAAAACAATTAGACCCACAGGCCGTAGTCTACCAATTCCTGACTTTGATAGTATTCTTGGTTTAAACAGGTTAGAGACACAAATGTTACATTTAAGTGCTATATTTACAGACTTTATCACCAATATGTAGCCACAGATGCATGTTAAATGGAATCTTATCTGTAATGTCTGCATTATACTATGTCTTTTAGGTGGAGACAGCTGCGTCCTAGCCTAGTAGCTCCCCAGAACTGTTTACTCATGGGATTCTGATTATGTGCTATGTATCTCAACAGTTCCAGTGACAAACACATTTTGTATTTCCCAAGTGGGCAAACATGTTGATATCTGAATTAATAGTTAAACGAACAAAAGCTACTTTCACATTTATTTCCTATGAAACTACTTTGAATTGTACATAAGACAACTAGAAGATGGAGATTTTACATGCACTGTCAAGAACCACTTTAGAAAATGTGATTCTATGTAGAAGCGAATTTCTGGGGAAGTCTCTATTATATTTAACTGGCAGCTTGACTGCTGAGCAGATGATACTAGTGCAGAAGGTGCTGCATAAATTTCTCATTAAAACAGAAACATGGACTTTTTATGTGAAAGCAATTTAATTCCCTATGCCTGTATCTGCAGTTTGTTTCCCAGTGAACATCAAGTTTGCAAAGAGAAACCATGTATGTGTTTTTACTGTTATAAATGAGAAACTAAAATGATATGTTTAGAAAAACACGTAGAAAACAAATATTATATGTTTTTGCATGTAGCTTAGTGCTTGATAAAAACAAGCATTTGTTTCTCAACTCTATTTTTCTACTTTGAAAACATAGATGTAATTTTACTTAGCGATTATGTCGCAGTACCTTGGGTGACTTCACTACCCATTAAGTTGATAGAAATTAACATTTTGGCTTTTCTCATTCTTAAATATCTCTGCTTCCAATTTTACAAAGTTCACAGTAGACTCCTGCACCTTCCTGGCCTCCTGAAGCAAAATTTTCACATACATACACAAATACAAACTGACTGAGAAACTGTGCACATCTGCAGCTTTGCACGCTTTTCTGTGTTCTTGAAAAAAAAAAGTACACCACTTCTCATGCAAAGGTAATTTCTCTTTCTTCTCCTTTCTAGCCGCTCCATCTTCTCATGGCCTAATCACATTTTACTCTCTTTCACAATCCTCAGTCACTCTCTCCTTAGTCTCTCTCTCTCTCTCCCTCTCTCTCTCTGTACTCATTTTCCTCAGCCTGAGAAGCTCATAATTCTGTCTTTCTAGTTTAGACATTGAAACTTCTCTAGATGTTGCATTAGTTATATGTTTTTTTATTTCTATTGACCATCCTGAAAAACTAGGCCACAGTTGCCATTCCCATCTTCTTACTATGTTTTAAACATTAAGGTTCTGTACCTACAAATATCTTATAAATCTTACAGATCCAACTGTGGATCCTTTTGACAGTCTCATGAAAGTTATGAGTTTTTTTCCCAAAACAATTCACATATGTAGAAAATTTTTATATAAGTTTAGGGTGATCAGATACCTTTTGATGACCACAAGTGACACATTTGTATCTTATGCTAAGCATCCCTACACTTCTTTACCTAACCAACTCCCATAGGTTCTAGTACCACCTAAGTAGACATGAATCCTCAATCCATGAGTTTTTTTCCCGTCTCCTTTAAGACCTCCAGATCTTCTACTAAACATCTTTATTTGCCTGTTGCATATTCAATGTGTCCAAGTGGCCCATTGCATCCCTCCAAAACTACCTCCTCATTAATTTTCTATTTGATAAAATGCAATATTACAGCTAAAACTTTGAGGATTACCAAACCCTCTTACTCTTTACATATGATCTGTGAGAAAGTCATTTTTACTATACTCCTAAACATCTCAGATTTTCTTCAAATTCTTTTTACCTATGGATACAGTTTGCTGATGTATTATTTCCACCCATACAATCACAAGTTTTATAACTGGCCATCATTATTACCTCCTACCACCTCCATTCTCGAGTCACTCTTAACTATAATATCCTTCAAGGGGCTTCTATACACTAGAAGAAATAGAATCACTGTAACTTAGGCAAAAGTAATCAAAATCCTGCCTGTATTTCCAACTTCATGTCTTGTCAGTGCCTTACACTTAGCCTGTCTTCTAGTCACAGTGAGCTGTGTTGCATTTGCCAAAAGTAAAATGACAGTTTGGCTTTGCACACCTGGTTGACTCTGGTCAGAATTTTCTCCTTTCCTCTGACTAAAAATCTCCTAGTAAACCTTTAGGATTCAATTCAAGGACCAAAGACACAGGGAAATCTGATCCAAAGTACCTTTCTCCATGCCCATAAGACCTACAGGAAAGAAGGAGAACAATCCAAAGAAAAAAAAATCAAATACTTAAGCATTTTACTAAAGGTGAGATTGTTTGAACGACTTCTAATTTTTTACATAATTTGAAGACCAATTTTTATATTCTTCTAGTTTTTAACTATTTTTTTACTATTCTTACACCAATGTCTCAAATACAGTATGTTCTCTAGTTGCATAGGTCTGTATTTCAATACCTGTGGTGGGCAAAATAACGACTCCATCCTCAACCTCTGCAGGCTTTCGCATCTTAATCCCAAAAACCAAAGATTATGACAGATTATAGGACAAAGGGAAATTAAGTTTGCAGATAGAATTAAGCTAGATTATCCTGTATTACCTGTGTGGGCCTGATCTAATTTTAAGGGTTCTTACAAGTGAAGAGAGATTCCAAGAGTGAATGTCAGGAGGGATGTAACTTCACTTGTCTGGAAGGGGGTGGGGAGGGGCCACAATAGGACAAGGAATATGATGATCTGCTAGAAGATGAAAGGGACAAAGAAGCAAATTCTTCTTAGAACCTCTGAAAAGAAATACAGCCCTGCATTTTAGCCCAGTGAGACTTGTATTAGACTTATTATATTAGAGAAATATAAGATAATACATTTGTGTTGTTTAAGCCACTAAGTTTGCTGTAATTTGTTTGTTACAGCAGTCATATTGACTACAGCAACCATCTGTCACCACATTTCTGACACAGAAATTTCTACTACTGGACATACATAACTGTGCAAAATACACTATTAGAAAAATTAGGAAAAATTGTAAGCAAATTAAGCTTTGAAAATCCAGTAAAAAGCAATAAAAAATACTCAGAAATCTTAGTTTTTAATTAAATTGAATGCTTTTATAATGTGTCTAAAAACCAGTAAATTAAAAAAAAGTAACAGCTAAAACTCTTTCATTTAATATAATTTCTCTAAATTTTATGAACAGTTAAATAATATTTTTTGGAAAATTGATATATTAGGTAAACTGGAAATATATGATTTATTTTTCAAAGCGTTTTCATTTAGATATTTTTAAAATCTGTCTATTTTGTTCTCCCTTTTTACCCTGCTTTGGAATTTACAATTGTTCTATGAGAAACAGTACCAATTTAAGACCCCTGGTTTGCCAAAATATCTGTTAGATTCTCTGAGCCCTAATCCTGAACACTTCAAGAATGTGGTATATACTTCTTTTGTCAAATATTATTGGGAAAATGAGGCTGCAGAAGTCATTTTATTTCTTTTAGTTTATGTACTCTGAAGTCTTATACCTCTGCTTTCCAGCATGCCTCTGAAGCTTCAAATACATTAATCGATTATTTCTGCTTTTGTTTATTTGTTTTTTTTTCCTGCTTCTCTTCTTGGTCTGATAGGAACACTTGTCTCTAATTATTTGACCCTATCTACAAGTGGAAATACCTCTAACTTTCAAATGTTTTAAAATTTAATCTGATAAAAGTTCTCTTAGGTCATTTCCTAATAGTAACACTGGTAGACTTTGGGGAGAAGGACTTAGAAGAAGAGAAGGTAAAGTTGATTGGGTCCTAACTATGATGCTGTGAAAAGTTTCCATATTTGATATGGTAATACAGCTGCATTTTAAAAAAAGCATTTTGTGTAGGATACCTGCCATTTTGAAAATATTTGAGAGTAATGACAAAAAGATATAGTGGGCCTATTTTTCAACCAATCTTTCTTTTCTTTCAATTAATATTTGCTTAATCCTATTTTTCCTGGCACTCTCCTTTTCACTGGCAGTCTTAATGACCAGTTATATCTCATTTTAGTTAGAAGAGTAATCAGTGTATCTTCTGGTGGGAGGCAACAGGAACGTAAGAAATCAATTTATGAGGTTTGTATTAACAAAGAAGTTTAAAAATATAGAAATTAATCCATATGCTATACACAATGGTGTTTATACAAAATTAGAAAAATAGAAAAATCACGTAGTAAAATATGTAATACAAAATAAGCATTTATCTCCCCAATCACCTTTTACCCTCTTCTAAGTTGTGCTCCCTAAAGTTTACCAATATTACCATTATTTTAAAGAAAACATCTATTTTTGTTTTTAATTTTATGCAAGAGGAAAAATTACATACATATAATTATTAAATAAAACAATTTGAAGATTTATTTATAAGACATACAGTTTTTAGTATCTTTCATGTTCCCCAAACTGAATTCCAATTTCATGATTTGACATTTTATGACTGAGAAAATGCCTTAACCTCTCTATGTCTCAGTTTGTTCATATTTAAATAGAGGAAATAGTTGTACCTACCTCATGGCATCTTGGCAAGAATTAAGTAAGTTATTATGTGTAAACGTGCCTGTAGTTACATACCTGGTAGACTGTAAGAATTAAATATTCATTCTTATTATTGTTCTGCTTTCAATTACCACATTTCAGGTAATAATTTAGACACTGACAACTTATCAGTGAACAAGGCTGAAAAGTAGTTTGATCAAATGAAGCCTACATTCACATGGAAGAAGGGACAGCTAATAAGCAAGTAAACTAATAATCAAACAACAATAATATGATCCACAAGCATACCTCAGATAATGTGAAGTTTGATGAAATAGACTAGGTTAAGGCTAGTCATGAAGGAACGGGGGTGGGGGTTAAGCAAGCCAATTCTTGTAGACTATTTAAGGAAGATCTGTTTGAGATAGTGATAGCTAAGCTGGGATATAAAAAGTGCTAGCCTCATGAGGATTAGAGGAAACACATTTCAGGGAAAGAAAAGAGTAAGAAAACAGTCTTTGGTGTGAGAATGAGTCTGATGTTTCCCGTAATAGAAAAATTTCATCTAACAGGTAGCTAAAAAGCAGTGAGCCTGGGATAGTGGAATAAGAGAAGGGATAGGTAAGTTACAGGGAGAATACCTGTTACTGTTCATAATGATGCAGTAACTGGTACCAGACTTGCCCTTCTATTGTACAAATCTATATACTGGATAAACGCTGTACAGTAAATACATTCATTTGTTGGGAAGCAGGCTGTGTCCCATGCTCACCTAGGATACCAGGCAGGGGATCTTTTCCCTAGTGCAGTGAGAGAGGTGGGGCCCACGCAGAGTGGCTCTCTTGCAGAGCTGAGAAGGCAGAGATCACAGGTTAGGACTACTGAAGGGGCTGAAGAATGGGAGGGATGAGAGGAGACATCTGTACAGTGGGTGAGGAAAGGTGGAAGGGTGACCTAGGAATCTTCATGTGGAATTCAGTGACAGATTTATGACAGAAAGCTGGGCTTTGTATACACTGGATAAGACTTCAAAAGGCCTTGCAGAGATGAGGGGCTAAAGAGCTGAGAGCAGAACTGAGGTATCAGAGGTCATGTAACTTCTAGCCAATTAGGTGGGGGAATCTTGCTGAGCCTCTTAGGCATTCAGATACAACAGAAGAACCAGACACTGATGGTGGGGAAAATATTATTCCTTACATTAAGGAATCTGGAATATATTTTGGAAAATATTTTCTGTAAAGGGCCAGATAGCAAATAGTTTTACCTATGTCTGTCACATAGTCATCTTCTTTTTTTACAAGCTTTTGTAAATGTAAAAAATATTCTTAGCTCTGAGCTATGCAAAATCGGGCCACTGATTTTTGCCATCTGGCCATAGTTGGACACACTATGCTGCAGTGTAATTAAAATTGGTCCATCCTTACAAAGAGTAAAACTGTTTGAATAAGCATAAAGATCCCAAAATAATGTACCAGCTTATCAAAAAAAATTAACATTCTTTAAAGTTAGAAAATATATTTTATAACTCATTATAATGTATTACCAGCTATGTGGAGCATAAACATAAAAACATGAGTAAAGGCAGGAAAATGTGACCCATAATCAAAGGAAAGGGAAGAAACCAATAGAAACAGATGCCAAAATTACCCAGATGTTGAAATTAGCAGATAGGAATTTAAACATCTTTTACAAATATGTTCAAGGACTCAAGAAAAATGGTAGTCATATTGAGTGAACATATGGGGAATCTCAGCAGAGAAATGAAAACTATTTAAAATGTACCAAATTGAAATTTGAGAACTGAAATATAAAATATAGAAAATAAATAATTCACTGGATGACCTTAGCATGGAATTGGGGACATCAGAGTAAAGGGTCAGTGGTCTATAAAACAAATCAATAAAAGTTATCTAACATGAATAGCAGAAAAAATAAACTGAAAAATAAACAAACAGAGTCATCATGACAGTTGGGACAGTGGGACATTATTAGACAGTACAGTTACCTGAAATTGGAGTCTCTGAAGAAGAGGAATACATATTAGCGCAGAAAAAATATTCAAGAAACATATGAATAAAAAATTCTCAAATATGATAAAAATCATTTACAACCTAGAGATGAACCTTACTGAACTTCCAGAAGGATGAATACAAAGAAAAACATGCATAAGGCTATCATAATTATGCTGCTGAAAAGCAAAGTTAAAAAAAAGCTTAAAAATTGGAGAAGATACTTTGAGAAGGAAAACTATCATGCGAATGCTAGCTGATTTTTTTTCAAAGACAATGAAGGCCAAAATACAAGAGAAGAAATCTTTGAAAAACCAAAGAAATAAATAAAAAGACCTAACCATCCTAAATTATATATCTAAAGATGATGCCTTTATAAATGTATTATAATCATTTTTAAAATGGTGATAAATGGAAGCTAAAGGAATTCAATCTCAAAATGTCCAAACTAGGAAATCCTGAAGAATACTTTCTAGTACAAAAGCAAACAGAAAGTAGGATCTATACAGAGGAATAAAGAACTGTGAATGTGGAAATTACATCTCAAATATAAATATATTATTGTATTTTTCTCCTTTTGATATCTTTAAAAACGAAATTAAACCCTTAAATCCAGCTAGGTTAGAGTAAGACCAATGAAAGCCTTTCTTTCCCAAAGATAACAATTAAAATCTCTGCTCCAAATACAAGGAGAACCATCTGAGGACTCTGAAAAGTAAATAATACTCAGATGCATTCCAAAGGGAAGTGAATATGTGAAGAAATGGATAATAGGGGTGAATTATCCATTTAGTTTTATTTATTTATTCAATAGTCTATTGCAGCTTTGGACTGAGGGCAGGCACCTCACAGAGCTGGGATGAAAGAATGATCAGATAAAACTTCAAGAGGAATCCCATTTCTGTGGCCAGAGGAATTTGGAAAAAGAATTTGTTAACAGAAAAGGTAATGGGGGAGTGTCTCTTCTTTTGTAATTGGTTTTTACTTTTTGCTTCTAGCTTGGACTTAAACTCTTAAACTCGGCCCTTCTTTCAAAATTCTTCAATCAATATTCTAACCTTACTCTTTAAGAAACTGAAACACAGAAGAGGAAATTCAACTCAAAGAAAGTAGACAGAAGAAATAATAAAGAGAATAGAAGAGATTAATGGAATTAAAAACAAAAATAAAGAAAAAATAAAATTTGCTTTTCTTAATAAAAGAATGAGAAAAATAAGGTAAAAGACACAGAATACCAGCATAAAGAATGAAAGATACCTTACATATGTTGAAGGTATAAGAAAATTTTACAACTTATATCTGCTTATAACAACTTAAATTAAATAGATCAATTCCTTAAAAGATAAGTTGCCAAAACTAATTAAACAAAAATATAACTGGAGTACTCCAGATCTGTTAAGTAAATTAAAATTTTATTTTAAAGTCTTTCAATAAAGTAAAACTCTAGATCTAGATGTATTTATTCACAAATCTTACCATTCATTTAAGGGATAAATAACAAACATTCTAGAAAATAGGACTTAAGGGATCAATTCTTTGTGTATTTTATGAGACCAAAGTAAACCCAAAATATCTGAGATATGTCTCAGTTAATTGAGAAAGTTTATTTTGTGAAGGGTGATGAGTGTGCCCATGACACAGCTTTAGCAGGTCCTGACAAACATGTACCCAAGGTATTCAGAATATAGTTTCTTTTTATCCTTTTTAGATACATGAGAAATCAATGAACACGTGTAAGATGAACACTGGTTTGGTCCAAAAAGGCAGGACAACTCGAAGCAAAGGCAGGACTACTTGAAACAGGGAGGGGGCTTCCAGATCATATGTAGATTACACGCAATTGCATTCTTTTGAGTTTCTGATTAGTGTGGCCAAAGGAGGCAATCAGATATACATTTATCTCAGTCAGCAGAGGGGTGACTTTAAATAGAATGGGAGGCAGGTTTTCCCTAAGCAGTTCCCAGTTTGACCTTTTTCCTTTAGCTTAGTGATTTTGGTGCCTCAAGGTTAATTTTTCTTTCACATATCCCCTGTTTTCTTTTATAAAATCATTTGAAGAAAGCATTTTAAAAGAAAATGAATCTCTGGTCTCATGTTTCATCTGATTTCTCATGGCTAGGATGGTTTATTCTTAGGCAGGTCCTGAATTTTCAGGAATGATCATTTTTAACAGGTTGTGAAGTCTTTATAGGACAGTTATGTCTTATCAAGAGAAGGACAAAGGGAGAATGAAAACAACTAACAAAAAAACAATTCTCGAAATTCAGTAAAGCCCACATTACTATAAAGTCCACACATCAGTAGGCAGGTATGAAAGTGACTTATGCATGTAAATAGGTTGCTGTTATTTTCTTTTAAAGTTTAAGTTGTCTGGCTTCAGTTTGCAGGCCTTTAAAAAAGTACAGCTTAGTTTTCAGTGACTCCAAATTAAGAAAAATGGGAGGAAAAAGAAATATTGAAAACATTATTTTGAATATTGTAGCAAGGAAAAATTAGAATTTTGTCTAAACTATAGAAAATAATAAAAATAGAAAAACATTAGGCAAGACTAGAATCTATTAGGTTGCTGCAAAAGTAATTATGGCTTTTGCCCTTACTTTTAATGACAAAAAATGCAATTACTTTTGCACCAACCTAATAACTAAAGGTGTATTACAGTTTTTGAAACATAATTATTGATTCTCCAGTGTTGCATTTTTACAAAGACAAATCACAGTGGGATTGATTTGCTTTATCACACTTGTCATAATTATTTGTATATGTTACAGCAAGAATAAATTTTTTTTACATAGGCTTTTATTTGGCTTTGATGGAATTTTGTTCTTAGAAGAAATCTCAGAGAAGACTTTTTAAAATCTGAGCTCAGCCATGGATTTGTACTATGAAATATCTATGACTGGGTAAATTTCTCTCCTTTTGAGGTCCCAATATAAACTTGGGCCTCCTGGGACTGTCAGAAAGTGACATATTTAATTAACACAGGTTAAGTATGTACAGGAATCCTGTACAGGGACTGTGTAGACAAAGTATGGGGCCGGTTTTACCAAGGGGCTTTAATTGGCTCCATAAGTCAAGTTTGATTCTTTTTATTATTATTATACTTTAAGTTCTGGGGTACATGTGCAGAATGTGCAGCTTTGTTACACAGGTATATATGTATCATGGTAGTTTGCTGCATCCGTCACCCCATTATCTACATTAGCTATTTATCATAATGCTATTCCTCTCCTAGCCCCTCAACTCCCTCCTATCTCTCCTCTAGCCCCACACCCCCAGACAGGCCCTGGTGTGTGATGTTCCCATCCCTGTGTCCATGTTTTCTTATTTTCAACACCCACTTATGAGTGAGAACATGTGGTGCTTGGTTTTCTGTTCTTGTGTCAGTTTGCTGAAAATGATGCTTTGATTTTTTTAACGAAAGCACACCATTCCACTCAAAACCATGGCAAAGTAACCAGTTTCTACAATTGTGTCCTGTTACAAACGAAAACAGATTCTTATTGCTCTTATGCAAGTAACTGTATTGCCATAAGTTAAGAATACTCACAAATAGTTTCCAAATTCTGGAGAAATCAGAGAGAGAGAGAAACAAATATGATCCAAATTTTGTTCATAGCAGTATACTAACTTGTTAAAACCTGTCAACAGTATACTAACTTGTTAAAACCTGTCAATAGCTCAAAAGAAAAGTTTTCTTGACTGAAAAATATAAAACAAAGGATCAGCAATGTTTTAAGTAAAAAGTCTAACAGTTTTCTATTAGTTCAGTCCATACAGTCAATTCGTGTTCTGCTTGATATTCATGAACATTTCAGCCCTCCATGAGTCCTGAAAGTTTTTCCTCTATTCTAATTTCATGATCTCCAAAATTATCAGAAACCTGTATTCAGGAGCACAATTTAGAGTTTTATAGTGGATTATAAAACCACCTTCTAAAGAGGAACAAAACAAGGTAACAATTATCCATGAATGACAGTTTTAGGGCAGCCATAGTCAAAGACACAATTAACAAGGAGTTTTTGTTTTACCTCTGTGGCACAATAATTTAACATAATTATTATAAATTAAAATTATTGCTGATAATGTAAAATGTCATATCAGATTATAGGAGTTTCCTATGATTTTGCAACACCTACCAATAACATATTTATGCAAATACGGCCCAAAGAAAACTAAACACCATTTCATATTTGACAATGCATTCGATGTAATTTTTATAGAAAATAAGCCAAATTATGTTATTTTTTATACTCTAAAGAAACTAAAATCTTAAAGGATTAATTAGATCAGAAAAAGACATAATTTATAATTTGCTTTTGGAAAGTTTGTTGAATACCAAACATTTAAAACACTTGATATCACAGATCACTGTAAAATAAGTCATTCATTTGACCAAAGTGATAACTTAAAAGATTTTAAAAACAAGACAAAAACCTTCATTCATTGAGAGAGGAGACTTAGTTTTCCAAACGATAGGATATAATAAAAACAGCATGACACCAATTAAATTTGTTTTTCACAATTTTCTAAACAATCTATGAATTTTTAATCTTGACCATGAGATATAACTTTCATAAGCCTTTTATAATCTTTATTAAGAAGTCTGTTAATGCTTCAAGAAAACTTTGTTAATTGACACAGGGGCCCATATACTGGTCTTGCATCAATGTGCTTTTGATATTAATGATGAATTTATAGAGAAACTGAACTTATTTTTGGTCCTGTGTCTTCTTAATGAAGTTTATTTTGATTGGCATCTTCTCTCAGCCTAAAAATGAGTCTTTAATTGCTGTCAGTAATTAAGATTTAGCAACACTTTGTTTCCTGTCTAGACACAGGACTCAAAGCCCTGTAACTCAATATCACTAGGACTTTAAAAGCACGTACAGAAAGATACCTGGATAGAATAACATTAACTTAAAACAATTTTTTATTTAATTATTTTTTCTAAGCAAAACAAAACTTAATAATAATGGCGTAAGAATTGTTTTAACAAACCATAAGATCTGTTAGAACAGTTGTCAAAAGGCAAGAGAAAAGACCTTCTGCACTGCACAGGACACTGTGTTGAAAGAAAATATTTTCTTCAGACCTTTATGAAAACATTTTTAGTTTCAAGCCACAACAAATAGAATTTGAGAAAAAAAACTTATATGAGCAGAAAATGAGTTGAAGGAGAGTGTCACTATTTCATCCCCTTTAAAAGGGAAGAGAAAACCAAAAGCAGTGAGACGCAATAAAAGTGAAACTTTGGGTTTAAAAAAATTAATATCTGTTATTTATTTAGAGTAAATCAATCCCTTAAGAAAACTTTATTGTTCTAACCAATTATTTAGTGTATAATTTCTTTTTATATCAGGTCAAAGCTTAAAAAGACCATTATAATTTTCCTTTAATTATAGACAACTTGATCATATAAAAGCTTTATGTTTCATTTTTAATAAATCCTCTCATAGTTACTTACATGGACTGTTCAAAACATGCTTGGACTTTTTGGTTTGTCCTGAACATCCATCTTTCTTAAACAACCAGTCATTTTATTCTAGGACTAAATTTACCATACAAGATTCTTCTTCTAATAAAAAATTATTTCCCTTGATGCTTTCTTACAAAAACAATAAACCTCTTTATTTTATGACTTTCATTACATCTCTCTTGAGGTTATTTTACCTTGTTTTATACATAACCTCTAAATAAGCTTTGAATTAGACAAAACTTGTTCACCTTTTTTAAAAAGACATCCTTTTTTTTAAGAAGAATGTTTTCCTACAAAATATTTTCATTGGAAAATACCCATATAATTATTTATTATTTAATTTAATATAACTTTAGATTCTAAATTATGACAAGTTTGTCTATAAGTGTCCCTTTACATTTACTTAATTATTTTAGTTGTTTACCTGGATTATTTATGAAAACTGCCATAGTCATCATTTAAAGTTAAGGAATCACCATTGCAAAATTATAACTGAGACAGTGAAAATAATCTAAGCTAACTGGCTCCATCTTGCTTCTAACCTCCTAAGCTGTCCTTGCTCATTTCTGGGCATATGCTGAACAAACTTTGGGAGAAATATAGCTTATAGTTTAGCTTTGAAATAGAGACAAAAATGGTTCTTTCCCAAAGCAAAATTTATTTTCTGTGAACTAGATGGCCAAACCCACAAGATTAGGATAACCGTACTAGACTCAATATGTAACTATTTTCATTAAACCAATATCAATATCTTATATATTAAAAATCACCCAAGCAAAAATAATTCTGTTTTGGGTTGGGTTTATAGTTTTGTAAACCCATGCCAAATTTTGACACCTTGTAATATTTGGCAGAGATAAGTATGAAATTGCTTAATTGATAAATGCAAATAAAAATGTATTCTGGCAAGTCTTAAGACATTTTTAGTATTATATTACCAATGATTTTAAAGCAGTTTATTTGTTAAAGATTTTACTTAAGTTACATAAACTTGAAAAAGCATTTGAGCGGTTATTTATTTTTTCCTGATAAAGTATTTGATTCAAGTAATTTTGTTTTCTTAAGCCAATTAATTAGAACTCTTTTATGCATTTTCATTAGTGATATATTGGATGCACAGTGCATAAATATATAGGCATATTTGGCTTGCTTGTAAACGTACATAGTATAGGTTCATAAAGGCATTTATTTTTCCTATGTTAGACTTCCAAATTCTTGAAAACCTGTTTCACTCACCTAGGAAGTTGTCAGCTAAATAGCCTTAAATTTGCATATTAAAGTAAACAACTTAGGTAAAAACAAACAGCAAAATTTACATTATAAGGTATGGAGAGAAAAAGTCTGGTGTGCCAGAGGGAAATTAAAATGGATTTAATTGCCAATTAAACATAAAATTATAGAGATTATAAAGGACTTTTAAATATATATGCACACACATATACATACCCACAAAGATCCTATAGCTTTTACAAAGAGCCTATAACTTGAGACATGAGATAAATACAAATTTATCAGCTTCCAAAAAAAAAAAAAGCTTTTTGAATCCAAACAGTTGCTTTTATACTAATAACAGTTTTAAAAAGCATATTTAAAGCAGGCAGAAAAGAAAATAGAGAAAAAGAGAACTTAGGAACCCTATAATTTGCAGGTTGACCTTAGGGCTTTTTTTTCCCTTAATGTAAATGTGCATAAAGACTGTATTACTTCCATTTTACATAAACTCTGGCAAGCAGAGGTGCCATAAAGCCTATGAAGAGCTCGATAGGTCATTCTTCTTATATTCTCCTCATTAAGATTTATTTCCAACTTTTTTTCTTCAAAGGAGGAACTAAGCTGTGTCCTAGGGTTTTTGTGTGGTGGACTGATCGGTGCTGCCAGTGGAAATGACTCCACAGTGTGTCACCACTGAGTTGTTTCCACCCTGCTCAAAACATTGGATGATTAATCCTTACATACATTTCCTGGATGAGCCTTTTTTAAAAATTATTTTTGTTGGAGATTTCTCAGAAGGGCTGCTGCATGTCATGGGCCGGGGGTGGTCAACTCACCACACACTCCCACAAGGCCCCTGGTCACTCAAGGGTGCCTTTCAGCTGGGAGGAGCACAGTGTCCTTTCTCTTTGGAGCTAAGAAAATTTGGTCTCTCATTTACAAATGAAAACAACAGTTTATTTCCTCATGCAAATGCACACAGACAAGCTGAATCAGGATTAATTTTGGGAAAAACAGCAATAGAGAAGACCCTTTAGAATGCATCTCTGAACTAGAATTAGGATCCTTAAACAGGAACCTCCTAGGAGGACCAAAATAACAATAATAACAGCCAAGACCACTTCCTGTAAAGTGTGCTCAGGGCAAGGTGTTTTTGTTTTATGGGTTTTTTTTTCCTCTTTTGCAGCTGCTAGGAGTTTTTGCCTAATTAGAGAGCTTTGCTATTCATAATTTGGAATTCTCACTTGGATTTGACCAAATCAGGTAGAACTGGAAAAAAGACTAGAGCAAAAAACACAAACAAAGTCCAACAATGTGATCACTGAGCACTCTACTGGTAAGGAGAAATAAAAACTAGCTGGTAATTAAAATTTAGCCAAGACCAAACCCCAGTTCAACTCTTTACTTAGGAATTGGTCTCAGGCTGAACTTCTGTCTACTACTCTAGAAGCAGGAAAAAACTCAAACTCATCTTCTCTGCTGTGAGTGAGGTCTAAACTTCCTAAAGGAGTTACCTGCCTTTCATCTACATGGAAGTAAGAAATCTTTCCTTCAAAATAAACTTTAGATCTTGACTAAATTTGGGGGAGATATGGATTTTCTGGAGGGGATGTGCCAAGACCCCAGCAAATTGTCCTATTGGTTTGAGCCATAAAATTAGTTAATGCTGGTACCAAGCACCAATAAGAGATTTGTCAAAGGTCAGGGGCCTCTCCACTCAGAATCCCTCCATGGTTACCAAAATGTGAACCCCAGGTATCTGAGACAGGTCTCAGGTAACTTAGAAAGTTTATTTTGCCAAGGTTGAGGATGCGTGCCTGTGATACAGCCTTGGGAGGTCCTGAGTACATGTGACCAAGGTGATCAGATCACAGTTAGGTTTTATATATTTTAGGGAGATATGAGACTACCAATCAACCTATGTGAGATGAATATTGGTTAGGTCCGGAAAGGAAGGAAAACTTGAAGGAAAGGTGGGACAACTTGAAGTAGGGAGGGAGCTTTCAGGTTATAGGTAGATAAGAGACAAATAGTTGCATTCTTTGAGTTTCTGATTAGCCTCTCCAAAGGAAGGGATCAGATATGCAATTTATCTTGGTGAGCAGAAGGACTTAAATTAAGGCTTTAAATAGAATGGAGGCCATTTTGCCCTAAGTAGGTCCCTGCTTGATTTTTCCCTTTAGCTTAGTGATTTTGGGGCCCCAGGATTTATTTTCCTTTCACATCAGCATTATCCTGAGAGTAAATGAGACAAACACATTGCAAGAAATCTACTGATCAGTATGTCTATGAGCATACAAATAACTACTCTCACAAAATATTAGTGATATAATTGTTATCATGAAGTTACTTCAGCAGATAGTGAGTGTATGAGAGTCCTTGGTAAGGTTTTCGTTTTAATAAAAAGCAGCTCCAAAATATACATATTTTTTCCTAATATACAGACTGCCTGTAATCAAGCTGCAGATACAGACAAGCATGCTGGAAGTTTGCATGAGTGAATGCCAGCAGCCATGCCCATAGGAAAATGCTACCCAGGACCAGGCATGTTCAAAATGGTGACTCCATCTTCCTTTCTCATTGCCAGCCATGTGTACAGTAAGGAGTAGACAACATAGTATTGGCTAAGTGAAAAGCATATTTACATAAGATTAGGGTGGAGTGGCCAGCCTTCCCTGCACGCTATGTAAACATCACACTTGGTCCAACCAATCTGTTGCCTTACGTAAATCAGACACTGCCTCCTCAAGCCTGCCTATAAAATCTGGTGCACTCTGTTGTGGGCTGGCTTTTCCTTTTGGAAGTCCCTCTCTCTTTCAAGGGAGAGATGTCCTCTTTTCTCTTTCTTTTGCCTATTAAACCTCTGCTCCAAACTCACTCCTCAAGTGTGTCCCTGTTCTTAATCTTCTTGGTACGAGACAATGAATCCTGGATATTTACTCCTGACAACACCACTTCATCAGTAAAACAACTACAGCAATATATAAAAGAATCATACATCATGACAAAGTAAGGTTTATCTCAGAAATATAAGGCTGATTCAATAATTTTCAATATAAGTTACCTTATTAAAAGGCTAAAATAGAAGACTAACACATTCATCTCAATAGATGAAGAAAAATGTTTTGTACTATTTAACATATATTTAAGACAAAATTTTTCAATGAACTGGAAACTAAATTCCCTCAACTAGGAACTGAATGCTCTCAAATTGATAAAGTGTGTCTACAAAATAAGCTTGTAACTCATCTTATACTTAAAGGAACAAAATACTTTCTCCAGTTCAGAAATAAGAATGCCCTATATTTATTTGTATTCAGCCTCATATGGAAGTCTTGGCAAGTAGACTAAGGCAGGAAAAAGAAGCACAAGCATCAAGATTGAAAAGAAAAGGGCTCTACAAAGATTTATTATTGTCTACATAGAAAAATCTATAAAAGTAGCTTCCAGATTAGGTTAATTTTGTAGAATACTAATTTTGTAGAGCACAAGGCTAATATTATAATACCTTTGTATTTTTATATCCTTGCAGTGGACAACTGGAAATGTAAAGGTAAATGTGTGTGGGTATATGCAGAGGGGTTGAAAGGCAATGATCCATTTCCTCCTCATTATCAAGGTTATGGTGAAAGCAACCCTGTAGCAAAAGACAGGTAACCAAGAGAAAAGCATAACAAATTTACTAATGTACATAAACACAGAAGCCATGCAAGAAATATGAAAGCTCAAAAAAGGGCCACATGTTTTATACTTAGTTACCTCTTCATTAGGGAGAAAAGAAAGCGGGGAAGGGGTGCTATAAATTAATGAGCCTGAATACCAGAGAGTGGTTTGCAAATGATTCATTTTGGACAATGAATGACTTATAAGGACAAACAATAGCTTGTGAACAAATTATACGTGAGAGACAGGTATACTGAGAACAGAGATTGTCTTATTATGTACATACAGTCTTCCAGGTAATCTCTCATGCTCAGAAGACTAGATGATAAGTGTGTATAAGTATGGTATCCTGGGCATTAATATTTTGTCCTATGGTAAATCTTTTCTGGTTATTTAATGAGATTTCTAGGGAGGGGATTATAAGAGAATTGTATTTATATTAGGCATTTTTTTCAGTTAAATAAGAGAACTTGCAGAGGCAGTCCCTGCCAGTGCTCTGACAAAAAAAAAGAGGAACAGAAATACAAGGAAGTGGGAAAAGTTCGGGGAGGGACCTTGAGGCTTCTTCTTTAGTTCAGCATGTCAGAGCATTATTTTTTGAGATATTATTCTCTGAGTCCTATCTATCTATCTACATTTAATTATCTAATGTAATAATTATTATAATTATGATTTACATAACCCACCAAACACAAAATACTTATGTGAAAATGTAACAGATATGTGTAGGATCTCTAGGCTACAAACTACAAACCATGATGAGAAAAAGCAAGGAATGACTAAATAAGAAAAGAGATACATCCTATCCTAGATCAGAAGACTCAAACCAATCCCAATCAAAATTCTAGCAGAATATTATGTAGATATTATGAGGTTACCCTAAGATTAGTATGATAAAGGGAATAAAATGGCTAAAATAAATTGAAAAAGAGAATAAAGCTGAAGGATTTATATTACTCAATTTTAATACTTAATATAAAATTGCAACAATCAAGACAGTATATCATTGAGGAAAGGAAAGATACATTGGTCAATGGTATAGAATACATCCCAGGAATAGGTTCATGCTTATATTGTCAAATGATTTTTGACAATGTTGCAAAGCTAAATCAATGGAGACAGGACAGTCTTTTCAACAAACGTTGCTGAAAAAATAGGGCATCCATATCATAAAAATGAGTTTCATTTCATAATTCACACTGCATCTCAAACTTAACTCAAAATGAGTTAAGTGTAAATCCTAAATATAAGTTCTAAAGTTATAAAACTTCTAGAAGGAATGACAAGATAAAATCTTTGTAAACTTGAATTAGACAGTTAGGCAATGCCCTCATCACAATCTATTAAAGGCTGATAAATCAAAAGTTGATAAATATTTTTGATCTGTGAGAAACCATAAAACAGGAAAAAATATTTGCAAATCATTTATCTGGCAGGTAACTCTTAATCGAGAAAATTTGAAGAATATTGAAAACTTCATGGTAATAAAATATCTCTATTAAAAAATAGAAAAAAGATTTGAGCAGACATTTCATTCAAAAAGCTATTCAGATGACAAATAAGATTTTCATTACAACTATAAATAGCATAAAAAATAAAAACTGACAACTGACAATACCAAGTGGTGACAAGGCTGCAGAGCAATGCTAACTATTATAAATTGCTGTGGGTAAACAACATCTTATTTTTCAAAAGGGATTGGCAATGTTTTAAATTTAAACCTATAGCTACTAATAGCACAACAAATTCCATTCCCAGTTATTTACCCAAAATAAATGAAAACTTATGCTTTTTTTAAAAAAAAACTTTACGTGTATGTTCACAGTAATTTTATTCAAAATTGCCCAAACTGGAAACAATCCAAATGTCTTTTATCAGTTAAATGGATTTCTGATAGATGCATATAACAGATTGCTACTTAGCAATACAAATGCACAACTACTGCCACAGGCAACCTGACATATAATTATGAAATGCATTATGCTAAGAGAAAGAAGCGAGACTCAAAGACTACATTCTGTGCGATTCCTTTTTTAAGGCACTCTAGGAAAAATTATAATGATAGAAGGTTTAAAGGTCAGTTGTTGCCAGGGACAGAGGATGGGGATAAGTCACTCCAGTGATACTAGGGAATTATGAGAGGAGATGGAACTGCTTTATATCTTGATTATTGTGGTAGTTATGTGACTATATGCCTTTTTTCAAAACCATAAGAATTTATGTCAAAAAGTGACTTATTGCATATTAATAAAACATGAATAAAAATAAACTGATCTGCATTTTAATGTTAACAAGCTTAAAAAAGAGAAGAAAAATTAGTTCAAAATACATAGAAGGAAATCATAATGAATATAAGAGAAAAACAATGAATAGAAAAACAAAAGAAAATCAGTTTATCCAAACGTTGACATTTTGAAAGATTAATAAAGCTGACAAAATATTCCATGGATGTATTACATGGATATTCCATGTATATTTTCCATGGATGAAATGAGTTGGGAGGTGGTGGAGAGAGGAGAGAGAGGGACAGAGAGAGAGAGAGAGAGAGAGAAAGAGAGAACATGAGAGCGCATGAATACAAAAACAGTTATGAGGAGTTAAATTGGGTATCACTACATAGTCTAGGGATATTAAAAAGATAAAAACAATATCATAAAGAAGTTTAAACTAATAAATGCAAAGTACTAAAGTTATACCAACAGATTTAAAACACTGTTCCTTGAAATATATATTTTACTAAGCTGACAGAAGAAATATACATTATGAATAGCCTAATTTACCGAGGAAATTCAATTGATAATTTAAAACTTTATTATAAAGAAAACTTCAGATGGATTCACTGGGGAATTTTATCAAACTTTTAACTAGAGTATAATAATAATGATACTGTGCACTATATTTTAGAAAATAAAGGAGTTCACATTTTACAATTTATTTTATGAGGCTAACAATCCTGATATCACACTTGACTATAATATTAAATAAAATAATATTAGAGACCAACATCCTTAATATAAATAGATGGATTACTTCTTAAACAATATCATCATATCGACTTACAGGTAAAAGAAACATGACATCATGACAAAATGAGGTTAATTCAAAGAATATAAGTTTAACACTCAAAGTAATCCAAGTACATCACCATAATAACAAAATAAAGTTGAAATATCAAGTGATCATCTGAAAAGATTCTAAAATACTTTCAACTAAATATAATCTTAGTTTGGACGGTATTGAACAGTTCAATATTAGATATGTTATAGCTGTGACTTTTCCACAGATGTCTTTTATGTGATTTGGAAATTTTGCCTTTATACCCAATGTTTTGAAAGGTTATATTATGAAAATGTATTCAATTAAATAAAAATATGACATTTGTATACCTTACAGCATGTGCCCTCATAGGTTAAAGAACCGCAGGGAGAAAAATAAATGCAAAGTTTATCAAAAGGTCTGTTTCAAACAGAGATTAGTGCTGTCCAATAGAACTAACTTCCAGCAATAATGTAAATGCTGTATAATAAGTACTGTTCAATACAGTAGCTGATAGCCATTGGGTATTAATGAGCAGTTGAAATATGGATAATGAATTAAATAAATGGAACTTCAAATTTAATTTAATTTATTTAAATTCAATACAATTTATTTTATTTTTTAGTAAGTAAAGATTGTGACAATCAAAATGTTTGTATTTATACTAAATTCCTTCAGAAATTGTTTATACAACTTTTGCTTGATCACCATGCTTCATATATCAATTTATAATTTCTCTGTCACATAAGCCACCATGAAATAGTAAAAAGAATAAATTAGATTTGCACACGTATACATACGTCTCATGTAACACATGTAACTGATGTTAGAGAAATATTACTTTTCTTTACTTTGAGCTGAACTTATTAAAAATATCAGATTTGCTTTAGACAAATAAAGGCAAAGTATTTTCTAAACTTTGCCTTATATAGCACTTTGCTGATTCCAAGTTACGTCATGTCCTTACTGATCTTACTAAAGGAAAATAAAATAGTATGAACAAAATGGCATTTCAAGAAAAGTGCTTGGCAAACCACATATTTCTGCTATCAACACTTTTTCTCCAGTGGAACCTTTATTTGGTAATCAAAAGTCAAATCAAAATAATCTGAACCTGTTTGTTTAAAAAGTAAATAAATCAACAATGTCATACTGTTACTATTTTTATTTTTTCAGATTTTATTATAGTATTTTCCAAATTGCAACAGCATATCTGCAAAATCTGTAACATTTTCCCTTGCTTGCTGTATAAAGCAAGTGAATGCTTCAAAATACATACAGAGCAATCCCCAGCTACTTCCTTCAATGCCTTCTATTTTGTATTAGGTTTCAAAAAGGTCATCAGTCTACAAGAAGGAGAGAAAGCCCTCCTGATTTTCATGTCTTGACTTGGCATTAGTAGTCACACTGTCAAATGTGGCCTTTGGAGACAGTTTAAACTAGTAGAAACAGGCAGTTCTGCCGGAGTCTCTATGGAGAGAGTCATTTGATAAGTATGTCTGAAACAGAAAAGAAATCCTTTCTCTCCCTACTTCTCTGAAAGGTTCTTTACATGTCAATTTTTTACTTTGATTTAGAAAAATAATGAACAAAGAAGTGAATATATTCATTCAGCAATTACAGTCATTATGCAAGCTCATAAATTTAAAATGATTAGAACTTACCTCTCACTTTAGTCTACCCTATTGTGCATTAATTTGAGGGTGATAAAAAAGGAAGCATTGGAATATGAAAAAAGGCAACGCGAACATTCAGGTTTGCAGTCTGTGTGCTCTGCTCATATTAAAAATGGGATCACCACCATCTTGAAAACCTTGGCTTTGAAAAAATATTGTATAAAATAGATAAGTGGTGAGTATTATTAGGGAAATTATCTCTGTGTAAAGTTGATACCTTGGTGAACAATTTTTTTGTTTGTCTCTGGTTTGTTTGGTTCAAAAATGCAAGTGTTTCTCCCATTTTTCTCAATAGTTTTTTTTTTCCTTTTCAACTTTTATCTAAATAGGTTTTTATTCTTAGATTTGGCATTAAAACTCATAACCATATTTTATAATATCCATATTTTTTCTACTCTTCTGTATATATTATATCTACAAAAATATAAAATTGATAATATAATGAAGACAGTAGATACAAGAGCAAATGGGCAGAGAGAAAAAGGAAAGAGTAACTACTATTGCCAACTCTTATGAAGAGTTATTCTGTAAAGGTGAGCAAATTAGTGAGACTAGAATAAGATTATGAGATCTTTATTTTCAATGTCGGGACTCTTTACTGTGTTTGATATTAATAAGAAAAATAAAGTAGAAAGTAAAAGAATTACACTAAGAGTAAGCTGAGGGAGGAACAAGGTCTTGGAGAAGGTAAGAGTGGACAGATCCTATGCACAGAGCCTGCTGCAAAAATGGAGGATTTGGGCCGGGCGCAGGGTTTCAGCCTGTAATCCTAGCACTTTGGGAGACTGAGGCGGGCAGATCACGGAGTTAGGAAATTGAGACCATCCTGGCTAACATGGTGAAAACCCGTCTCTACTAAAAATACAAAAAATTAGCTGGGTGTGGTGCCATGTGCCTGCAGTCCCAGCTACTCGGTAGGCTGAGGGGAAAGAGAATTTCTTGAATTCTTTGTGATGAGAATTGTGATGAGAATGCTATAACTTCTTATAGTCCCCAAGATCACCCTTACAGATTTTGGATACTTAACAAATTCTTGTAGCTAATGCACATATTCTAATTCAACATACCAACATACCTAGAGACTCTATCATTTATCTTCTAAAATAAAATTAAGCATGTAGACTTCTTCACACTATTCAAATATCAGCATTGCTACTACTTTTTCACTATTTTCTATTTTTTTCAAATATTTTTTAGTATGTAGAAATTATAAGAGAACTTCTTACTCCAAAAAGTACAGCAGTATGTGAAATGCAACAAAAAGATTATTTTCTGGCTCTTAGAAATGCAATTTCGGTCATACATTTTATAATCTTGTTAACGCTGTACAACAGCATGGCTGACGGACAAGACATTGTTCCTCCGTGGCCCAGAATTTGTCAGTAGTATGTTTTGGTCAGATGAGTCATTTTCTGTACTGACATTATTTTCTTCTGTCACTCTCCACCACGCACATATTTACATACACACAGAGATTTATGGTAAACAGCACATCTCTATTCTGAGACTGGTGAATGACACCAGTGAAAGAAGCAAAGAAAATGAACTATTCGAATGATAGAAACAAAAACAAAACGTGGTTTTAAGGAGACTAAGAGAGAATTTTGAAAAGTAGGAACAGTTACTGTAAGAAAATTCAGATACAGTTACTAGAATGAGAATTAAGCACATGTATGTTAATGGTAATTTATTGGCTTATTTGTAGCCATTTTGGTATATTTAGGTAGAAAATAAAATAGTCATTAGTTGTATACTAAATGGAAATTAACTCTGGTAGAGTACTATGTCAAGATATTTTGGCTAAAGAAAATAAAATGCTTCAAGGAAAAGCATCATTGTTAAAGTTTTTTTTTAAATGAATATTGTTTGTAGACCTAGGAAAAAGATTCAGAAAACAGGTAAAAAATGAAGATTGA
>CM052654.1:92657700-92758847 GCA_028533165.1 Leontopithecus rosalia
AATGGGAACACATGGACATAGGGAGGGGAGCACCACACACTGAGGTCTATTGGGGGAAATAGGGGAGGGACAGCGGGGGGGGGGTGCAGGGGAGGGATGGCATGGGGAGAAATACCAAATATGGGTGAGGGGGCAGAAGGCAGCAAAACACACTGCCACGTGTGTACCTATGCAACTATCTTGCATGTTCTGCACATGTACCCCAAAACCTAAAATGCAATAAAAATTTAAAAAAAATAAAAATAAAAATAAAAAAATAATAAAATAAAATACTGAAAACCCAAAAAAAAAAAAATGAAGATTGAAAATACACAATTAATGAGGCATTTTAAAAGCATGTGAAGGTATTGGATCCATGGCATATGTGGAGGGACTGTGACTAGAAAGAATGAAATACCATTCCCTTAGAGAAGTAGATCAGGTGTCATCAGAGATTTTTTGATTGAATTTGAAGAAATTTATGAGAGAATAATATGCAAGTTTTCATATTTTTAAAATTTAAAAGCATCTTCATCTGCTAAAACTTAAGGGTAAACAGGTTGTATAAGGAACATCTTGCCAAAACATCTAGAAAACTGGACAAAGATTTTCAGATACAAAACATCCAGAAAACTAGAAAATAATTTCAGATATCGGACAGCACTGCTTTCTCATGCTGAGAGAAAGAAAACAAACAAATTGAGTCCCTGTATTGCCCTGCTATTTCACATTCTGGATGTCTGAGGAAGGTGGAATTCTCCAAGCATACAATGAACCCAAAGGGTTGCGGAGATAGTGATTAGAGTTTAGGGCACTTGAGGAGTCCGTGAGAAGAGGAAGCTATGAAGATGTGAAGTCCTAGAAATGTGTATAAGAAACCTTTTGAGTAATTGTTGAATACTACAATGTGCTAAGTGAAACTCAATTAGGTTTGGACAAACTATGGCCAGCAAATATTATGCTGAATGGTTTTGTAAATTTCACACAAAGTTGAGAAACGTTAAATTTTCAATCATCTAGATTTCAGAGTTTTTGCTGAAAAAGGCAGCAAATGCAATCAGGCATATGCAATCCAGACTACAAAAGAAAACCACTGCAGTGGTGGAGGAACTTAACCACCACTAAAGAACTGCCTTTACAGAGCTTTTGGTTGTTGGTGGGTTTTTTTTTTTTGGTTGTTTTTTTTATTTTGCTGTTGTTGTTTGTTTTTTGTTGCTGATTTTAGATAGGGTCTCGCTTTGTTGCCCAGGTTGTAATGTAGTGGCATGCTGTCAGCTCAATGCAGTCTCAACCCCCCAGGTTCAAATAATCTTCCCACCTCAGCCTCCCAAGTAGCTGGAACTACAGGCATGTAATGTACCACCAGAACTGGCTAACTTTTTATGTTTTTTGTGCAGATTGGGTCTCACCACGTTGCCCAGAATGGTCTCGAACTTCTGAGCTCAAATGATTCCCCTACCTTGGCTTCAGAAAGTGCAGGGATTACAGGCATGCGCCACCACACCTGGCCCCTAACAGAGTTTAAAAACAGATTTCAAGAGCAGATTGAGTCTCATATAGCTTGACTGCCTGCAAGGATAAAATTTGAAACTCTTAGAATGAAGTTCATAAAACACAGATATTCAACAAGATAAAGTTCTAAATATGAAATATACACAAAAAATTTCCAGACATTCCAAAAAGCAGGACAATGTGACTCACTGCCAAGAGAAAAATGATTCAATAAAACTAGATCTCATGATGACAGGATTAGTAGACAAAGATGTTATGATAGTAATTATAACTTCAACTGTTTAAAGGCAAATAATGAGGAGAAAATATGGAACATTTAACAAAAGCTAAATAGACCTCCCAATATGAAAACTAAAATCTTAAATAGCTGGTTTTAATTAAATGCACATTAAATACTCTAGATAAATAAAACAATTTATTTATCTAGCATTCTAATATATATGCAAATGAAATTTTCTGAATGACATAGGGAGTAGAATAACATTTGAAAAAATAGTTGCCAAGTATTTTCCAAATTGGTATGTGAACTCTTAACCCAGAGATCCAAGACCTCATTGAGATCTACTGACTAAATGCAAAGAAAATAACAAAAACACACAATAACAAAACAGAAGAATATCTGTGATTTTAAAAAAAATAATGCAATAAGAGAAGAAAGAAACATTTTATAAAGAAGAACAAAGAAGAAATTTCTGTAGGCCTGAAGATTATTGAATAATTTCTTTAAAGATTTTTCTTTTTTGAGACGGAGTTTCGCTCTTGTTACCCAGGCTGGAGTGCAATGGCACAATCTCGGCTCACCGCAACCTCCACGTCCTGGGTTCAGGCAATTCTCCTGCCTCAGCCTCCCGAGTAGCTGGTATTACAGGCATGCGCCACCATGCCCAGCTAATTTTTTGTATGTTTAGTAGAGACAGGGTTTCACCATGTTGACCAGGATGGTCTCGATCTCTTGACCTTGTGATCCACCCTCCTCGGCCTCCCAAAAAAGATTTTTAAGGTAAACAAAAACAAAAACAAAATTATAGTCAGTTGACACTGTATAATTATAAAAATGTAGATAAAACAAATATTTTACAAAGAAAATATGAAAGAATTTATAATCATGAGATCTATTCTAAAAATATGTTGAAGGAAGTTCTCCAACTAAAGGAAAATGATACTAAATATTGGATATTCACAAATGAATAAAGAATAAAAGAGTGATAACCAAGGTATATACAATGACAATTTCCACTTAAAAATAGAGAAATATAATTTATAAACCAATAGTTGATATAAAATGATTTTTTTAAACATGCTGTATACCTTTTTGAAAATCATAGAGAAAGGAAAAACAGAAAAGGACAATGGGGAAAATGGAAACCATATCTATTAATTTGCTAGGACTGCCATACTAAATGCCGTAGACTAGGTGACTTAAACATCAGAAATTTATTTTCTTGCAATTCTAGAGGCAGAAACTTCAAAAAGAAGGGCCAGTAGGATTGATTGCTTCTGAGGCCTCTCTGTGGTTTACATATGGCTAACCTCTTGTTATGTCCTCAAGTGGCCTTTTCATTGTGTGTACATGGACTGAGTGTCTCTTCATCTTCTTAAGAGTACTCCGGCCCTATTGCATTAGGGCCTTACCCTATGATATCACTTAATCTTAATTAGCTCTTTACTTTCGATTTCCAAATTCAGTCACATTGGAGGCTGTGGCTTCAACATGCAAATTTTCAGGAATACAAATTTAGTTTATAACACTGTATAATAAGAGTGTAAGTTTAAGGCTGATCTTAATAATAATTAAAAAATGTTATTATATCATTGTTTATTAATGATATTAAGCACTCCAATTAAAGGCATAGATTCTGACACTGGACAAAAAGAATAACTATATGCCATTTCAAGAAAGCTGGTCTAAAAAGAATACCAATTAAGCCAATGCAAACATTTAAAAATATATGAAACAAAAATGAATAAAATCTAATAACAAAATAGGGAAATCTGCAAGCATAGTTGAACCACATTGATATTTATCTATTAATAATTGATAGAATGAGCAGATACATTAATCCTAAACAGAAATCTTTCACAATATGTCATCTGCCATGGCCTATTCAAATTTATTGAGCATTTCAACCAACTATGGCAAAAAGCAAACTGTTTACATTCCCATTGATTTTTTACATAAGAAAAACTGTTTTCCAGGCCACAAAATGAATTGAGATCAATTTAAAATAATGTAACCTCTGATAACACTGGAATTACATAGAAAACATTAACAGTAAAATATATAGAAACCTGCAAGTATTTGAAAATTAAATAACAGAATCTTAAATAATAGAGAAGTAGGAATGAAAATTAAAAAATAGAATCAAAATGAAAATGCAACACTTTTCTCATAATAGTATTAAAGTAATGCTTAGATTAAAAAATTGGCTTTATATACTTATATTTTTTACAAAAGATTAACATTCAAGGTAACAGGCATCAGGAACTCCCCTGACCCACTTTCCAGTAAAATAAGCAAAACTGGCTAAAACTACTTTTTAAGGTCTCAGGAAAACTTCATTTAAGGTCTCTAGAAATGTTTTAAAAGCATGATCCAAATAAAGACACATCATTTCCAGAAAGTCAGCTAAGTATCAGTAGGAACAGTGAGAATTCATGAGCTATGACCTATTCTCCGTAATTCCCCAAGCTGCCTTGATAGAGGCTCCAAGTTAGTAGACATCAGCAAGAAGATGGGGGCTCTTTTCCCTCTGAGCACTTACAAAAGCTTACTCTCTTCTCACTGGGTGAGGTGGGCTATCAATATTTCTCATCCCTTCTATTACACATAGAAGAGGCCACATTTCTAAGGAATGTGGTCAGGAGGTTGAAGGCTACCTTCCTCTACCCAGCTTCTAACCGTAGAGTATGGGGTTTATCCCAATTGGAGAAGACTGAAAATATTGGAGTTTTGGTGTCCATCACCCCAGGTTGCTCTTAGAGCAGAAGTCCAACTCCAGAAAAGGCAAATGAGAAGATCAGAGGGAACCTTTCTGCTGAGGGACCAGAATAGTGTCTTAGAGAGGTTGCCAGGCAGAGAAGTTCATAAGAAAAGGGAGTGTCAAGGCTCTCCCTAAATAATTTGATTAATTTTGAAAGATGCTATGGGAAGTTCAATTCTATGCATGCTCTCAAAAACAATACCTCTTGTTTTGTAAGAGTAATCAGGTAAACCATACACCAGCTGGTTAACCAGAGAGAACTATGCTGTTCTTATGATGGTGAGTGACTCTGATGAGATCTGACAGTTTTATAAACATCTGGTATTTCCCCAATTGTACTCACTCCATCCTGCTGTACTGTGAACAAAGTGACTGCTTCGCCTTTGCCTTCTGCCATAATTGTAAGTTTCCTGAGGCCTCTCCAACTATGTGGAACGAGTCAATTAAACCTCTTTCCTTTATAAAGTATCCAGCCTTGGTTATTTCTTCACTGGAAGAGCCAGTGAAGAATAGCCCTCTTGAGGTCAGAACAAATTCAAACATGGGTTTCAAAAACTATCCCTGTCCAAACATAACTGTATCATACTGCTGAAAAAGTTATAACCTGGTATAGTGTAGAAAACAGAGCAAATCAGCTGGTAATTAGCAGAACTTAATGTGCAGGGTGTACTATCAATTTTGATATACAGCTTTAGGGAGAGATAATAAAAAGAGACACTCAAAAAATTGCTGCTAAAATCACTGTCCTTCTAGGATGACGGTGTGTATGCCAAAGGCTGCACCCTCTGAGAGGTAACACCAAAGACATCACACTGCAGGTGTAATAGAATATAATAAAATAGTTTAGGCAAATCAAAAAACAAAAAAAACAGAGCAAAAGCAATAAAAATGAGTCAAGAGAATAGCAGATAAATCAGTATCCAGAGTTGTTACAATATATTATTTAAATTTTTCATTTTTAACAAAAAAAGTTGGGCATCCATAAAGAAATAGAATTGTGTAAGTCATACAGAGAAAAAAAAATCAAGCTACAAAAATTGCAAGTAGAGGGGCCAGGTAAAATTAACAACAACAATAAAATAAAATAATCATTATAGATAATTTTTTTAAAAAATTAAAAAGAAATTATGATATGGTGTGACTGTGTTGCCACCTGAAAACTCACCTTGAATTTTAGTCTCCATAATCCCTGTAATTCCCATGTGTTAAGGGCAGGAAAAGGCAGATGTAACTGGATCATGAAGGTGATTTCCCCTATGCTATTCTCATGATAGTGAGTGACACTCATGAGATCTGATGGTTTTATAAGCATCTGGCATTTCCCCTGCTTGCACTCGCTCCATCCTGCTGTACTGTGAACTAGGTGACTACTTCACCTTTGCCTTCTGCCGTAATTGGGATAAGTTTCTTGAGGCCTCTTCAGCTATATGGAATTGTAAGTCAATTAAACCTCTTTTCTTTATAAATTATGCAGTCTCAGGTATTTCTTCATGCCAGTGTGAGAATAGACTTATACACATGATTTAGTAAACTTTACATTTAAAGACACAAACAGATTAAAAATAAAATATAGAAAGCAATATATGATTCAAAGAGCAACCATAAGAAAGCTAAAGTATTAAGTTTAGGAAAGCTAAGTATTAAAGTTTAAACTAAACTATTATCAGATGAAATACTTTAAAAACAAAATTTGCTACAAGGAGGACATTTATGATGATAACAGTACCAGTTTATTAGTAAATTATAGAAACTATAAACATACCTGTACCTAACAGATGTTTACAAATACATGAAACAATGTCTGACCAAACTGAAGAGAAAAATTCAGTAATTTTCTATGTTTTCTATACACAGGAAAATATATAGAAATATATAGAAATCCCCCATAATCCTCCATATGAAACCCTCCACAAAAATGGAGACTTCAATACTCCATTTTAGTAGAAAGTAGAGCAACTATGCAGATCAATGAGAGAGCAGATTTGAATGCAACTATATGGAAAAATAGCTAGCAATCAATTAAAGACCACTTCACTAACAATAGCAAAATACACTTCCTTTTGATGCACACATAGAACATTCTCCCACATAAACTATATACTAGGCCATAAAACCAGCCTTAATACATAAAAAATACTAAATTTTATTGCGTATATTCACTCACCAACTACAGTGGAAGAATACTGGTGATTGATAACAAGAAAGAAATGTAAGAAATTCAAAAATTCATGGATATTAATCAACAGAATACTAAATATACAATGGGTCATGGAAGAAATCATAACAGAAATTAGTAAATACTTTAGGATAAATGGAAAGTAGTGGCTACATGAAAATTTGTGGTGGCAAGTGCCTACACTAAAAGCAGTAAGGAACTTCTGGTTTCTGGTCAAGTATATAAGAAGCTTAAAAGTCATGATTTCATCCTAACAAGTATAAAGCTAAAATTTTAAAATAAACCTGAAAAATTAACTATTTCCATATTTGTAAGAGAAGTAAAGTTACAAGAAAAATCACTGGCCTCCGAACTGGAAAAAATTCTCAGGCAAATATAAAGAATCAAAATGTACTGGAGCAGAAAGGGAAGGGGTGCAAACTCCATGGGAAACAGTGCCAAGGTAAAGAAGTCTAAACTTAATTGACAAACGCTGAAAGTTGTGTGGAGGACTCTGGACATTAAAAACAGTGACAACAAATTATGGGGAGGGGGCACATTTGTCAGCTTTATCTCCAGGAGCTCTACTAGGTTCTTACAGTGAATATGGCAAAAATAGTATCTTCATGTTTCCATCGGGGGAAAAGAAAAGAAATCATTTTCAGATATGCCAGAGCACTCTGTTCTTTTTCACAAGAACAGAGTATCCTCAGGATAAAAAACTTAACCAGAGTAGTTTATGTCCTCAGGATAAATTATTTAACCGGAGCCTGAGATGCTGAGATTTCATCAGAACCTAACTGACCTAGGGTAAGGGAAATAATTCCAGATCCATCCAGCCTTCTACAAGGAATAAAAACACCCAACTCCAGACTACTGTAGCCATCCTGTCTCAGCAAGGGGCATGAGAAGGGGGCAATAAGAAACTGAGAAGCACATATGAAACTCACGATCCAGAGGTGCAGGCTCACTAAGAGTCATAGATCTAATAGTAGGAATAGAGAACACGTCTGTTACTCCCACCACACACATTTTAAAAGGAAAAAAGAAAAGAAACAAATTGTAAAAGACAGAAAACTTCAAAAACAGACTTAGGTATGGCAGGAATGTAGAAATTATCAGACTAGTAATTCAAACATCTATGATGAATACCCAAAAGAAGACAATATATGAGAACAGATGGATAAAAAGTTCCAAGCATATAAGAACAGACAGGTAAAGAGATAGATAAAAATAGTTTTAAGACAACCAAAAATAAATGCTAGAGATCAGAAACTATAACAGAAATAAAGAATGCCTGTGATGTGATCATTAGAAAACTGGACATGACTAAGGAAATGATCTCTGAGTTTGAGGATATCTCAACATAAAACTCCAAAATTAGAAAGCAAAAGAAAGGGCAAAAAAAGCCACAGATATCCACAAACTGTGGGATAATTATAGAAGATGTATCATAAACATAATGAGAATATTAGAAAGAGAAAAAGTATATGAAACATTAACAACTGAAAATTTCCCCAAATTAATGTCAGGCACCAAACCACAGATCCAAGAAACTTAGAGAACAGCAATCTGGATAAGTGTCAAAAAAAAAAAAAAAAAAAGAAAGAAAGAAAAAGAAAAAGAAACCCATATCTAGGCATATTATTTTCAAACTATAAAACTCAAGAATAAAAAATAAATTGAAAAAGGCCAGAGATGGGGAAAATGCCATATTTATAGAGCTGCAAAGAGATAATAATTATATCCATTTTCTCTTCGAAGCAATGAAAGCAGAAGACAGTGGAGTGAAATGTGTTAAGTGTTGAAATAAAAATATCATCAATCCAGAACTCCTCAAAATTACCTTACAAAAGTGAAGAAGAAATAAAAACTTTCTCAAAGAAATATTTAAGGAATATATTTGCATATAGATATGCCTTGCAAAATGTTAAAAGATGTTTTTTAGTTTTGTGTTCTGTGATTATAGCTGTGAGCCACCATGCCCAGCCTATTGTGTCTTTGGAAAGTTTTGAATTGAGAATGATACTGGTTTCATAGAATGAGTAACTGAATGATTAAATTGAATAATGAGTAATTGAGTAGGGAGAAACTCCTCTTTTTCTTTTTCTTTTTTTAAAACTGCTTCAATAGGATTTATATCATATCTTCTTTGTACATCTGGCATAATTTGGCTGTGAATCCATCTGGTCCAGTGCTTTTCTGGTTAGTAGGTTTTTTTAATAGTTACTCAATTTTGTAAATCATTATTGGTCTCTTCAGCGTGTCTTTTTCTTCCAGATTCAATCTTGGGAGGTTTTGTATTTCCCGGAATTTATCTATTTTCTCTAGATTTTCTCATTGTATACATAGAGATACTCATAGTAATCTCTGAGGATCTTTTGTATTTCTGTGGGATCAGTTGTAATGTTACCTCTGTCATATCAGATTGTGCTTATTTGAATCTTCTGTCTTTTTTTCCTTTGATAATCTAGCAGTCTATCAATTTTGTTTATCCTTTTAAATAACAAACTTTTCATTTTGTTGATCCTTTGAATGGTTTTCTTTATCTTAATTATACTTAGTTCTGTTCTGATTTTAATTCTTCTGCTAGAGTTGGGTTCTTCACTTAGAATTTAGTTCTTCTTTCTCTAGTTCTTTTGGTATAATGTTAAGTTGTTAACTAAATATTTTTATCTTCTTGATGTAGGCATTTAGTACTATAAACTTTCTTCTTATTACTGCTTTTGTAATATCATAGAGGTTCTATTACATTTTGTCATGATTTTTGTTTGTTTTGAATAATTTTTTTATTTTTGTCTTAATTTTGTTGCTTATCCAAAGGCCATTCAGAAGCAAGTTGTTTAATTTCCATGTATTTGTATGGTTTTGAGAATTCCTCTTGGTATTAATTTCTATTTGTGTTTTCCTGCGACCTGAGAATATGTTTAGAATAATTTTAATTTTTTTGAATTTGTTGAGACTTTCTGACCAAGCATGTGGTCAATCTTAGAGTATGTTCTATCTGCAGATGAGAAGAAAATATAATCTGTAGTTGTTGGGTGGAGTATTCTTTACATGTCTATTAAGACCAACTGGGCAAGTATCAAGTTTGAGTACAGAATTTATTTGTTAGTTTTCTGCCTTAAAGTTCTTATTTAGAGATGAAAAAATAATGTATGTCATTAACTTTGATCTACCTAAAGAAAAGAAAAACATTATAAGAGGAATAAGTGAAGGTAAAATAACTATACTCTTTCTTATTGTTAATTAATTTAACACTTAACGGTTCATTTGAAATAGCAATTTTACTGTATTTCATAATATCTCTGTGTATATATGTCCATATATACTTTTATATGCATATGCATAAGTAATATCAATGACAGCAGTGGTAAAACTAACACGTGAAAAAATAAATCTAAAAATTTTAAAATATATATTTTGAACTAATTAAAAATAAAAACACAACTTAGCAAAATGTGTGGAATGCAGCTAAGGCATTGTTTACAGGGAAATTTATATAACCTTAAATGCATATATTAGAAAATAAGAAAGATTTAAAATCAAGAGAATCTTCCACCTTACAATTCTATGAAAAAAATAGCCAATTAAATCTAAAGTAAGTAGAGGAAAAGAAATGATAAAAATCAAAGCAGAATCCAAAAAAATTGAAAACATGAAATCAATAGGTAATATCAATAAAACAAAAAATCTGGTTCTTTGAAAAGATGAATAAAATCAATAAAACTCTAGCAAGGCTAGTAAAGAATAAAAAAGAGGGTACAGATTGCTAATGTCAGCAACAAAAGAGGGAGCATTACTATAGATACTGTAGACATTTAAAGTATAATAAAGGAATACTATGAAAAATTGTATACTCACAAATTTGATAACCTCGATCAAGTGGGCAAATTCCTTGAAAGACAATCTGACAAAATTCATACAAGAAGAAATAGACAATCTGAATAGGCCTAGGTCTAATAAAAAAAATCAATAATTAATCTTCAAAAACAGGAAGCCCAAGGCCCAAGTGACTTCACTAGTGAATTTTACCACACATTTAAGGAAAAAATTATACTAATTATCAACCATATTTTTCAGAAGTTAAAAGCAAATAAAATATTTTCTAATTTGTACTGAGACCAGTGTCACCTAATACCAAAACATGCAAAGATGATACAATAAAAGGAAAAAAAAGTTTAAAAGAAATTATAAATCATGACCAAGTGGGAATTACTATAGGTATGCAAGGTAGAAATCAATTAATGTAATGCATCACATCAAAAGGCTAAATTAAAGAAGAAAAATCACATGATCATACAGAAAACAACATTGGAAAAAATCCAATGCTCATTCAGAATAAAATCTCATAGTAAACTAGATGTAGAGAAAAAGTTCCTCGACTAGGTAAAGAATAGGAAAGAAAAAATTCTACAACTAATGTCACAATGGTGAGAAAGTGCAAGTTTCCCCAACAAGATAGAGAATGAAGCAAAGGTTTTCCCTCTCACCACTGATTTTTACAGCCACACCAGAGATCAAAGTTAATGCAATAAAAAGTAAACAAATGGTATACCAATTGGAAAGAAAGACATCAAACTGTTTTTTTCTTACAAATGACGTAACTATGTAGAAAATCAGAAAGAATCAACAAAAATCTCTTGAATATAATAGATAATTACAGCAAGTTAGCAGGATAAAAGTTAACGTGCAAGAGTCAATTACTTTTCTATTTACCAACAATGGACAATTAAAATATAATTAAAAAATACAACACCATTTACATTAGCACCCCAAAATTAAAAAGTTAAAATGTATATCTAAGAAAATATGTATAAGGTCTATATGAGGAAAACTACAATATTCCAATGAAAGAACTCAAAGAACTTATAAGACAGATATTGCATGTTTATAGACAGAAAAACCATTTATTCTTAGAAAGTAAATTCTTCTGAACTTAATTTATAGATTTAATGTAATTCCAATAAAAATTCCAGTGATTATTTTATAAATATTGACAAACTGATTCTAAAGATTATGCAGAGAGGAAAAGATCCAGAATAGCTGATATGGTTTGGCCCTATGTCCCCACTGAAATCTCTCCCACATGTTGTAGAAGGGACACAGTGGGAGATAACTGAATCATGGGGGTGTTTTCCCTCATACTGTCTTGTGGTACTGAAAAGTTTCAAGAGACCTGACGGTTTTACTTGGCTCTCATTCTCTCTCTTGTCGCCACCATGTGACACATGCCTTTCCCCTTCCACCATGATTGTGAGGTGCCCTCCAGCCATGTGGAACATGTGGAACGGTAAGTCCAATAAACTTCTTCGTTTTGTAAATTGCCCAGGATTGGATATATCTTTATTAGCAGCACGAAAAGGGACAAATACAATAGCCAACACAACGTGAAAGAGAAGAACAAGGTTGGAAGACTGACACTTCTCAATCTCAAACTTACTCTAATGCTATAATAATGAAGGCAATGTGATATTGGCAAAAGAATAGACAAATACATCAATAAAACAGAACTAAGTTCAGAAAGAGACCCACATAAACATGGTCATGTGATCCTTGACAATGGAGCAGAGGCAATGCAATGGATAGAAGATAATTTTTTGAATAAGTGGTGGTGAAACAACTAAACATCCACCGGCAAAAAGAAAATGAATCTAGATGAAGATCATACATTCTTTATAATAATTAACTCAAAATAGATTAAAACTTAATTGTCAAATACCAAATTGTAAAACTTCTAGAAGATAACATAGGTGAAAATCTATACAACCCAGAGTTTGGTAATGATTCTTTAGATATAACATATAAGAATGAACCACAAAAGAAACAAGAAGCCAAGAAGCTGGAATTCATGAATATTAAAAAAATTCAACTATGTGAAAAATACTATGAAGAGAATAAAAAAAGCAAGAGACTGAAAGAAAATATTTGCAAAAATATTCAAGGGACACTTAAAACTCAACAGTAGGAAGATAAACTTTCCTATTTAAAAATGGACCAAAGACTTTAATAAGTATGTCACCAGAGAATTTGTACACATAACAAATAGACATAAAAAATAGTATTCCACATTATATGTAATCAGGGAAATGCATGTTTGAAAGATCAAAATCCAGAAAACTGACACCAAATTCTGATCAGGATATGGAACAGCAGGACTCTCATTTATTGCCAGTGAGATTGCCAAATCGCATAGCCACTTTGTAAGAGAGTTTGGCAGTTTCTCTCAAAACAAAATATACTCCTAACAGATGATCCACTAGTTGTTCTCCTTAGTATTAACCCAAAGAAGTTAAAAATATATTCACATAAAACTTTCATTCAGACATCTATACAGCTTTCTTAATAAATGCCAAAATTAGAAACATCAAGATGTCCTTCAAACTAGGGTACATTAACAGAATGAAATATCTAGCACTACAAGAAACTGAAATATGAAACCAAGACGACACATGCAGGAACCTTAAACTTACATTCTCAAGTAAAAGAAGCTAGTGTAAAAAGGTTATGGATTATGTGATTTCAACTATATGGCATCCTGGAAAAGGCAGAACTATGGAAACATTAAAAAATTCAATGGTTGCCATGGCTTGGGAAGAGAAAGGGATGAGGAGACAGAGCACAGAGGATTTTTAGGGCAGTTATAATACTCTGTATAACACTGTAATGGTGAGTACATGTCAATTATAAATTTGTCCAGACCCACAGAATGTACAACACTAAGAGTGGACCCTAATGTAAACTATGGACTTCAAATGATTAATATGATGTCAATGCAGAATTGTCTTTTCTAAGAAATGTATCTCTGTGGTAGGGGATCTTCAGAATGGGAGAGGCAGTGCATGTGTTGGGGCATGGAGGATATGGAAAATCTCTGTAAGTTCTTATTTTCTGCGAACCTGAAACTGCTCTAATATATATATATATATATATGTATATGTGTATTTTTATGTTATTTATTTGTATATATTAATGGACTATGTGTGTGTGTATATATACACACATTTATATATACATTTATATTTGTGTATGTATATATATACATATATATACACATATATACATATATATATACATTTCTAGGTACATATAAGAGTGATGAAAGTTTATGGCAAAAAATGACTTTATTTATTCACATTGTAGGCTGCTTTTGCCATATATGGTATCTCTTTTGACTAAATATTAGAACCATTTATAGACGTATCAAAATACTGGCTCGGTTCCACCCTAGAAAAACTAAATTAGAATCTCTGGGGTTGGGCAATTAAATGATTAAACCTCCCTGTGGCATTTCAATCTGTAGTTAGATAGAATAACTACTGCGCTAATTTGTTGGTATGCTAGAAATAAATATCACCTGCACTTAATTATTGCACGTACAATTCCATCAAAATATGGATAAGTAAAACTGTAAATTTAACCACGAAAAAACTAACCATTCCATGTTATTTTTAGTCACTAATAAGGTATTTATAAAGATCTTCTGTATGCTCTATTCAATCTATGATAATGTTCGATTAACCTGTCTCCTAAAAATCTACTTCATTACATGACCATTACCTTCATCTGCATTAATTTAGACAGAGAAAGACAGGAACGTCAATAGGAGTAGGAGAGACGTATAATAAGTCTGGGCAATGTCAGTCTGGTATCTGGTTCCCAGAGAACACCTAAACACTATTACTTTTACTCTCATATAGGTCCTTTAGTCTCAGTGACATTTTCCAAATTTCTATATAAATTAGGATAGGTTAATTTTCCCTGTGGTAACAAATCGATCCAAAAATGTCATTGAACTAATAAAATATAAATTTATTTCTTACTCGTACAGAGCCTGCTGCATATCTGATTGATTTTCTAGAATAACTCTCTTCTATATTTAGAGTCAGAAATCCAAATTTCTGGGGTGCCATCATCATATTCCTCAATTATTACACACCCATCCATATGCTTTTGCTATGGCAGACACCTATGCATGAATTTTCTGCTCTCTCAGTCCAGAAGTGGTATCTATTCTCCTCATTGTGCATTGGACAATACTAGACATGAGGCTTCAGTCAATCATAAAGACAAGAACACAATATTGAAGATTATTTGTAATGTAATCCTCAAATAATTTATTATTTCCAGGTTTCTAATTCACAAGCAAATTATTTTTATTATTGCCATTGAGAATTTAATTCATTAGTATACATTTAATCTATCTAATTCCATTTATCTAGTGTTTAAGCTTTGTATCTAATAAATCAAAATGTTATTTGATTAAGGCTTCAAATATAATAAAAATGTGGCACTAACACACTGATACCTAGTTCATCTAAGACATACTAACAGACAAATGCAAGAATACTCTGCCAAAGCAAGGTGGTTAACACACCCTCCTTCATAAAGATTCAAGCCCAAATCAAGCCTTAGTTTATCATAAATTAAATCACTAGCCAATAAAAGATTCAATTTCTAGATTCTGGTCATTGGTCCCTTTTGTTATAGGTCCCCACCACATCCACTCATAAAATTCCCGTAAAATGTATGCTGGTTAGGAACATTGAGATTTTTGACTTACTAACTTATTCATGGTGATGTCAAGTAAAATAGGCTAAGTATTTTCAATGAAATTGAAATTTTACAATAACTGCCCTTATTTCTCATGGGTGCCTACTTTTAGAAAGTTACATTTTTAAGGAATATTAATGTTTTCTGAACACTGTGAATTTAAAAATACCATTATATAAATCCTCTCAATATCTTTATATTCAGTCTATTATACAATAAAATTTACTAAAGCACCAAAAATAAGATCATGTGACGCAAAGCCAATGTGAAAAATAGACAATAGAAACACACTTACAAATAGAGTGTTCACTAGGCAAAAATCAGTATGTCACAAATATAAAGGAAAAAGCATAGAAAATACACTAAAAGATAGACAATCGCACTAAAGAATCTAAATCTATATAATATAGTAAAATAAAGACTCTGAAGCTGAAAAATAGAGCTTATGAGTTAAGAACTTTTATACAGCTTTCACAGCACATTAAACATAGCAAAAGAAAGAACAAATAAACTGAGAGAAATATCAAGGAATAATTTTTAAATTGAGTGAAACAAGGAAAATAAATGGAAAATATATAGAACACCACTAGGGATATATGGGTCAGAGTAAAACAGCCTAATATATGTGTCCTTGATTGAGAAAGAATAGAAGACAAAGACAGTGTGTCAATAATATTTGAAGAGTTAATGTACAAAATTCAATAAATATACCAGCCTACAGATTCAAAAATTTATAAGAATCCCAACAACAAGCATGTAACAATGACTACATATCAGCAAACATAATAAAACTACTAAAAGCAAAACAAAATAAGACTCCTTAAAAGGCATCCATTACTCTCTTAATAAAAAGACTGATGCCTGAATTATGAAAGTGAGAATAAATTGGAATAAGACCACTATAAAAGTAAAAAATAAATTGCCAATTTAGAAGTTTATGCTGAGAAACAAATATCCTTATTAAATAAAGGGAAATTAAAAAATAAAAGTATTCAGGCTGAAAAACAAACCTAAAGAAGAGAATGAATGTATCATTAATAGATGCTTTCACTATTAGGTATATAAAAGGAATTACTGTAGCCAAAAAAAAAATCACATAAATACAGAAAAGAATAAAACTCAGTAGAGAGAATAAATATAATAGTGAATGTGATCCAGATTGTCTTACCAATAAACAATTGTAATAGTTTATTACTAAAAATGTATAAAAGAAAAATGTTAACATAAAATGTGAGAAGTCATTGGGGCAAAGTGTTCAAAACTTTAGTATTTTCATAGATATTATGAATTAATAAAATTGGGTATAGTTAGTGTTGAAGATGTATTTTTAATCTTTAAAAAGTAAAATATTCAACACCGTGAGTATTAAATGAATGTAAAACGGCTGTATTTTGAAGGAGGCAGAGCAAAACGGTGGAATAGAAGGTTCCACCAATCATCTCCCAACAAGGACACCAATTTAACTACTATCTACACAGAAAAAAACACCTTCATAATAGCAAAAATTCAACTGAGCACTCATAATACACGATTTTAACTCTGTATCACTGAAAGAAGCACTAAACAGACAGAACAAAACAATGTTGCATTGCTGACTCACTCCTGCCCACCTCCCCTCCCCCCTGCAGGACTGTCATGGTACCCAGAGCATCTCTAGGAACAGAGGGAGGCATAATACAGCAATTCTGAAACACTGAATTTGGTGGTGTCCTCTTAGAGTGGTAAGGAAAACCAGACCAAACTGAGATGATTCCTGACCACCGAGAGAACATTTAAACCAGCCATAGCCAGAGGTGAAGTGCAGAACCCAGTTGTCAGAACTCGAGTATCTATCTGTCTTGACACTGACGACTTCTTTGTTCTGTGTCTCTCAGTAAACTTGAAAGGAAGTCTAGGCCACACAGACTGCATCTCTCATGCAAGTCCTAGTGCTGAACTAGGCCTAGAGACAGTGCACTGGGGAGGCATGTGACATGAGACTCCAGCTGTGGGATCCAAGGGAGTGCTGGCATCACCCCTCCCCTAACCGCAGGCTGTGGCTGCATAGCTTACATCTCCAAGAGAGACCCCTTTCTTCCATTTGAGGAGAAAAGAGGGAAGATTTGGGAGGCCTTTGTCTTATTTCTTGGACACCAGCTCAGTCACAGCATGAAAGGACACCAGTTGAAGACACAAGGCCCCTGTTCCAAACCCTAGACCCAGATGACATTTCTAGATACCACCCTGGGCCACAAGAGACCCCATTGACTTGAAGGAAAGGATCCAGTCCTGGAAGCACTCATTATCTACTTATCTGAAGAGCCCTTGGGCCCTGAATAACCAGTAACAATACCCAGGTATTATCTTGAGGACCTTCGGTGAGACTCTGAGCCTTTCTGGCTTCAGATGAGACTCAGCACATTACCAGTTGTGATGTCTAGGGGAAAAATCCTTTCTTCTTGAAAGAAACAGAGAGAAATGTAATGAGGACTTTGTCTTACACCTTAGGTACCATAATAGCCATAGTGTGATAGAACATCCAGCAAGTTCTTGGGCTTCCTGATTCCAGGCCTTGACTCTTGGACAGTATTTATGGACATGTCCTGGGCTAGAGGGTAGCTTGCTGACTGAAGGGTGAGTCCCAGCCCAAGCATCATTTACCACAAGGTGACTTAAGAACCTTTGGGCCTTAAGGTAATATTAGCTGTAATCTGGCAGCACTCCTCATGGCCTGGGGTGGTGGTGGCTATGCTGTCAGGTTCCTTTGCTTTTGGAAATGGGAGGAAAGAGTGGGAAGAACTGTATCTTGTGGTTTGAGTGCCAGCTCAGTTACAGTACAATAGAACACCAGACAGACTTCTAAGTTTTTTTGACTTTAGTCCCTGATTCCCAGATGGTACCTCTAGACCCACCTGGGGCCTGGGATACCTTGCCACCTGAAAGGAAGAACACAAGCCTGTCTGGCTTTGCCAGTGGCTGATTGTAGAGTCCACACACCTATGGGATACAGCAAAAACAGGACCAAGAGGGAAGTTTATAGCTATAAGCACCTATATCAAAAAATAGAAAAAATTTCAAATAAACAATTTGGCAATGCATCTTAAAGAAAATGACACAAGCAAGAGCAAATTAGTACAAGAAAGAAAATAATAAAGATCTGAACCGAAATAAATAAAACTGAGATTTAAAATTTAAAAAAATACAAAGTGAAAAAGTTGGTTTTTTGAAAAGATAAAATTGACAAACATTTAGCCAGAACCCCATCCCACCAAAAGAAAAAGAGAGAAGATTCAAATAAGTCAAATAAAAAAATGAAAAACGAGACACTGCAACAGATAACACAATTCACAGGATTATTAATGGCCACTATGAGCAACTATACATGCCAATAAATTGGAAAATCTAAAAGTAATGGACAAATTCCTGGACACATATAACCTACTGAGATTCAACCAGAAAGAAATTCAAAACCTACACAGACCAATAACAACTAATGACATTGAAGCCATAATAAAACATCCCACAATAATAATTTTAAACAGTCCAGGACCTGATGGCTTCACTGCTGAATTTGACCAGATATTTAAGGAAGAACTAATATCAATTCTACTCAAACACTTCTGAAAGAGAGAGAAGGCGGGAATACTTTAAAATTCATGCTGAGGCCCGTATGACCCTGATACGGCAACCAGACAAAGACACATCAAAAAAAGAAAACTATAGTCAAATATCTCTGATGAATATTGATGTAAAAATTCTCAAGAAAATACTAGCAAAACAAATTCCACAATATATTAGAGATATCATTCATCATGACCAAGTGGGATTTATCCCTCAGATCAAAGGAAGGTTTAACATATGCATTTCAATCAATGTTATACATGATATCAACGGAATGAAGGATAAAACCATATAAGCCTTTAAATTGATGCTGAAAAAGCATTTGATGAAATTCCACCTCCTTTCATGATAAAAACCCTAAAAAACCTAGGTATTGAAAGAACATACCTCAACATAATAAAACCGATAATTGACAGACTCACAGCTACAATCATACTGAATGGGGAAAAGTGAAAGCCTTTCCTCTAAGATCTGGAACATGACAAGAATGCCCACTGTGACCAGTGGTATTTATCATAGTATTGGAAGTCCTAGCTAGAGCAATCAGACAAAAGACAGCTATAAAGGGCATCCGTATTAGAAAGAAAAAAGTCAAGTTATCCTCATTTGCAGATGATATGATATTACATTTGGAAATACCTAAAGGCTTCACAAGAAAACTGTATTAATCTGTTCTCATGCTGCTAATAAAGACATATCCAACTGGGTAATTTATAAAGGAAAGAGGTTTAATGGACTCACAGTTTCACATGGCTGGGGAGGCCTTGCAATCATGGCACAAGGCAAAGGAAAAGCAAAGGGACTTCTTACATGGCGGCGGGCAAGAGAGAACATGTGCAGGGGGATTCACCTTTAAAAAACTCTCAGATATCATGAGGCTTATTCACTATCATGAGAACAATATGAGGGCAACCACCACTATGAATGAGTGACTGCTAACCTGGTCCCTCCCATGACATGAGGGAATTATAGGAGGTACAATTCAAGATGAGATTTGGAATGGGACAGAGCCAAGCCATATTATTTCACCCCTGGCCCCTCCCAAATCTCATGTCCTCACATATCAAAACCAATGATGCCTTCCTAATAGTCCCCAAATGTCTTAACTCATTTCAACATTAACTCAAAAGTCCATAGTCCACAGTCCAAGTCTCATCCGAGACAAGGCTAGTACCTTCCACCTATGAGCCTGTAAAATCAAAGCAAGTTAGTTACTTCTTAGATACAATGGAGGTACAGGCATTAGGTAGCCATTCCAAATGGGACAAATTGGTCCAAACAAATGGGCCACAGGTCCCATCCAAGTCCTAAATTTAGCAGGGCAGTCAAATCTCAAATCTTCAAAATGATCTCCTTTGACTCCATGTCTCACATTCAGGGTGAACTGATGTAAAAGGTGGGCTTTCATGGCTTTGGGCAGCTCTGCCTCTGTGGTTATACAGGGTACAGATCCCCTCCTGAGGACTTTGATGGGCTGGCATTGAGTGTCTGTGACTTTTCCAGGCACACAGTGCAACCTGTTGGTGGATCTACCATTCTGGTAGATCTAGAGGAGAGTGTCCCTCTTCTCACAGCCCCACTATGCAGTGCCCCAGTGGAGACTCTGTGTGGGTGCTCCAACTCCTCATTTTCCTTCTTCCCTGGCCTAGTGGAGGTTCTCTGTGAGGAATCCACCCCTGCAGTGAACTTCTGCCTGGACATCCAGGCATTGCCATATATCCTTTTAATTGTAGGCAGAGGTTCTCAATCCTCAAATCTTCATTTCTGTGCACCCACAGGCTCAATGCTACATAGAATCTGCCAAGGCTTGGAGCTTGCAGCCTCTGAAGCCATGGCCAGAGCTGTAGGTTGTCCCCTTTTAGCCATGGCTGGTGTGGCTGCGATGCAGGGCACCAAGTCCTTAGGCTGCACACAGCAGGGTGGCCCGGTTCAGGGCTCACAAAACCATATTTTTCTCCTAGGCCTCTTGGCCTGTGATAGGAGGTGTCACTGCAAAAGTTTCTGACATGCCCTGGAGACATTCTTCCCCTTGTCTTGGTGATTAACATTCTGCTCCTTATTACTTATGCAAATTTCCACACCAGGCTTAAATTTCTTTCCAGAAAATGGGTTCTTCTTTTCTATCACATCATTAGGCTGCAAATTTTCCAAACATTTATGCTCTGCTTCCTCTTAAACACTTTGCCACTTAGAAATTTCTTCCACCAGATACCCTAAATCATCTTTCTCAAGATAAAAGTTTCAAAAGTCTCTAGGACACGGGCAAAATACCACCAGCTTTTTTTAATAGGAAAAGAGATTTTTACTCCAGTTTCCAACAAGTTCCTAATCTCCATCTGAGACTATCTCAAACTACACTTATTGTCTATATCACTATCAGCATTTTGGTCAAAGCCATTCAGTAAGTCTCTAGGAAGTTCCAAACTTTCCCACATCTTCCTTTGTCTGAGCCCTCAAAAATGTTTCAACCTCTTCCTCTTACCTAGTTCCACAGTTGCTTCCACATTTTGATGCATCTTTATAGCAGTGCCCCACTACCTGATACCAATTTGCTGTATTAGTCTATTCTCACACTGCTAATAAAGACATATCTGAGATTGGATAATTTATAAAGAAAAGAGATTTATTTGCATTACAGTTCCACATGGCTGGAAGGCCTCATGGTGGAAGATAAAGGAAGAGCAAAGGGACTTCTTACATGGTGGTGGGTAAGACAGATCATGCGCAGGGGTACTCACCTTTATAAAACCATCAGATCTCATGAAACTTACCATCATGAGAACAGTATGCGGGAAACAGCCCCCATGTTTTAAATACCTCTCACCAGGTCCCTTGAGTGGCAACAGAGTCAAACCATTTCAAAAGATATTAGAACTGATAAACAACTTTATCAAAGTTGCAGTATACAAAATCACATAAAAATATGAGTAGCATTTCTATATGCCAACAATGAACAAGTTAAAAAAGAACTTTAAAAAAGTAACCCCATTTATAATAACCATACATATGTTTAAATACCTAGGAATTAACCAAAGAAGTGAAAAATCTCTATAATAAAAACTATAAAGTACTGATGAAAAAAATTAAAAGGGAAACAAAAAAAATAGGAAAAGTCCACGTTCATGGACTAAAAAACAGATATTGTTAAAATGTCCATACTCTGCAAAGAAATCTATAGATTCAATACAATTCCTATAAAAATACAAATTATATCACAAAAGACCCAGAATATACAAAGCTTTCTTGATTAAAAAAGAAAAAATAATAACTAGAGGAATTGCATTACCTGACTTCAAATTCCACTACAGAGTTATAATAACCAAAACATCATGGTACTGGCATAAATATATACACTTAAACTAATCGAACAAAATAGAGAACCAAGAAATGAATCCACACACCTGCAGTAAACTCATTTTCTACAAAGGTACCAAGAACATGCACTTGGGAAAAGAGAGTCTCTTCAATAAATGGTGCCGGGAAACGTGGATATTCATATGCAGAGAAGATCTCCAGGACATTTGTCTGTGCAAACACTGTTCCTGAAGCAACACTCCATAAGCACAGAGATATTGCACAAGGGGTATTGCTTAAAGCAAAAATGGACAAATGGAATAACATCAAGTAAAAAGTTTCTACACAACAAAGGATACATCCAACAAAGTGAAGAGACAGCTCATAGCATGAGAGAAAATATATGAAAAACTATCCATCTGTCAAAGGATTGATAATCAGAATATGGAAAGAGCTCAAACAACTCTATAGAAGAAAACTTTAATAATCTGATTTAAAAACTGGCAAAAGATCTGAATAAACATTACTTGATATAATACATATCATTAGCAAACAGGTAATGAAAAGGTGCTCAACATCACTGGTCATCAGAGAAATGCAAATCAAAACTACAGTGAGACATGATCTCACCCTACTTAAAATAGCTTGTATTCAAAAGACAATCAGTAACAAATGCTGGTGAAGATGTGAAGGAAAAAAAAACAAAACCTTGTACATTCTTGGTGGGAATGTAGATTGTACAAACACTATGGAGAACCACTTGGAAGTTTCTCAAAATACTAAAAATTCAGCTACCAAATTACCCAGCAATCCCACTTCTGGGTACATACCGCAAAGAGAAGAAATCATTATATCAAAGAGATACCTGTATTACCATGTTTGTTGTATCACTGTTTACAATAGCTAAGAATTGGAAGCAACCAACGGTCCAGTAATAGATTAGTGGATAAATAAAATTCGGTACTTACACACAATGGAGATCCGGTCATTTGCAACAACACAGTTGGAACTAGAGATTAAGATGTTAAGTGAAATAAGCGAGGCACAGAAAGACAAACATTACACGTTCTCACATATTTGTGAGATCTAAAAATCTAAATAATTGGACTCATAGACATAGAAAGTAGAAGGATGGTTACCAGAGGAAGAGAATGGTAGTCAAGTGTTAAGGGGATTGCGGGGGTGGTTAATGGATTAAAAAAAATAGAAAGCATGAATAAAATCTACTATTTGATAGCACAACAGGGTGAATACAGTCAATGATCATTTAATTGTACCTTTTAAAATAACATAAAATTCAAATGGATTTTTTTTTGTGACTCAAAGAATAAATGGTTGAGGGGGAAGGATATCTTATTCTCCATGATGTACTTTTTTCATGTTACATGCCTGTACCAAAACATCTCATGTACCCCATAAATACATACACCTACTGTGCTCCCACAAAAAATTAATGAATTAATGAAACATAGTAAATATAAACAAAAATGAAATAATAAGGTATATTTAATTAATTCAAAAGATAGCAAGATAGGAGAGATAAAAGTAAAAAAATAAACAAAATGAAAATAGCAGATATAAATGTAAATATGTTGCTACATATATTCTAAAAGTAACAAATAGTCATTGAGACTCTGATTTATTTTAAAGTATGTATTGCCTCTCAGAGCACATCTTAAATATGAGAATGCAGAATATTTGAAAAGAGGACCTTAAAACTAAACTACGAAAACAGAAATTAAAAAATTGGTATAGATATATTAACATCAAACAATGTTGATACTAATGAAAGAACTGCTATAGATAAAGATGGACATTTTGTAATAAAGGGTTCAATTCCCCAGGTAGATATGTTGATTTTAAGTGTGCCACCGGTAGTTTAATGTAGATAAAGAACATTTGATGTAAATAAATAAAAATAATAATTATGCTTATAATCATAGTGGAGGATAATCAAATGTTTTATAAATGTATGAGCAAAAAAAAGTGCAGTACAGACAGAAAATGTTTTGAATACACAATTGAAAATGTATACTTGCAATCACACAAAACGTAACGCAAAAAGAAAAAAGCATTTATTTAATGCACATAAGGGATATATTTTTATGTGTCTCAGTTCATGCAGCAAATGTAAACAAAAATTCAAATAATAAAATCATATAAAGTGTTTTCTGACTGTAGAAAATTAAGCCAGAAATAAACAAGAAAAAGATAATTAGAAAGTCTCTAATTGTTAGAAATTAAGCAACATTATCCCAAACAACCCATGGATCAAAGAAGAAATCATAATAGAAATTAGAAAGTATTTTAAGTGAAAAATAATGAGGACACAGCATATGAATATTGTGGGAAATAGCAACAGCAATGCCTAGAAAGAAATTTATATCCTTACATACATATATTAGGAAAGAAAAAAACTGAAAATCAATGATTTAAGCTTCCATCTCAACATGCTAGGCAATGTATAGCAAATCAAATAAACAAACATAAATAGAAAAAAATAATAGAGATAAGATAACTTAATGAAAGAAAAAATGCACAAAACAATACATTAAAACAATGTAGAGGTGATTCTTTGAAAATATGAATCATCTTAGTTAAATGCTAGCAAGACTGGTCAAAGAAAACAGAACACTTACAAGTTACTGACATCAGAATTATGAAGAAATATCACTCCATATTTCATATTTTTATTCCTGCAGACATGAAAATGAAAACAAAGATTACTGACATTTTTGCTAATATATTTAACAATTTTAAGAAAATAACTCGAATAGCATATTCCAAGACTGACACATGAAAAAGAAAATCTGAATAGTCCTACAAATATTTTTAAACATACAATCTAAAAAAAGATTGCTTCACTAGAAGTCTTTCAAACATTTAAGAAATAGCCAATTTTAAAATAATCATCCTGATTTTATGTGTACATGCATGTGTGTAGTAATTTTATTTTATTTTTTTAAGTTCTGGGATACATGTGCACATCTGGCAGGATTATTACATAGGTATACACATGTCATGGTGGTTTGCTGCCTCAATCCCCCTGTCACCTACATTAGGTATTTCTCCTAATAATATTATCCCTCCCCAACCTCCCCACTTCCTGCTATCCCTCCCCTAGCCTCCCTCCCAACAGACCCCAGTGTGTGATGTTCCCATCCCTGTGTCCATGTGTTCTCATTTTTCAACACCCAATTATGAGTGAGAACATGTGGTGTTTGGTTTTCTGTTCTTGTGTCAGTTTGCTGAGAATGTTGATTTCCAGATTCATTCATTTCCATACAAAGGACACAAATTCATCATTTTTTATGGCTGCGTAGTATTCCATGGTGTATATGTACCATATTTTCCTTATCCAGTCTATCATCAGTGGGCATTTGGGTTGGTCTCAGGTCTTTGCTATTGTAAACAATGCCACAATAAACACATGTGTGCATGTATCTTTATAATAGAATGATTTATAATCTTTTAGATATATACCCAGTAATGGGATTGCTGTGTCAAATGGAATTTCTATTTCTAAGTCATTGAGGAATTGCCACACTGTCTTCCACAATGGTTGAACTAATTTACACTCCCATCAACAGTGTAAAAGCATTTCTATTTCTCCACATCCTCTCCAACATCTGTTGTCTCCAGATTTTTTGATGATTGTCATTCTAACCGGTGTGAGACGATATCTCAATGTGGTTTTGATTTGCATTTCTGTAATAATCAGTGATGTTGAGCATTTTTCCATGTTTGTTGGCTGCATAAAAGTCTTCTTTTGAAAGTGTCTATGCAAATCCTTTGCCCACTTTTTGATGAGGTTGTTTGTTTTTCTTGTAAATTTGTTTAAGTTCTTCGTACATTCTGAATTTTAGCCCTTTTTCAGATGGGTAGATTGCAAACTCTTTTTCCCATTCTGTTGGTTTCCAGTTCACTCTAATAATTGTTTCTTTTGCTGTGCAGAACTCTTAAGTTTAATTAGATCCTATTTGTCTATTTTGGCTTTTGTTGCCATTGCTTTTGGTGTTTTAGTCATGAAGTCTTTGCCTATGCCTATGTTCTGAATGGTATTGCCTAGGTTTTCTTTTAGGGTTTTTATGGTGTTAGTTCTTATGTTTAAATCTTTAATCCATCTGAAGTTAATTTTAATGTAAGGTGTCAGGAAGGGGTGCAGTTTCAGCTTTCTGCACATGGCTAGCTGCTTTTCCCAACACCATTTATTAAACAGGGAATCCTTTCACCATTGCTTGTTTTTGGCAGGTTTGTCAAAGATCGGATGGCTGTAGATGTGTAGTGTTACTTCTGAGGACTCTGTTCTGTTCCATTAGTCTATATCTCTGCTTTGGTACCAGTACTTGCTGTTTTGATTACTGTAGCCTTATAGTATAGTTTGAAGTCAGGTAGCATGATGTCTACAGTTTTGTTCTTTTTGCTTAAGATTGTCTTGGCTTTACAGGCTCTGTTTTGGTTCCATATGAAGTTTAAGGTGTTTTTTATTCCAGTTCTGTGAAGAAGATCAATGGTAACTTGATGGGAACATCATTGATCTTTTGAAGGTTTTTTTTGTGTCTCTATCTCCTTTGGTTATGCTCTGATCTTAGTTTTTTCTTGCCTTCTGCTATCTTTTGAATTTGTTTTAACTGGCTCCTCTTGTTCTTTTAATTCTGATGAAACTCTGTCAATTTTAGATATTTCCTTGCTTCTCATATGAGCATTTCATGCTGTAAATTTCCCTCTAAACACTGCTCTATTTGTGTCCCAGAGATTCTATTACATTGTGTCTTCTTTCTTGTTGGTTTTGCAGAACATATTTTTTTCTGCCCTTATTTCATTATTTATCCAATAGTCATTCAGGAACAGGTTGTTCAGTTTCCATGTAGTTCTGCAGTTTTGAATTTTTTTATCCTGAGTTCTAAATTGATTGCACTTAGTCTGAGAAACTGTTGGTTATTATTTCTGTTCTTTTGCATTCGCTGAGGACTGACTTAATTACAATAATGTGGTCAATTTTAGAGTAAGTGCAATGTGTTGCTGAGAAGAATGTATATTCTGTGGACTTGGGGTGGAGAGTTCTGCAGATTTCTATTAGGTCAGCTTGGTCCAGATCTGAGTTCAAGTCCTGGATATCCTTGTGAATTTTCTGACTCATTGATGTAATATTGACAGTGGAGTGTTCAAGTCTCCCACTATTATTGTGTGGGAGTCTAAGTTCTTTTTATAGGTCATTAAGAACTTGCTTTATGTATCTGGGTGCTCCTGTACTAGGTGTATATATATTTAGGATAGTTAGCTCTTCTTGTTGTATTGATCCCTTTACCATTATGCAATTCCCTCCTTTGTCTCTTTTGATCTTTGTTGGTTTAAAGTCTCTTTTATCAGAGACTAGGAATGTAACCCCTGCTTTTGTTTGGTCTCCATTTGCTTGGTCGATCTTCCTCCATCCTTTTATTTTGAGTCTATTTTTGTCTTTGCACATCAGATGGGTCTCCTGAATACAGTGCACTGATGGGTCTTGACATTTTATCCAGTTTTCCAGTCTGTGTCTTTTGATGGGGGCATTTAAGGTTTATATTGTTAAGTGTGAATTTGTTCCTGCCATTTTGATACTAGCTGGTTATTTTGCTCATTAGTTGATATAGTTTCTTCACTGTGTTAATGGTGTTTACCATTTGGTATGTTTTGAGGTGGCTTGTACTGGTTTTTCCTTTCTGTGTTTAGTACTTCCTTCAGGAGCTCTTGCAAGGCAGGCCTGGTGGTGACTAAATCTCTCAGCAATTGCTTTTTATTTCTCCTTCGCTTATGAATCTTAGTTTGTCTGAATATGGAATTCTAGGTTGAAAGTTCTTTTCTTTAAGGATGTTGAAAATTGGCCTCCACTCTCTTCTGGCTTGTAGAGTTTCTGCAGAGAGGTCCACTGTGAGACTGATGGGCTTCCCTTTCTGGGTAACCCGACCTTTCTCTCTGGCTGCCCTTAGCATTTTTTCCTTCATTTCAACCCTGGTGAATCTGATGATTATGTGCCTTGGGGTTGCTCTTCTTGAGGAATAACTCTGTAGTGTTTTCTATATTTCCTGAACTTGAATGTTGGCCTGCCTTGCTAGGCTGGGAAAGTTCTCCTGGATAATGTCCTGAAGAGTGATTTCCAGCTTGGATTTATTCTCCCCATCAAATGTAGGTACACCAATCATACTTAGATTAGGTCTTTTCCCATTATACCATATTTCTTGGAGGCTTTGCTAATTTCTTTTCACTTTTTCCTCTAATTTTGCCTTATCATTTTATTTCATTGAGTTGATCTTCAATCTCTGATATCCTTTCTTTTGCTTGATAAAGTTGGCTATTGAAACATGTGTATGCTTTATGACATTCTCAGGCTGTGGTTTTTAGCTCCAACAAGTTGTTTATGTAGTTCTCTAAGCTGTTTATTCTAATGAGCATTTTGTCTAACATATTTTCATGTTCTTATTTCCTTTGCATTGGGTTAGAACATGTTGCTTTAGCTCAGAGAAGTTTGTTATTACCCACCTTCTGAAACCTGCTTCTGTCAATTCATCAAACTCATTCTCCATCCAGTTTTGTTTTCTTGCTGGTAAGGATTGTGATCCCTTGGTGGAGGAGAAGCATTCTGGTTTTTGGTGATTTCATCCATTTTTTACTGGTTTCTTTTCATTCTTGTGGATTTATCTACACTTGGTCTTGTGACTTTAGGATGGAGTCTCTGCATGGATGTCCTTTCTGTTGAAGCTATTTCTTTCTGTTTTTTAGTTTTCCTTCTAACAGTCAGTCCTCTCTACTGCAGGACTGCTGGAGATCCACTCCAGACCCTGCTTGCCTGAGGATCATCTGTGGTGGCTGTAGAACAGTAAAGGTTGCTGCCTGTCCCTTCTTCTGGCATCTTCATCCCAGAAGGGTACCCATCACATGTCATCCAGACCTCTCCTTTATGTGGTGCCTCTTTAGATATACAAGGATCAGGGAACTGCTTGAGGAGGCAGTCTGTCCATTATCAGAGCTCAAATACTATGCTGGGAGCTCTGTTGTTCCATTCAGAGCTGCTGGGCAGGGATGGTAAAGTTTTCTGCAGTGGAACTCACAACCACCTCTTTTCCTAGGTGCTGTGTCCTGGGAAGATGGGCCTTTATTTGTAAGTCCCTGACATGCTGCTGCCTTTTTTCAGAGATGCTCTGCCCAGAAGAGGGAGTCTAGTCACAGTCTGCTTGAAGAGGCATTGTGGAGCTGCTGCAGGCTCTGTCCAGCTACTGTGTAAATGTCCTTGTAGTTTTGATTACACAGGTAAGGTTAGAAGTGCCTCAGTAATGGTGGACTGCCTCAGTAATGGCAAACTGCCTCCATAATGGCAGATGCAACCTTCTGCAGAGGTTGACCATCCCAGGGTAAGCTCAAACTACTGTGCTGACTGTGAAACTCTCAAGCCAGTGTATTTTAGATTGCTGGTTTTGTTGGGGTGGAACCCACTGAGCCAGATCACCTGGCTCCCTGCCTTTAGCCCCCTCTTTTTCAGCGGAATGTGCAGCTCTGTCTAACAGGTGTTCCAGGTGCCAATTAAAACAGCTGCCCAGATTTGTGTGGGTTTTTGTGCTGGAAACCTGTGGTACTTGTCAGCTGGTGGGACTTTACTGATCTGTGGGCCATAAAGACCACTGAAGAAGCGCAGTATCTGAACCAGAGTGCTGGAGTGGCCAGAAAAGCCCCAGATGGCCTCCATTGGGTACAAAGTTGGGCATTCTGGTCTGATGCACTTCCTGGATAAGGCAGCATCCCACCCTGCCATGGCTTGCCACCCTTGGGCTACATCCACTGTCCAACCAGTCCCACTGAGATGCACCTAGTACCTTGGCTGGAAATGTAGCAATCACTTGCCCTCTGTGTCAATCTCACTGGGAACTGTGCTCCAGAGCTGTTCCTATTCAGGTATTTGTGTGTAGTAATTTTAAGAGATCTGCATAAAGTTGCAACTAAAATATAACCAGAATCATTCATTTTTTTCTTATTAAATTTTTATTATTTTTTGTCTTTTTACCTGAATATTTTAATAATTTTATCAAAGTCATTGTCAGTAAAGTCCATTATCTAGAGCATTTGTAGGTGGGTCTGTAGCTATCATCTAATGACTCTCTTGATTTTTTTTCTTGATATAATTACTCTTGACATGGCTACTTATTATTATTTTTTGCTTTTTTTTCTAGTCATATTGCATACAAAAGGTAGAGGCTCCAACTGATACTATTTTCCAACCGGGGCGGTTCACCTTTTCTTTTTGTAGGCAGATATACTGGCAAACAAATCAACTTATTCCATTCTTGGATGGAGTTTAGTGGAGATAGTGTTGCAGTTTTATAATATTTAGTCCACTTCTTACTCTAATCCTGAGACACAAATTTTAAAATTTTAAATTTAGAATTCAGTGAATTCACCAGGAAATTCCTCAGTCTTACCACCACCACCAGGGTACTATGGAAAACTGTTTTTTGCTTTATAGAATGTTCAGCTAAACTTTTTACTCCCTCCTAATGTAATTCAGAATTTGGCTAATGTCTTAGAAGAGAAATTGACTGAAATCATGTAAGTCTCCAATGTTGTCTCTCTTGTACAGGTGTCTGTTTCTTTGGGACAGCCTATGAACTAAAAATTATTTTTACATTTTAAATAGTTTAGGGATAAAATATTTCATAAAATGTGAAATTTTATGACACTTAAACTTCACTAGTTTTACTGGAACATAAACACATTAATTCACTTAAATACTATCTAGGGCTAATTTCACAACAATGGCCGAATTGAGTGTTTGACATAGAGAATACATAGCTGCAAAGTTAAAAATGTTTACTTCTGTCCCTTAACAGAGGTAAGAGACCTCTTTTAATTTTCTAAAAGAGTATATGCCATCTTCTGCTCTAGTTGTTAAGACTACCAAAAGTTCTGCTACTTTCTGTATCACTCAGCAGTGGCCCTCTGCCCAGGAAACATTCAGACACTCATAGACTATTTATAGAATAATCTATGTCTTCAAATTGTAAATTCACCACTCTCTTGTTCCTTCACTCCATAATCTTTACCTATGAAAGGCTTTTTGCTTCATAAATGCTCTGATTTCTTTAAACAGGGTTTTCTTTTTCTGTTTTAACTATCATTTTCTTACTTAATCTACTTCTTTCTTGACAAAAGCAGTCATGTATCACAAACTACTCCATTCTATTTAAAAGTCGAAGATAACCATTACTTGCAAGAGCTGAATTATTGATGTATGTTATTTTGCTTTTTATAAGCGTTATCTAGAAAAAAGAGGCAGATAAAACTGAAGATATTATGGGGCATCAGAGAACTTCTGGTTTGAAAGGAACCAATAAAGTCTTCCAGTTTACACCCTTATTTTGCAGTTTAATAAATCTTGGCTTAGAGATAAATAAGATATTTGTTAGCATTGACCTTAAGATTTGATTGGCAGGACTAGAGTCCTAACCTTCTGAATCTAGAAGCCTTTCCTTTGCTTCTCTATGTCCTTTATGTGACCTTCACTGTACTCTACAGGCTCATGTATCTATAGCTTTAATTGACATGGTAGGCTGTGTTTGTTTGTATTCCTTCCAGGAATTGTGTATATTTATATTTATGTTACTGACACAATTTTGAGATGCTTTCATAATTACTGAAAATTATCTTTTATATTTTTTCTTTTTGAGAAAGAGTATTGTTTTTCCGCCTTATTTGACAAAATAAAATACCCAAGCATGTTTTTAAGACAGCTTAAATTTATCCAAAGTAATTTTAACATTAGTTTTGAAGTAAAAATATAATGTCATTTAAAAATAGGTTAATAAGAAACATGCTGATGGTTTCGTAGTGCTAGTGTCACCATAATCTAGTTCTTTATTCAAGGCACCAATTAAGTAAAAAAATTACATTTAGCTTGTCAAAAAATATTTGTAGTTAGCTTTTTAATATTTTTTGCATAGGCTATTGCTTAATATCAAATCATTTATCTTTACACCTGCCTATACTAATATAGTTTGCTATCATAGGCAGAATGACACATTCCATATAAAATAGTGGAAACAACAAAATAAATACATTTGTTATTGTAGAAGGTCATCCATAAATTGAATCAAGACTGAAGGACACCAAATGTGTCTTATATCTAACCTTTTTATTAGAAATAAATATTTACCAAAATCAGAGTTAAATGTATTTTAGCAGCATTTTATTTTCTGTACCAGTATATCAGACTATTATTTACAACATATTAAGAAATATATTTATATTTAGAAATTCGTTCAACTAGAATAAGTTTTCTATGAAATCTTTCGGGATTAAATATCCTAGCTTTACATCTTCAATTATGACAATGTATTGTAATGGGGCAAAACTCTGGAAAAGACAATTTAAAATATTTATTCAGTAGTATTCTCATTTCTATTTACCTTAATAATCTCCAAAAATATGTATTATTTAAAGAAGACTTTTTAAGATTTAGCCAAACATTTCTTGGCTTTCAAAGTAATGCTCATTTACTCCAGAGATTAGAATAATATCAACATGGGTCAATTTAGAAAACGATTGATAATTTTTCATTACTGGTCACTTCCGTTGTATTGACTTGTTATTTAACTGTTATTAAAGCAGAACAGCTCTTTAATATTTGGATTTTTACAAAAACATATAATAACTTTCGGGTAGTTTAAAATAACTTTTCTTTATTTCCTACAAAAATCTGTGGAATCTTCATGTGTCTAATATTAGGAGAGAAAAAATATTAAACTTCCTGTTTATTATTGGTCTTCCTGTAACTGTAAAGGATAAGAGAAACAGCAGAATGCAAGTATGATCGAAAATAGTACTCAAAAGTAATATAAAATAAGCAAATATAGGTACAAATTTAGAGGAAAAATGTAAATTCTCAGTTTATTTGGAATTCAGTAAATTATTTCCCACAGGCAAAATCATAGTTTAAATATCAATCAAATATTTGTTGTTTATATGAATATATATGAATTTGTTGGTAAATAACATACTACCAGATGGAGTAGGAATACAATAAAGTTTCATTGGCAGTTTAATTGGGTAAATGAATGATGCAAAATTATGAAGAACTAGATATAACATACTGGAAGGAAAAAGAAGGGATCAGTATTGCAGGGAAACACTCTTTGCTCTTACATTTTGTGACACATTTTAAGTGACTGGAAGGTATGTGAATAATTCAGAAACAAATATGCTACAATAAAAAATGAAGATCAAATGTTAGTAATTCAACATATTTGAGTTTTATTCCCTGCTTCTGCAACCTTCCCCACGTGTATTTGTTGCAAACTCACTATTTCTATATTAGGATAGATAAGGCACAATAAACAGTCAAGAGATAGTATTTATTAGGAGCAGAGAAAATGAAACAAAACATAACATAAAAAACCTCTGGCATTTAGTTAAGAAAAGCCACATGGACTGTGATAGTCTGAGAAGCTTCCATGATTAATTATTAGGTTAATAAATTTGCATTTAACACTATAAATAACAGAGAACAGATGTTTTTAAAAAGGCAAATAAAAAGAAATATTAACAAATCCTAACTGTGCACTTGTTTTATTGCATTTTGCTTTGTTGTGCTTTACAGATATGATTTTTTAAACAAATTAAAGGTTTGTGGCAACCGTGCATCACGTATACCTATGAGAAAATTTTTCTAACACCGTGTGCTCACTTCATGTCTCTCGGTCACATTTGAGTAATACTTTCAATAGTTTATCACTTTTCATTATTATTACATCCTTTCTGGTTATCTGTGCCAAGATATTTTGGTAATACTACTGTAATTGCTCTGGGTACCACATACTGTACTCATATTAGAAAGCCCACTTAATCGATAAACATAATACATGTTCTAACTACTCCACTGTCCAACCATTTCCCTACCTCCTTCTTTCTCCTTGGGCTCTCCTATTTCCTGAAATACAACAATATTGAAATTAGGTCAATTAATAACTATGGCCTCTAAGGGTTCAAGTAAAAGAAAGAGTTGCATACATCCCACTTTAAATCAAAAGCTACAAATAATTAAGCTTAGTGAGAAAGGCATCTTGAAAGCCCAGATCTGCCCAAAGCGAGGCCTCCTATATCAAGCAGTTAGCATGTTATAAATGCAAAGAAAAAGTTCTTGAAGGAAATGAAAAGTGTTACTCCCGTGAACACATGAATGATAAAGTGAAACAGCTTTATTGCTGGCATGTAGAAAGTTTTAGTGATCTGGATAGAAGGTCTAGCCAGCCACAACATTCCCTCAAGCCAAAGTACGATCCGGACCAAGGTCCTAACACTATAAAGGCTGAGTGGTGAGGAAACTGCAGAAGATAAGTTTGAAGCTAACATAGTTGGTTCAGAAAGTTTAAAGAAACTGTTTTCATAATATAAAAGTGCAAAGTGATGCAGGAAGTGCTCATGCAGAAGTTAAAACAAGTTATCCAGAAGGTCTAGCTAACATCATTCATGAAGAAGGCTACATTAAACAACAAATTTTCAGTGTAGATCAAACAGCCCTGTACGGAAAGAAGAGGCCATCCAGGATTCATAGCTAGAGAGAAGAGGTGCATGGCTTCAAATCTTCAAAGAACAAGTTGACCCACTGATTACGAGCTAATGTAATAGGTGACTTTATCGAGTTATTTAAGTGACTTTAAATGAACCCATTTGCATTCACCAATCCAAAAATCTTAGGGTCCTTAAGAATTATGCTAAATCCACTCTTTTGGGGTTTTATAAATGCACAACAAAGTCTGGTTGACAGCACATATGTTTATATTATGGTTTACTGAATAATTTTGGTCCACTCCTGAGATTGACTGCTCATCAAAAAGGTTTCCTTTCAAAATATTATTGCACATTGAAATTGCAACTGGTCACCAAGAGCTCTGATGGAGATGTACAAGTTAAATTTTATTCCATGCCTGCTAAAACCATATCCATTCCTTAGCCCATGGACCAAGGAATAATTTTGACTTTAAAGTCTTATTATTTAAGAAAGACATTTTGAAAGGCTATAGTTGCCAGAGATAGTGATTTCGCTAATGGATCTATGTAAAGTCACTTGAAATCTTTCTGGAAAAAAATCTACCGTTCTAGATGTCATTAAGAGCATTCATGATTCATGGATGGTCAAAATAGCAACATTACCAGGAGTTTGGAAGTAGCTGATTGCAGACCTCATGCATGAATTTGAGGGGTTCAAGACCTCAGTGAAGGAAGTAACTGCAGATGTGGTGAAAATAGCCAATAATTACAATTAGAAGTGGAGGCTGAAAACGTGATTTTGCAGTGAAAATCATGTGAAATTTTGCAATGTCATGATAAAACAGATGAACAGATGAGTAGTTGCTTTTTATGAATGAACAAAGAAAGAGGATTCTTGAGAAAAAATCTATTCTTAGTGAAGATTCTATGAACATTGCTGAAATGACAACAAATAATTTAAAATGTTACTTAAACTTACTTGATAAAACAGCAGCAGGGGTTCAGAAAATGGACTCCAATTCGGAAAGAAGTTTTATTGTGGGTAAAATGCTATCAAACACCATTGCATCTTTTATTGAAATCTTTAATGAAAGGGGGACTCAGTCAACAGGGCAAACTTCATTGTTGTCCTATTTTCAGAAATTGTCACCAACACCTCAACTTTCAATACCCCCTCCCTGATCATTCAGCAACAATTCACACTGAGGCAAATAATATTGCTGAGAATTTTTTTAAACACACACACACACACACACACACACACACACACACACGAGAAAAGTCTATACTATTTTGTGACTAAAGATGTCTAGGACTTGATAATTTAAGAAAGAAAAAATTGGAAACACAGATTAACAATATACTGTTGTTACTGAAAAAGTATGTTAGTATGTTTATATATAAGTACAAAGAGTAAGACGAACAACTTTTGAAACAAATGCATTTAAAAAACTTCATTCTCAGTGAAAATTATCTCAAAGTGGAAATAAGCTAAAATAAACAGAGCTTCTCTGCTACTCCGTACCTTGAATAAAAATGTGGAATTAAGGCTGACATAATTTTATATTCATGGAAGCCATTTTTCTTTGAAATTTACTCATACTCTCAGATATGTTAGAAAGGTAATGTGATTTGTAATGTGGTCTTTAAAATGCACAGTATGACTGGCATGGTTTAAACATAATGTTTAGTTGCAATATCACCCCAAATTATCCTAGCAGGTAGAGCTGAGGCAAACCACCAATTTTGACTCTACGTGTGTTCTAGATACTGAAAAATTGGATTCGTTTGTGCTCTCCTTTTTGCTTGTCTTTATGAGCAGTGAAATTGTATAGATGGAGACTTCAGCTCACAGAGAACAAAGCTGCAGGAGTTAGCACCTCCCAAGGAAATAAGGACTGCAAATGGATTCAGCAGTCATTCATGCTGAAGAGGGTGGGTGTGGAAGGTAGTTATTTTAAGCAGCAAGCTCCAAGTGTCTGAATTCTAGTTGGGAAAAAGAAAAATTCATGAATAGTTCGCATTCTAGAAAAGATTAATTTGGCTTTTCCAACAGTTGTTACTCAAAAGGTTATCGATAGGTTTCCAATATTTATAAGGTGTGATTTTATAGGTTTCCAGCAGTGTAACTGTATGATCTTCAACAAGTCACTTAACCTCTCTGTGCCTCGTATTTTTTTTTTTACTGCAAAGTGGATGTAATGTTTAAAGATCAAAGAGTAAGTCAGAAGATCACATGAGGTCTCTTCACAATTTAGCATGTGTGGTTCTATGACGTACAAAGGCTTCTACCTTTGTAGACCACAAAGAACTACTATTTTTAAATATATATTTTATTGTATTTTAGGTTTTTGGGTACATGTGAAGAACATGCAAGATTGTTGCACAGGTACATACGTGGCAAAGTGGTTTGCTGCCTTCTTCCCCATCACCTTTATCTGCCATTTCTCCCCAGGCTCTCTCTCCCCAAATCCTCACCCCCTGCTGTCCCTCCCCTAGTTCCCCTCCACAGACCCCAGTATGTGATGTTCCCCTCCCTGTGTCCATGTGACATGGATGAACCTGGAAAACATCATTCTCAGCAAACTGACACAAGAACAGAAAATCAAACACTGCACGTTCTCACTCACAGGCGGGTGTTGAAAAATGAGAGCTATTAACTATGAATCACTCTTGTAACCTTTAAAATTATGGCCACTTACCTCCTACCTGTATGTTTAACATTATTCTAGATTCTCAGGTACCTCTGCTCTGACCTGGAGCTAATTTAAAAAGTCCTTGATCAGTAATGGCTAAGAGCTAAGTACCTACCTATCAGGGTGGTTTAAGGATTAAATGTATTAATTCATTAAAGTTCTTACCTAGTGCTCCACACACACTAATTGTTCAATAAGTACTAGTGTTCATAGGTGTATTTATGGTCATCATTAACATGGCCATTTTACTCACTGTGTTGTCAATCTTTTTGATGATCCACTCCAACTTAATATACTAATTTCCCGATGCAGTGGTAAGTGTCCTAAGTTTCTTTTGACCCGGTTCCAACTGCGCATTATAATTCCATCATCGTTGCTTCTCCTTTGTTCTTTGGCCTAATTTCTTGTGCTCCATCATATGCTTCACTCCCCAGTGCCCCTGTCATGCCAGTGCCTCATCGCTCTCACGACACCTCACTAACTTTTTTGAGGTCTCCAATGAAGCTGCTAAAGAGCATACTTCTTGCCTAAGTTCTAAAGAATTTAGGAAACAAAATAAAGGTGAAAATATCAACTTTCACATGGATTAAACACATATGAGAAAGTACAGATACAGGTAAGAGATAGTGGAATTCCTAACACTGAACTTCAGGATTAGGATGAGGATGGCTGCTGTGGGGATGGCTGCTGCTAGAGGAAAATAAATTAAAGAGGAAGATAGGCTGGGGCTTAGCCTAGATGTCCAGGCTTTCCCCTACATTTTCTAATTGAATAAGTTAATACAAGTATGGAAGGAGATTAGCTAGATGTATCCATAGTGTAAAAAGTTCCTTCTCAGAAGAGCTCTAAGCAGCAAAGGGGCAGTGGTTTTTATGGGCCAGACTCTCTCCTGATTGTACTTTCTAGACTGTGAGACATGACCTCTAGGTCTTGGCCTTGTTTGGACTAGAGCCTATGATAGTTATTAAAATATTTTATACTTAATTTTGTGTAGTAGTAAGAGAGTGATATAAACCCCTGATAAAACCTTTAATTTTTAATGAAGATCTACATTAGCGTAGGTGGGATACAAGTTTGTGTTCACAATATAAATTTAGCAAGCATAACATTTGGTATTAATGAAAAACAGACTCTGAAGACAGATGCTGCAAATGCACCACCCTCTCTTAAGACAAAATAAAAACACTAATTTTAAAAGGCTTATGTGTGTCCATATATAAAGGCAGTGGATAAGCAAGATAATATTTTCAGGCATAGAAATTAATTTATTATGTTACATTTCCAAATGTTACGATTGTCTCCTCTAAAATATGTGAGCCAGGATATCATTTTTGCTGTTCCTTTGTCACCGTTTGTGCCCTCTAAGAACTCTTTTCCATTGTACGAGATAGTGCTGCTGGTCATGATCAAGCACTTTCAGGATCTGAATTCATTAAAATATTTTAATAGGGATAAAAATTATTTCATTTTGAAGTGTGTCTTAAGGGTCCCATGGGGACCAGCAACAAACAATAAATTAACAGAAAAGAATCTCAACATAATGTCAAACAGTGAAACAATGCAAATAAATTACATGGGCTTCGTCTCTGGTAATTAAGAATTAGAAAAATAGAACAGAAAATCTGATGGGACTCGCTCTTTTTGCTTTCTCCTTTTAGAATCTTGGTGGTTTGTGTGGTGGTGGTAACAGTGTGTATGGGAAAGGTGAAGACCAACTCTGTCTTTCTAACTACATTTTTAAGCATGTTTTCAGTCATTACCAATGTGCCAAGTTTGTTCCAGAGGCAAGCAGAACTCTCGCTGATCTATAACAAAAATATGTAGCTTTCACTGAATATTTATACTGAGCAAGTTGTGTGCTAAGCAGTTTGCATAAGAAATGTCATTTAATCTTTCAGCTATTCTATAATGTAGGTACTATTATTATCCTCATTTTATAAGGAAATTTTTTTAAAACTTAATCTTAAAAAGATTATATATCTTGTGCAAGAACACATGGCTACAAATAATCAGAGCTAGGATTTTTAACTGTTCTCTGACTCCTTCGTCCATCCCCAAAGCCACTGGATTCCTAATTGTTCACTATAGGAAAGATTAGACGCAAATATTTATAAATAAGTACATATATAAATATAATGTGTTGATTTGGTATTTTTTGTTTTTATTTTTATGCTATGGACATATAATGCATCTGGATAGTGGCTCAAACTGGTTCAGCTGTATTTGCAACAGCAACAAAATAAATTCTTGAGTGTGCCCTACTTTCTGCTTTTTTACTTTCTGACATTATTCTTGTCTTAATCTCTAGGCAGCTAATGGCCTCATGCCATATGCAAAATATCCAAAGCTGACTGCTGGGTCCCATAACAGCCTTCCGTTAAGTTCAGATTTCCCCTCTTGCCCTACTTCTTCTTCAAGCATTAGTCTTGTCCTTTGATTGATGCTACTGTTTGAAGGGCAATGCAAAAATAAAGAAATTCTCTATTAAGGTAGCCACAGACATTGCTGAGAAGTAATGGCATAAGGTCTTCCTGGTATTTGTATTTCAAAAGTGAAGACTGTCACATCAAATGATACTTTTAGGATGGGGAGTTGGGGGAAGACTCATATTGTTTTCTTATTCTAAACTCAGGAGAGATGGGTTATCAGTTACATTGACTGTAAAAACCATTAAGAATGAATGGTTTTGAGTTGCGTCTTCATGTTGTAACATTGATGAAACACATAAATAGACATTTTAAACATATGATATTACATTTACCTTTTGTTTAAACTAGGGATTATTCTAGATTCTCTGTTCTCCCATATTCACTTTTTCTTCAATGAGTTTTTGGTATTTTGTATGTGAAATTTGCTAATTTCTGCATAAAATATAATAATATCTTTAGCATAAAATATATTCAAACTTTGCCAAAAACTCAAGAACAAATATTTGTAAGTACACCTTTTGCATGGCAGAATAAGCTTCTGATATCATTAGAGGTCATAGACCAAAAACACAAAAGGGTACAGTTTCTGGGCAACACTGATGCTCTATCAGTTAATACTGGCTATGAAAATGACCACCAAGCTTAAATTAAGCAACAATCATGTATTTGAGGTTTTTTTTTTTCCCTGTAAGCATCTCATTTTTTCTCTCTGGATGGTATTGAATATAGTCAATGACTTTTCCTGCTTGTCTACGGAGAAGAGCGAAACAAAGCAATAAAGATCCATGAGAAAAGGTAGCAAAGAATGAGAGTGAGATGAATTTGGGCCTCGTAGGTGTGAAACATTATTTGCAAAGTTTGATTTTATTTTATTTTTTAAATTATATTTTAAGTTCTGGGGTACATGTGCAGATCATGCAGGATTGTTACATAGGTATACACGTGCCATGGTGGTTTTCTCCAACCGTACGCCAGTCATCTCCACTGGATATCTCTCCTAATGTTATCCCTCCCCGGTACCCAATATTAACTTGTATTTTCTTTGCCAAAGATGAACATTTTTACTTCCATGGTTTCAGATGACATCAGTATGTAACTGATTCATTCCATCAAGTATTTTATTCTGTCACTCTTGATAGCACAGATGGAAGAGACTCAAAGGACTGACAGAAGACCCCGCAGGTAAGCCTGTGCACAAATTATCTCTAAAATGTCTGCTGCGTAATGTGACAAAAAGACTGCAGTGACAAGCATAGGATGTCCACAGTCAGCTTCAGGATGAAGGCAACTAAGATGTTTCTGTGTGTTTATAATGCATACATGCTGAATATACTATACATTAAGTGTACATGATGAATATGTGATGAATTACCCTCAAAACCTATTTCAATAGTTAATTTTTCAATCAGAGCTTGTCTGTATCTTCATACAAACCAAATTAATCTAGTAGAATCATTCAAGCCATTTATACTACTTCCACACCTTCAAATAACTCTCTCCACAGATTTAAAGTATCAAACGTTTATTCTGACACATTCATATTTTTATTACTTTTAACCTTAAAAATAAAAAAGAGTAAGTTTTTTACTTTAATTTCTTGTAGAGATAGGAAAATTTTACACTAGCTTCAATTCTTCAAAGAATAATTTCTTCTATTTTGGTCCAATACTATCAGAAAAAATGTGTGTGTGTGTGTGTGTGTGTGTGTGTGTGTATGTTATGGTTCTGTGGAGATAGCTTGTAATTGAGAAGAAAACATCATTTATTTTATCCACAGTCTCCCTAACAACAGTGGATTTTTTTAGCATTTGTTTACTTAATGAGGGGTGAGTTATCTCTGTTTTCACGTGCCTTCAATTTAATGTATTCAATTCTGCGGTGAGCACAAGTATGTAGCCCCATTATTTTATAATATCACCCTGTTTGTTGCAACCATTTCCTGCCACTAAATATACATAAAAGAAGAATGATTATCATCCAAGCATATTGTTATGTTGATGTAGGATGAATTAAAGAAAAAAAAAACTAAATATCTGAAGGCAGATTGAAAGAATACAGAAGGACCAATTGTAAATGGAAATAATCAGTATTTGTTGCTGCAATGATTATTATTTATTTTAAAATGCTTTTATTTATTTAATTTTTATTTGAATCAGCTTTATAAAACTGTAATTGATACAAGAGAATAAAGAGTACACAAGTAACATTATAAATGATAAAATAAAGACACCATGTTCTAAAGGAGGCTGTTTTCATACATGGAAAACAAAATATTTTGGGATGAATGGGGATAATTTTGCTGTGAGTGTCTACAAAGGGCTTCAGTGACTTCAACAAAGGAAGTAACTGCAAGCAGATATACCCAACATCTTTAGAAATAAAGATCTCGGAATACCTAAGATTTTTCAAACTTATATTCTACACGGGGTTGTCTAATCACAAAGAATTTTCTGGGATATTGGGCTGAAAAAGAGCCTCACCTAGTATTGTACTCAGATTGTACCAGGTTGTCGTTGGCAAAAGTCATGCACCATGGCCCATGAAAAACTTCAGCTTTGCTTGCTTCCTGTCCAAAGCATTGCCTTCTTATTTATTTTCTATGACTAACTTATTATTTGAACTACTAGGTCATTCCAAAACTGGTACACTGTTTTCTATTTAAGTCAGAATAGTGAATACACAATACATTTAGAAGTGATCAACTGTGAGCTGGGATAAAAAGAAATTGTTTCTGTGTGTTACTTCCTATATTGCTCCTACTCATAGTTACCTCATGTCAGAAACTTGTGATATAAAATTAAAATGTGATCAAGTATATAATGTTCAAATTCTAATTTGAACACTATTTAGTTCTCTTTATAATGTATATCTATTCTTTTTTTTGATACTCCATGATAAATTGTGTGTACTTGGGAATTAATACCAACTCATTATTAGAAAAAATAAAATAAACATCTTTACAGCAAGAGTAGATTTTCCCTTAATAAAAAAATGGTGGAATATGTATAATGAATGAGGGATAACCAAAATTTGCCAAATAAGAGTAGTAAAAAATCCCAACAATTAACATTTGTTATTCATTGGTCCGTTAATTACAGGACAATCTGTAAAAATTAAACTTACCTACAATTAGAAAAACATAAAAACTCAACCCTGAATCCAGCATGTCATGAAATGAATAGACAAAATTTCTACCAACAAACGTAAGGAAATATCATTACCTATTACATTCAAGTACTATTGCTTAAAGAGCATTTACAGAATTCTCACCTCAGTGTTTCCCTGCAATATAAGTTGAAATGCATACCCCAGACTCTTTTTAAGAATAAGCCACTGAAAAATACAATATATTTATAACTTGGGCAACATTTCATCCATGCCCATTTTTTTCAAGTGCTGGACAATAAGTAATTTGCATCAGGCTTTCCAACTTAGAAAAACTTCATTTATAGAATTTTCCAGTTGGAGTTTTCACGTGACTTTTGAAGTAAATGTTAAAACCGACAACTTTCTTGTAGTTTCCAAACTATTTGAGTTTTAATCCCATGTACATTCTTATATTTACGAGATCAAGCTATAGTGTGCACTTTCATATGTCCTTGAATGGATATGAGAGAAATAAAAGCATTCCCTCATCCTAGACATTCACAGGGTTTTTCTCAGGAATGAGTTAATATCTTCAAATGGAAGGAGCACAACTGAAAGCCTTACCACAGATTTAAATTCTAAAGGGTTTTCTTTACTGTAAGTCCTCCCAAGCCTTCAAAAAGAGGAAAATCATAAGGCTTTACCACATTTCTTATATATATTTTTTATTATACTTTAGGTTCTGGGATACATGTACAGAATGTGCTGGTTTGTTACATAGGTAGACACATGTGCCATAGTAGTTTGCTGCTTCCATTAGGAATTTCTCCTAATGCTATCCTTCCACTATACCCCAACCCAGGACAGGCCCCAGTGTGTGACATTCCCCTCCCTGTGTCCATGAGTTCTCATTTTTCAACTGCCACTTATGAGTGAGACATGTGGTGTTTGGTTTTCTGTTTCTGTGTTATTATGCTGAGAATGATGGTTTCCAGATTCATCCATGTCCCTGCAAAAGACATGAACTCATCTTCTTTTATGGCTGAATAGTATTCCATGGTGTATATGTGCCACATTTTCTTTATCCAGTCTATCATTGATGGGCATTTGGGTTGGTTCCAAGTCTTTGCTATTGTGAATAGTGCTGCAATAAACATATGTGTGCATGTGTCTTTCCAGTAGAATGACTTATACTTTGGGTATATTTCCAGTAATGGGATTGCTGGGTCAAATGGTATTTTTGGTTAGATCCTTCAGGAATTGCCACACTGTCTTTCTTCCACAATGGTTGAGCTAATTTACACTCCCACCAACAGTGTACGAGAGTTCCTATTTCTCCACCACCTCTCCAGCATCATTGTTTCCTGACATTTTAATGATCGCCATTCTAACTGGTGTGAGATAGTATCTCATTGTAGTTTTGATTTGCATTTCTCTAACGACCATTGAGGCATCTCTCAAAGGGCGAATATCCAGAATCTACAGAGAACTTAAATTTACAAGAAAAACCAACACCATCAAAAAGTGGGTGAAGGATATGAACAGACACCTTTCAAAAGAAAACATTTATGTGGCCATTTCTTACATTTTTAAGGCTTCTCTCTAGTGTGAGCTTATTCATATTTATGAGGGAATGGGAAGGAGTAAGTGCTTTACCATATTTCTTACATGTATAGGGCTTTTTTTCCCCCCTGTGGCTTTTTATGTCCTTGAAACAGAAGTAACTTTTCTCCTCCTCCTCCTCCTTCTCCTCCTCTTCCTCCTTCTTCTTCCTCTTCTTCTTGTTCCTCCTCTCCTCTTCCCCTCCTTCTCTTTCTCCTTCTGCTTCTGCTTCTGCTACTTCTTCTGCTTCTCCTTCTCATTCTTCTCCTTTTTAAAAAATTATTTTGAGATAGGATCTCACTCTGTTGTCCCAGCTGGACTATAGTAGCAGGATCTCAGCTTACTGCGGCATCAACCTTCCAGGCTCAAGTGATCCTCCCATCTCAGCCTCTCAGTTGCTAGAACTACAGGCATGTGCCACCATGACTGGCTAATAATTTTATTTTTAGTAGAGATAGGTTTTGCCATTTTGGCCAGGCTGGTCTTGAACTCCTGACTCCAAGTGATCTGCCTGTCTTAGCCTCCCAAAGTGCTAGGATTACAGGTATGAGCCATCATACCCAGCTTTCTTTCTTTTTTCTCTCTCTCTTTCTCTTTTTTTTTTCAGGTTTTTACTCGGTCACCCAGGAGGCTGGATTGCATCAGCAGGATCTCAGCTCACTGCAGCCTGGACCTCCCGGGCTCAAGTGATCCTCCCATCTCAGCCTTTCATGTAGCTGGGACTACAGGCCTATGCCACCTTGCCCAGTTAATTATTTTATTTTTTGTAGTGGCAGGGTTTCATCATGTTGCCCAGGCTGGTTGTGAACTCCCGGGCTCAAGCAATCCACAAACGATGGCCTCCCAAAGTGCTGGGATTACAGGTATAAGCCATTTGACCAGCCTCTCCAGCATGACTTCTTTTATGGCAAATAAGGGGACTGGAATGACTGTAGGCTTTACCATGTCTTACATCCATAGGATTTTTCCCCAGTATGAATTACTTCATGGAGGTGAAGGGAACTGAGACAACTGAAGGCTTTATCATATTTTTTTTTTGCATTCGTCGAGTTTTTCTTCAGTATGAGTACTTCGTTGGTTATAAAGGGAACTGAAACGACTAAAGGCCTTATCACATTTTTTACATTCATAGGGTCCCTCTCCAGAATGAATACCCCTATGGTAACAAAAGGAAGTGGAACAACTGAAGGTTTTATTGCATTTGGTACATTTATAGGGTCTTTCTCCAGTGTGAGTCCTTTCATGTGATTTAAAAGAACAGGAAAATCTCAACACTTTCCCACATTTCTTACATTCACAGTGTTTCTCTCCAGTTGAGTCTGTTCATCTATTATACAGGAACTGGAAACAGTGAACACTTTACCACAATGTTTCAAATGTGTACCTATTCTTGCTGCAGACTCTCAAAAATATAACTGTTGAGAGAGTCAATAGATATCACTCTTTTTCTCCATTCTGATTTTAGACTAATAGACAAAGCTGTAGGTAGAAACCATTTTCTTAAATCTGACAATGTGTTTTCTATTTCTGAACGCATAGGTTTCTTTATATTGAAATTGGAAATTAGATTTATCTGCCAAATTGCATGTACTCCCTGAGTAAAAACAAACTCACAACAAGGAAAGAATGTGACAGAGATAGAGTAATACATGCCCATTTTCTTATGCCAAACTATTTTAAAAACCAGATTTAATATGCTAATAAGTTCTATCTGACAGAAAGAAAAATAGGGTGTTTGAAAGAAATTTCTATCCTTACCATCACGTTTTGTAAATGTTAAGATTAGACTGACTTCATTGGAACAAATATGGTGGCTTGAATTCAGGCACTCAGCATTTCTCATAGAGATACATTGGGGCCCTCTCTTAGATCACATAACAATGTGACACTACAGACTAACTTCTCACAAGGCAGCAAGAGGCGAAAGATTCCAAACAGAAAGGAGAGATTCAAAAACTTAAGAAGTGGCTGCTAGCTTCCCATTTGCAGGTACTATCCAACAACAAAGTTTTGCTTTACTGAAGAAGTGGGATGGAGAAAGGCAAGGATGATATACCACACATGTGTAATTCTTCCTAAGTTTTGAAAACAGTGGGCAAGGTAACTTAATTTCAAGTGGGTTATGTCTCCTGTTGAATAAATTGAATCAATAACACAATCCCTAACTCTGAATGTCACATGGAGAATTGGATAAGCAATAATGAACTTGGTGCTACAATTGTGTACTGGAGGAAAAAAGCAGATTTTTTTTCAAGCAAGGCATCTCTAGCAGGTGTGTTGATGGAACTTTCTTCCTGTTTCTAATACAGCTGCACATGCTTCTGGAAGGCAGCTTGAATTTTTACCCATCAACCTTAGTGATTTCATCTTCCTTGGCTCTAGATTCTGGCATGTCTGTACATAAATTGTCAATTTTATTAGATCTGTAAAAGGCCTGAGTGTTAACATCAAGCATGCAGATGCAGGGCTTGCTTGGCCAAGCACACTTCCTGGGCCCAACAAAACAGTGCAGCTGCAGCCATTAGTGGTGACAATCTGTAAATCTTAATCCATTAAACTGTGGCACCATCATGAGTTGATCCAGGGGAAACATTTGCTATTTCAATTAGCTAGGGGGATGATCCCTATAAATGTGCTATGTTGTCTCTTAGAGACAACGTTATGTATTTAAAGTCTAAAAAGTATTATATTTTAAATGCCTAATTTATAACTAATTTAACAATAAGTTTGACAACTTTTCTTCTAGCCTGTGTCTACCGTTTCCTGAAAGTGTTTAATTTTGAAATTAGAAGATTATTTGATGTCAGGATTTCTATTTCACCTGTTTCTAATGCATACAGGTGTTTGTTAACTCATTATCCTTGAAAGTAAAGTACTGGGGTCCTCTTTATCTTTTAGTTCCTTAATATTGACTCATATATAATGTTGACTCATATATAATATTGACTCATATTCAATCTGCTGAATAGCACCAAAGAATAGAAAGAGCTACGATGTGGTAAACTAATACATTTAAACTAATATAATATAAGGATAGATATAATTACTAAAAAAAATTTTTTTAGTCAGACTTTGATACGTAAGGAAGCAATAAGCAAAACGCTACTCATACTAACTTATTTCAAGTATTTACTAAGTAAACTGGCATTAAGATAACTGAAAAGAAATATTACTGGTCTCTAGGGAATAAGTCTTTATAAATTTAGGAGTAATTAACAGAGATATTTGATATATTAACTAAATATGAAGATCTATTACTAAGGAATGCTTTTCAAAGATATTTCTCTAAATCTGGTAAGCATGTCTCTAAATATGACTATACTTTAGTTCCTAATCTCTAAATTAGTAGTAATTTATTTCCATGTTAGTTTTTTTTATGATTCAGCCTATGGCATCTCACGTAACTACAACCAAGATGTCAGTCAAAGCTTCAATCAGGTGAGGCTTGACCATAGCTGGGGGTTCTGACTCTAAGTTCACTCACATGGCTATTAGCTGAAGGCTTCAGTTACTTGCTTCATGGGCTTCACCATATAATTGCTCGTAACAGCTGGCTTTTTCCATAGCAAATGGTCTAAGACATAGAATGCAAAACCATACTGCTTTATAATGGCCTAGTATCCTATTCACACACTGTCACCATTGCCTTATTTACTTATTACAAGTGAGTCACTAGTTTTAGCCTACACTCAAAAGAGAAAACACTGTTATCCAGAGTAATGCCCATGTTCTATAGCTGAATTTCTACCCTGCCGTACCTCTGCTTACCTTTAATAAATAAGACGGTCGCAATGAACGTTTCCTTGTTATTAATAACCAGACCAGCTGAAATTGGCTAGAACCAAGGTAGCCAACCAAACAACTTCAAAAAGACCTCAGGCCTCATTACAATCTCATTCCCATGCTAAATGACACTACCACCAGCAACAGGACAGTAGATAATCACCGTGACAATGACTGGAATAAGCCATAAAGGGACAAAAAGGAAGATGGCATTCTAGTTCCAGGAAGTTTATTACCCATTTCCAGAGACATGAATATTTCTTTGCCTGCTTTTAATGTCTAACCCCTTTGCTAGAGAAACCTGAGCGGAGAAGCTGATTTGTGAACCAAGCTGCTTCTCAATTTCACGTCCATGAAATAAATCCTGCATTGCTTGACACTCACTTTTGGTTTCATGTATTGGCTTTATGACACTGAACAGGGAAAGACCACATTTCTTCGGGGTCTGGCTTGTCAGTAACAGGATTACAATAGAATGTACATATCTGAAGGCAAGGATCACTGTGATCCATCTTGGAAGTTGGCTAGTACATACACTTAGAGACGTAGAAGGCATTTGTTAAAATCTTTAATATTTACGACGTGTAGTTAAAAACAGTTATAAGCAAAGGTTGGCATACTATAACCTGGAAGTATTTTTATGACTCTTGAGCTAAGAACTATTTTTACAGTGTTAAATTGTTTTCCAAAAGAGACAAGAATATGTGATAGTGATCATAAGTGGGTGAAAAAGCCAAAACACCTACTATCTTACCTTTATGGAAAACATCTGCCCATCTCTCATAGTCAGGAACAATATCCAAAGCAATGCCAATACCACGATTACCTGAAATAAGCAAATATAAACTTTCAGTTATATTAAGTTTACATTTTGATTTAGTTTAAACCCAGCCCTAAACATTTGTTAATATAGTTGTCATGGGATTTTCTTTTTGGTTTAATATTATCACATCAACTCACACTAATAGTAAGGACATCCTTGACAACTCAAAAATAAAATTATTTTCTTTCAGGAAGTCCTTTGTTATCAGATTCACACTAAAATGTATTAGGTTTTCAGTGAAGCCAACCTAAGAGTGGAATAAGGACACATGAATAATAATTAATATTCGCCTCAATGTTTCAGAATTCCTTACATGCAGCTCACTCCCTCTCCCAATATTGCCCAATAGTGGGCAATAATACTCCCACTAGTATTGCCCATCATTTTCCTTTTGAGGATACTCTGTTCACAGGATCTTACTTGGTTGACTTCCCAGAATGACCATTACACTCTAGGTCCATATTGCAGAGATCATATTTTTATTTCTAAAGATAGTTTTTTTCTGATTCATCTCAGAGGGCCTCTATATGAGATATTTCCCATACTATACACAAACATAAAGTCAATCAACAAATAGTTACTAAAATTAAGACACTGAAGATCTCATTCTCTGTACTGTGGAGATTACAAAGAGATAAAAAGCTGTCACAGTGGAAATCACAGGCAAATTCAGGTGCAAGCTTTTACAGATGAAAAGCTGGCTGATAACCAAGCCCATGTGAGTGAAGTGCTAAGTCAGTACTACAGAGAAGAGATGTATAGAAAACTTGTCCTATCGGGTGTCTTACATTTTAAAGGTAGGTCACCGTGCCATGTTTGACGTTATGGTCATGTTAGAACGTCTTTGTTATGATCCACAAAGACTGGGCTTATTTTTTGACAGAAGTTGGCTAATGAAAGCCTAATATTTGATTTTTCCTTTTTCATCCTTAATGTTTTCTTCAGCACCCATAGCCTAGAACATCTAAGAATGTAATTGTTCCATATTTATATCAGGGAGTATCTGATGATTATACATATCATAAAAATTAAATATATCAGCTACTGCTTTGATAGCATGAATATTTTTATAAGTCCTTAAACAGCTGTCCAGCTAATATGATGTAACTGAATTGGCATGGTATTAGGCCTGTAATTGTTGCAGATGCTATAGATGAAGCCGTGAGAGAATAACAGATAAACGAAATAAGTAATTATTTTAAAATGACTGGGTGTGTTTGTGTTTAATTACACTCGACTTTAACTGGTATACACAATGGTAAGGTGGTATTTGTTTGATACATGTATACTTTGATAAAACAGTAAACCAAACACTATTCATTCTTTTAAAAATTGTTCTCTCATTTCTTAAGTAAAGCTCATTTTGTTCTAAAGTAAAGCTGTTCTGTATACTTGATGCATGAGCTTTTGTAAAACTGAACATTACAAATAAGTAAGGTAGTTGTTGGAAATAAAATTTGTTTCTATCTCCTCCAGAATTTAGTTAACCTTCATTCTCACCTTATGAAAGCAATTATCTGATACATATAAATGTTAAATTGATATAAATATAAATGTATATATTCAGATCTGCCTAAAATTTCTATCTGATTTAAACACTGCAAATCATTCTTCAAAAAGGAGACTTATTTGTGATCTTCACAGAAGAAAATCTATGTCATACACTTATTTCAGGGAGGAAGAGTTTTCCAAAAAGAACATTGAGGAACTAAAGGCATGATGAAGTATTCAGTTCTGAAAGCTCCTAGACAATTTGAAAATGTCAAGGCACACATTATTCTGTTGATATTAAACAACCTGTCAACCCAACGCATTTGTGAAAAATAACAGTGGGTATCTCTTTGGTATTTCCAATATCTCTGAATTTAACTCAAAATGCACATGCCTCTCCTGAGATTCAGAGCCTGCAATAAAAAACAAACAAACAACAAAAATAAAAACAAATTTAGTACCCTTCAGTTACATGATGACCTTGTTAATGTTTAAATTAACAGAGAACTAGTGAGAGTGCCCTGGAATTTCAAGAGCAGTCAGAAAGAGTGTAGGTTATGAATAGAAAGAAATATTACAAAAAGGAGGGTTAATCTAAAAAGAAAATGGCCCTCATATGTCATGCAGCATTTAGCTAGTAGAGAGTGAATACACATATTAGTTATATTAAAAATACCTAATACAATTCAGCTAACAATCTTACATTATATAAATTATTTTCTTTCGGATGGATTCTTTAGTGTAAATTTTTAAATCAATCAATTAAGATGTCTTGAGAGTTGTATTCTAGTCAAAATACCATACTAGGTAGACACTAGGGAGGAAGCAGAGAGGGCTGTTTAAGGTATGGTACCTGCATTTACTAAGATGGAATGAATCACTGGGAAACCACAGAGACCAAAAAAGAGGCAAAAGGAAGACAAGATAGCCAAAAAGAGGCAAAAGTAAGACAAGATAGCCAGTCCTCAAATAAAAGAGATAAGGGTGAGAAATACATAGTTTATTAGAATTAAGGGTAAAACAGATGGGTATATATGGTCAACAACTGGATTTTCAGGAATACTTGCAATCACTTGTGAATATTCTGAAATTTCCTCAAGATAAAAATTAATTCTAGGAAAATGGGTAAAATAAGCTAGTAGCCTTTGGAGAACATAGTTATATTCATAAACAAGCAAAGGAAACACATAAGGACCAAAACAAAGGAGGGAAAGGAAGTGAAAACCAGAATGCTAGCTAGATTCCAAAATTGAGCTGCTTCAAGGACTTTTGCCTATTCAGCAAATCTAGAGCCTAGAGCTGTCCACTTTAAGTAGGGAAGCCTGAGTTTTGGCAGGAACTAGCAGGAGAGTTGAGCTCCAGCTCCCTTGTGAAGCCAAGATCCTGGGAAATGCAACTCCAAAGAAAAAAACTTTAAAATGAATAATTTCATGTAGTCTCCCTTTGCTGGGGAAAGAATTTCATTTCATTTTTAATGAAATGAGAAAGAAGTTATGTATTGTTTTGGATGGTAAAAATAACAACCTCTAATAATTGTATCCATAGGCAAGCCCACAAATAGGTCTTGAAAATGAATTTTATGCTATGATAATTCAAGCTGAGAAATAGAAAAAATGATAATAAATTATTAGTAATTTGGGGAATCTGATAGAAGTAAAATAATACCCTTACAGAGAAGTATATTCTCAAACAAGCCTGAAAATATTCCTGAGAGAAATTTGACTGCTAGAGATATGAAATGTTAGAATTGCTGGTAGATTATAAAATAATTATGAAAAAATTTAAAAAGCACATATGTTTAAAAATATTAAAAAATTAGATAAATCTTAGGTCACAAGAAGGCTCATTTTGTGAAATAAAGTACTCAGAATAAGGTAAAATGAAAATATGATGTAACAAAACCAGTAAGATGAAGCTTGACTGTTCCTAATTGAACTGTAAATTGATAAATTTACCATATATTTTGTTCAAAGACATGCTGAATATTGAGATGGAAAATGTGCTATAAAAATAAAGTAATAAAACTGAACCAACAATAGAGAAGAATAAAAATAAAAATATAAGCCTAAGGTAAATAAACAATAATCTCAGAAATCATAACAATAATAATAGTATTATAGAGATTTTACTAGTTTCCAAATACTGGTTTATCTAAATTTTTTATATTTTCGAACATATGTGCTTTAAAATTTTTTCATAATTATTATAAAATAAAACTGGGCAGCCGTTTTAGCATGCGTCTGGAACACCTGTAAGACTGAACCACCCATTCCCCTGAAAAAAAAACAGGGCTAAACTCAGGGAACCAAGTGATCTGGCTCAGAGGGTCCCACCCCAACAAAGTCCAGAAAACTAAAACCCACTGGCTTAACATTTTTGCAGCAAGCACAGCAGTTTGAGCAAGCTGCTTGGATGGTCAAACTCGGTGGCGGGGAGAGTGCTCACCATTACCAAGGCAGTTCTAACCTTGCCTGTGTAAACAAAATTGCAAGGAAGCTTACATAGCAGCAGGGCAGAACACGCAGCAGCTCAGCAATGCCTCTGCAGGCAGACTGTGACTAGACTCCCTCCTTACTGGGCAGGGCATCTCTAACAAAAGGCAGCACCTCTTTAGGGACTTAAAAATAAAGCCCCACCTTCCCAGAACAGAGAACCTGGGAAAAAAAGGCAGTTGTGAGTGAGTTCCACTACAACAGACTTAAACATCCCTGCCCAGAAGCTCTGAAGGGATCAATGGAGCTCCCAGCATGGCACTTGAGCTCTGATAAGAGAAGGACTGACTCCTCAAGTGGATCCCAGACCCCCATATATCCAAAGAGACACCTCATAAAGAAGAGCTCTGGCTGACATCTGGTGGGTACTATTCTAGGATGAAGCCACCAGAGGAAGGAACAGGGAGCGATCCTTGCTGTTCTGCAGCCCCTGCAGGTGATTCCCAGGCAAGCAGGATTTGGAGTGGACCTCCAGCTGTCCTGCAGCAGAGGGCCCTGACTGTTAGAAGGAAAACTAAAAAACAGAAATAAATAGCTTCAACATTAACAGAAAGGATGTCCACTCAGACACCCCATTTGAAAGTCACCAACTTCCAAGTCCATAGGTAGATAAATCCACAAAGATAGTAAGACATAAGTGCAAAAAGGCTGAATTCCCAAAAAACCAGAACACCTCTCCTCCTCTAAGGGATCACAACTCCTCAAAAGAAAGGGAACAAAACTGGACGAAGAATGAGCTTGACAAATTGACAGAAGCAGAGTTCAGAAAGTGAGTAATAACAAACTTCTCTGAGATAAAGGAATATGTTCTAACCCAATGCAAAGAAACTAAAACCTCAAAAAAAGGTTAGATGAAATGCTAACCAGAATAACTGGCTTAGAGAAGAACATAAATGACTTGATGGAACTGAAAAACACAGCATGAGCATTTAATGAAGCATATACAAGTTTCAATAGCCGAATCGATCAAGTAGAAGAAAGGATATCAGAGACTGAAGATCAAACAATGAAATAAAATGAGAAAGCAAGATAGTGAAAAAAGACTGAAAAGGAATGAACAAAACCTCCAAGAAATATGGTATTATGTGTAAAGATCTAACCTACATTTGTTCGGTGTACCAGAATGTGACAGGAGAATAAATCCAAGCTGGAAAAAACTCTTCAAGATATTATCCAGGAGAATTTCTCCAACCTAGCAAGGCAGGCTAACTTTCAAATCCAGGAAATACAGAGAATACCACAAAGATATTTCTCAGGAAGAGCAACCCCAAGGCACATAATGGTCAGATTTATCAGGGTTGAAATGAAGGAAAAAATGCTAAGGGCAGCCAGAGAGAAGGATCAGATTACCCACAGAGGGAAACCCACCAGATTCACAGCAGATCTCTTGGCAGAAACCCTGCAAGCCAGAAGAGAGTGGGGGGGCCCGACGTTCAACATCCTTAAAGAAAAGAACTTTCAATCCAGAATTTCACATCCAGCCAAACTAAGCTTCATAAGTGAAGGAGAAATAAAATCCTTTACAGACAAGCAATTGCTGAGAGATTTTTGTCACCATCAGGCCTGCCTTGCAAGAGCTCCTGAAGAAAGCCCCTTTGTGTCATTTGAGCAACATCTCTCAACCTACTCACCTCCTCAACTGCTCACATTGGTAACCAAGATTCTACTCTCTGCTTCTGTGAGTTCCATTTTTTTAGAATCTACATAGAAGTGAGATCACATGGTATTTTTCTTTCTGTGCCTGGCTTATTTACTTAATTTCCTCCAGATTGATCCAGGTTATAAATCACAGGATGTCATTCTGTTTTAAAGATGAACAGTATTCCATTGTGTATGTATATACTACATTTTCTTATTTATTCATCTATTGATCAATGATTACATTGGCTATAGTGAATAATGCTCTAAGGAATATGGGAATGCAGCTATCTCTTCAATACACAGATTTTATTTCTTTTGCAGTATTGGAATTGGCTGAATCATACGGTAGTTCTATTAAAATTTTTTGAGGAGTTGGCATACTGCTTTCCATAATGGCTGCACTAATTTACACACATGCCAATAGTGTGCTGGTATTCTCTTTTCTCCATCCTTGTCAACACTTATCTTTTTGATAATAGCCATTGTAACACGTTTAAGGCATCTCATTGCAGTTTTCAGTTTCATTTCTCTAATGGTTGGTGATGTTGCGAATTTTTATACCTATCTGTTGGTAATTTTTATGCCTTCTTTTGAGAAATGTCTGTTTAGGTCCTTTGCCCATTTTTTAATTGGTTTCTTTGTTTTCTTGCTGTTGAGATGTTTGAGTTCCTCATGTAATTTATATTAAGTCCTTAGCAGATATATGATTTAAAAATATTTTCTCCCATTTTGTAGGTCGTCTCTTCATTCTTTTGACTGTAACCTTTTCTGTTCAGAAGCTTCTTATTTGATATAATCACATTCTTTTCTGTTTGTTTCTGTGGCTTGTGCTTTTTGGGTCATAACCAAAAAGTGATTGCCCAGACCAGTATCAAGGAACTTTTTCTTTGTTTACCACTGGTAGTTTTACACTTTTAGGTCTTATGTTTGAGTCTTAATCCATTCTGAGTTGATTTTTATATATGGTGAGAGCCAAGAGTCTAATTTTATTATTTTGGATGAAGATATCCAGTTTTCTCAACATCATTTACTAAAGAAAGTGTGTCTTTCTCATTGTTTGTTCTCGGAGTCTTGTCAAAAACTAATTGACTATAAATATATGAATTTATTTCTGGGTTCTCCCTTCTGTTCCTTAGTCTACTTGTCAGTCTTTATGATTGTATTATGCTGCATTGGTTATTATAATATGCTTATTTTGAAATTGGGTAGTGTGATGATGCCTCCAGTTTATTATTTTCTCTCAAGATTGCATTGGCTATTTGGGGTCTTTTATTGTTCTAAACAAATGAGAATTTTAATAGAAATTGCTTTGCCTAGTATGGAAATGTTAGCAATATTAATTATTCTAATTCATGAACATAGGTGACAAATTTATTTGTGATCCATTTATGTGTCTTGTTCAATATCTTTTATCAATATTTTATAATCTTCAGTGTATAGATATTTCACTTCCATTTAAATTTTTATTTTGAGGGTTGATTCTGCTATTGTAAAAGAAATTTTTTTCCATATTTCTTTTTTAGATAGTTCACTGATAGTGTATAGAAATTCTACTGATTTTTGTATGACTTTATATACTGAAGTTTTATTGAATTGGCTTACCAGTTCTTACTATTTTCTAATGGAAACTTTAGGGTGACTATGTCACCAGCTAACATAGACAATAAAACTTCTTTTTCTAATATAGATTCTTTTTATTTCTTTCTTTTGCCAAATTGCTTTGGTTAAATTTCTGGTTCTATATTGAATAAAAATGGTGAAAGTGGGCATCCTTGTCTTCCTCCTGGTCTTAGAGGAAAAGCTTTCAGTTTTCCACCATTGAGTATAATGTTATCTGTTGCTTCTTCATGCATCCTTTATTATTTTGAGAACTATTTATTCTATTCTTAATGTGTTGAGATTTTTTGTAAGAAAAAATGCTGAATTTTTGAAATTGATTTTTTTTGCATCTATGAAGATGATTATATGGTTTTGTCCTTCATTCTCCTAATGAAGGAGAATAATATATTAACATATTAACATTCTGTTAATAACATATGTATAGATTTGTATACAATTACCCAAAATTTCACATATTTGAAAACAGTATTCCCATCTTTAAAAATATGAAATTTAGGGGAGGGACAGTGGGGGGGGGGTGGGGGAGGGATGGCATGGGGAGAAATGCCAAATATGGGTGAGGGGGCAGAAGGCAGCAAAACACACTGCCACGTGTGTACCTATGCAACTATCTTGCATGTTCTGCACATGTACCCCAAAACCTAAAATGCAATAAAAATTAAAAAATATATATGAAATTTACAGTAGATCACCTAGAGTAACATCATTTGTATGATTTATGTTTCTTAAATTGTTTGGGGACCAATCAAAGTAGCTAAGTTTCTCTAGGCCATGAAGTATACAAAATACTCTTTTCTGTTATTTTTCAAGAAATTTCCTTGCTTGGAGCTCCTGGAAAAATCAATCTTAAAAGATGAATTGATTTATGACTTACATTGTAAACTTAAAAAGATTTTTCTTTTAATTTTGGAAATAATATGGTAATTTATTTTAGTAAAGGGAAAATTTTAATTGCTTTTATGAATGGTAAAACATTGATTTGGAATGAGAAATTATTAAAAATGCAGATTGGGTGTTTAAAATCTCAGCATCTTTTTTAGCATTTCATAGTATAAATTAATCTTATTCTTCACATGAAGTATCATTCTGAGATTCAATCAATTTTATTGCTGTATGATTACAGTAATTTCTATAGAAATACTTTTAAAAATAACCATACATAATGTAATTGTTACTTTCAATTCCATATTTATATTCAAGGTTTTCACTTCCAGCATGAACTGCATGAGGAGCTCATGGCCATACTCCCCAGTGAAACTAGTAGAAATTAAAAAAAACAAAACAACAAAAACAAATATTTAAAGTCTCTGGAAATGGTCTTACAGGCATACAGCAAATGAAGAAACAGCCATACAAGAAAATCAGCTAAAATTTGGTAAGAACAGTGAGACTCTGTATGTAAATTGAGACCTACTTTCTTTGTGCTCCCAACTCAGCAATACAGAAACTGTACTTCAGTCTGGTGTGGCCAAGAACACAGAGTTTTCTCTCCCTCCAGCTCTTAGTAGGAGGGATTTTCTACTAGTATGATCAAGGTACCAGTGTTTCTCAGACTGTCCCCAGCAATTTATTGGTAAGATTAAATTCCAGGGAAATGCAGCAGAGAAGTAGATGCTTTCCTCTTCTGTCCCAGTTGTGGGATGGAGGCTCTACCTTGGATCCAATGCCACTGAGGATACTAGAGACCAAGTAGCCCTGTCTCTGGCTCACAGGCAGTGGAACCACACTGGAAGAGGCAAGCTTAAAAGACCTGTGGCTACTTTCATAACTATTTTTAAAATAATATAACAAATATTTTTGTCCCTAAATACTTAAGAAACCTGTAAATGCTTAACATATTGGTGCGGTTAGTATGCTAAGCAGTTTACTGAACATAAACAGAGCATGGGATTTGATGCTTGAACTCAAGGAGTACTTTTCATGTCTCATTTTACATATAGCACAGAATTCTTTTTAGTTTTATAAGTGTTTCAAAATGTGAAGTATGAGGTAAGTAAAAGTAAGATAGTCCAAATAATCTGTTAGATATAATCACAAGTATTGCAGCTTGTCAACAAGCAAGTTAAGAAGACATGGAGAAAGTTCTTCTGAAATTTCTGGAGAAAAAAATTAAAAGTTCAATATCTCTATTGAAAATAACCCCTACACAAGTTTCAGGCAAACTTCTTAGTTTGACATTATCATTTGTAATAAGAATCAGAATAACAGTGGTTTGGGTTTTAATGTTTCAATATAAAAAGATTTGGTTGGGCGTGGCGACGCATGCCTGTAATCCACAGCTTTTTGAGAGGTCGAGGTAGGCATATCACTTGAGGTCAGGACTTCAGGACCAGCGTGGCCAACATGGTGAAACCCAGCCTCTACTAAAAATACAAAAAAAGCTGGTGTGCTGGTGCATGCCTGTAGTCTCAGCTGCATGGGGGTGGGGGCTGAGGCACCAGAATCTCTTGAACCCAGGAGATGGAGGTCTCAGTAAGCCAAGATCATTCCACTGTACTCCAGCCTCGTGACAGAGTAAGATCTGTCAAAAAAATAATTATTTTCTTCTCACGTACTCATCAGTCATTAGCTACTTAATTCTTGAGCTGATTGAGCAAATGTCATATCCCAGATACTTTACTATATAACAGACAGAGAGAAAGGAAGAGTGTGTATTGATATGAGAAGAGAAAGATAATAAAAGATTTAAGGAAAATAAAACAAGTCCTTTGTCATTAAGATGTTTGTCACGTTCATATGAAACATATTCACATCTGTGCACATTGGCAGGTATACAAATGTTCCAAGAAAGGAAGACACAACATGATTATCTTTTCCAAAGCATCATTAATGACTCCTTCTCTTCAACCATGCCTTATTTTACATTTCTCTGTTGTATTTTGTATTAGGCCATTCTTGCATTGCTGTAAAGAAACTCCCGAGACTGCATAACGTATAAAGGAAACATTCTAATTGGTTCATGGTTCTGAAAGCTGTACAGAAAATATGGTTCTAGCATCTGCTTCTGGAGAAACCTCAGGAAACTTACAATCATGGCAGAAGAACACCAAAAGCCAGCATGTCACATAGTGAGAGGAGAAGCAAGAGAGGAGGAGTGAGAGGTACCACACACTTTTAAACAAAAAGAACTCATTCACGATCTCACAAGAACTCACTCACATTCATAACGATAGAATCAACAAATTCAGAAGTCATCTGCCCACGTGACCCATATTCTTACAGGCCCCACTTCCACCACGGTGAATTACATTTCAACATGAGATTTGGGCAGAGGAACAAACATGCAAACTATATTATTCCACTGCTGGCCCCCAAATATTATGTCTTCTTCACATTGAAAAATAAAATCATCCTCTGCCAATAGCCCCCAACAGTCTTAACTCATTTCAGCATCAAGTCTAAGATCCTAAGTTATACCTGAGATACATTTCCTTTTACCTATGAGCCTGCAAAATCAAAACAAGTTGTATACTCCCAAGATACAATGATCATTCAGGCCTCGGGTATACATTACCATTCCAAAGGTAATAAATTGGCCAAAAGAAAGGGGCAATAGGCCCCATGCAAGTCTGAAACCTAGCAGGATTATCATTAAATATTAAAGCCACAGAACAATTTCTTTTGACTCCACAGCCCACATCTAGAGCACACTGCTGCAAGGAATGGGCTCCCAAGGTGATGGACAGCTCAGTCCCTGTGGCTTTGTAGGCTGTAGTCCCTACATCTGTCCTCACAGGTTGGAATTGAGTGTCTGTGGCTTTCCAGCATGTAGGGTTCACGCTGCTGGTATATATACTATTCTAGGTTCTGGCAGCACCCTCCTTCTCACAAGTCCACTAGGCATTGCCCCAGTGGGAACTCAGTGTGGGAACACCAACCCGTATTTTCTCTAGTCATTGCCCTAGCAGAGGTTCTCTATGAGGGCTCTACTCCTGCAGCAGGAGTCTGCTTGGGCACCCAGGCTATCTCACACATCCTCTGAAATATAAGTGGAAGCTACCAAGCCTCTTTTACTCTTGCATCCTGTGCAACCACAGGCTTAATAACACATGAAAGCCACTAAGCCTTATGGATTGTACCCTCCAGAGTGTCGTCCTGAGCTGCACCTGGGACTTCCAGCCACAGCTGTAGCTGTAGCAGTCAAGATATGGGGAGCAGCCTCCCAAGGTGGCACAGGGCATTGGTGCCCTAGACCTAACATATGAAACCATTTTTTTCTCCTACACCTTTAGGCCTGTGATGAGAGAGACAACCTTGAAGTTTTGTGAAATGTCTTTGAGTCTCTTTTGCTATTGTCTTGGACATTAGCACTTTTAGTCATATTAATCTCTTCAACAAGTGGTTGCTCCACAGCCTGTTTAGATATTTTCTCTATCATAGGTCCATGCTGCAAATTTTTCAAACTGTTATTGCTTCTGTTTTAAATAGAAGTTGTAAATTTAGGTCATTTCTTTGCTCCTGTATTTTATTATAAGCTGTTAGGAGCAGCCAAGCTATATCCTGAATGCACTGCTTAGAAATTTCTCCCTCCAGATACTGCAGGGCATTATTCTTAAATTTAAACTTCCATTGATCCCTAGAGTGTAAACAATGTGCCAGCCTCTTTGCTAAGGTGTAACATGGGTGATCTTTAGTTTCTAATAACTTTCTTATTTCCATATGAGACTTCATCAGCCTGGCCTTCACCGTCCATATTTCTACAAGCATTTTGTTACAACCACTTAACAGGTCTCTAAGAAGTTTCGAACTTTCCATTATCTTTCTCTCTCCTTCTGAGCCCTCCAAACCGTTCAAACCTCTTCCCATCACCCACTTCCAAAGACACTTCCACATTTTCAGGTATCTTTATAGCAATGTCCCATCCCTCAGTACCAATATTCTGTTTCAGACCATTCTTGTATTACTATAAAGAAATATCTGGGTCTAGATAAGTTATCAAGGAAAAAAGGTTTAATTGGCTTGCAGTTCTGCAGGCTTTTAAGTAGCATGGTGCTGGCATTTGCTTCTGGTGAGGCCTCAGGAAGTTTACAATCATGGCAGAAGGCCACAGGGAGCCAGTATGTTATATAGCAAGAGCAGGAGCAAGAGAGAGAGTGGGGAGGTGCCACGCACTTTTAAACAACTAGGTCTCAAGAGAATTCACTCAGTGTCATGAGGAGGGACAGCATCAAACCATTCATGAGGGATTCACTCTTATGACCCAAACACCTCCCTCCATCCGCCACCTACAACATCAGGATTACATTTCAACATGAGATTTGGAGGGGCAAACATTGAGACAATGTCATGCTACTAGCAATAGACATAGACCTCTAGGCCTAGACCACTCATTTCAACTTCAGTGGATTTTTTATTGTGCAACCTAGTACATTTTCCATCACTCTATACCTTATGACATCAGATTATAAAGCAGTTTCACTATTTTATTTTAATCATCATTTTGTGTGGAATAGGTTAATCAACAGATAGCTCATAATGATTTTCATACACATAGTAGTAGAAGAGGTGCAGAGAGGTGCTTGTTTCTGATCTAGAGAAGGTTAGTATATTGTTAGTGTAGCAGAATCCATCATGCCATTATCAATGTATATGTTTTGAGAAGGAACAGGTACAAAAAAGTAATCATACAGACTCTCAGGTCAAATAAAGAGTATAGTTTGCATCAGATTATGGAGAAGAGTCTCACAGAATATGGAAAGAGCTGTAGTTTGGAAAGATAACATAAACAAAACTAAAAAGAAAAATGTACAAGTATATTTAAGATAATGATGTTGGACCAGTCAGACTAAAATTGAAGATATTTACAGAGGAATGATAAAGTGCTGTGTCAAAAATGTATTGCTGACATGCTCTTATGTGACTGTATCCAGTAGAAAACAGGAGAACCTGAAAATTCCCATCAAAGTCAATTGCCACCTTTAGAGCACTCTAATGTGCCGGATATTTTACAAAAATTATATTCTTAATGCTCTAGTTAATCCTATTGGAAATAGTATTATTTTTCATAATTCCTAATAGAAAACTAACTGGGCAATATTAAAACAAATGGATCCCCTGAGCAGTAACAGTTCTGAAATTAAGTTTGTAGTACTATTTTTTTTAACCAAGTTTTTATGTTGAGACTATAAGGACATTTTTTCCCACCATTATATTCTATGTGTTTCATTTAGCATATGAAACCTAATAAATGCTTAACAAAAGTATTTTTAGTTAAATAAGTGAGATGAATACTGTATAGGATTTAAAATCCAGCAGTAGCATACAAGAGGAATGTGAATAAAGAGGCAGGAAAAATGACATCCTTATGTTACTACTTTGTATGTGAAAACGTTAAGAATCCATCAAGGTTATTTCAGCAGAAATGATAAAAAAAATGACAAAGAGTATAAAATGGGTGACCATAAAGAATCCTTGTGTGTTTTCTATCTCCCTGAGTCAAGTAACAAAGCTGAACTTCTAGTTGTTAGATGTATTGATTACATTGCAATTATTTTGTTGTTCTTTATGTCGGCATTATTCTACTTCTTTTATCCATCCCAACTTTAGTCTGAACTTCTCAAAGACTCTCTTTCATGGGCAAGCTCAGAGTATGGAATATTTTTTGTTAAGTACTATGGATACAAATCTCAAACACTTTACTGTGGCTACAAAATCAGGTGCTCATAAAATTGAGATACCGCTCTAGTTTAAACCATGTTAGCATTTCCCTGCCTAACATAAAGCCCAGACCTACAAGGAGCACATTTATTTATTTTGCTTTATATTTGTAATTCCCAGACATGATGTGTTGTTTGCAAAATACCTACAGTTGTTTAAGTGAAGTAGTATTTTTGGCTCTTAAGAGGTATTTTTCAAAGACAGCCAACTGATGTAAAACTTGAGCATCTAATATGAGTTAAAGGAAACCATTTTCCTAATATCTGAGGAAGTCTGCATAGGAATTCATCATTACCATTATCACTAGGCAATGTATTAAGCACCAGAAAAGCTGGATATTATTCACTCTGAAAGCTTTGAGGGTACACTATACATCACCTTTGTGCTTTTTAATAGACTTTAATACAGAAATCAGAGGTGTGGAGAACAAGAATTATAATGATTCCCCTATATTTGGACTTTTTACCATGAATATCACTTGTAAAAAAGACCATTTTTTCTGATGTCAGGAAAAAAATATAAGTAGATCCACTTCATACTATACTGTTTAGTATGTTGTCAAGAATAGTAGAATTTTTTGAAGGTGAAAGATCATCTATGCTGTCCTATTGAAGAGATGAAGTTACAAATCAAATATCATAATTTCCCCTCTGTGTTCACTAATTATGACAGAAAACATTGTTCTTTAAATTGCCAAAATTATAGTCCAGTGGAAACGAATACATTTTGTAATAGGTTAATTTAGAAAAGAAAAATGTGAGTGAGCTAAGTAAGCTTTCTGGACAATTTGTCACGACTTGGTTAATGAAAGTTGTCAAGCTACGTCATCAAGAAACATGCTATGTAAACCAGAGTTAGCTACTCAGGTGGGAATCACCATATTTTACTACTTCTTTTCTTATTCCAAACTGGCATTGGGGAAGAAGCTTTGTGGTAATTACTTGAACTTGGCCCCATTCCCTTTTTTTAGGCCAGTGGTTCTCAAACTTTAATGCATTTAAGAATCACTCAAAGAGCTTATAACAAACCCAGTATCCAGGCCACGCCTCATGTAAATTAAATCAGAATCTCTACAGATGGGACATACAAAATCAGTAGTTTTTAAAGTTTCCTAAATGATTCTAAAATGCAGCCAAGATTAAGAACTAATGCTTTAGATTCTGAATGTCTTCTTTCTCTTGATGAGAAATCGGGTGTTGTATGAGAATATTAAAAGCTTGGTATAAAGATAAAGGTCTAATTTCCATGTTCACAAGAAGTGTCACAAGCTCTGCACTTTTTACCCAGATGCTCTCCTTCTCACATCTTCATTTGCCTCCTTCAAAGGCAGACATCTTGCTAAGAATGTTTTACTTCTATGGCAACTGAGATAAAGAAGAACCATGGTCCACTTTTCTTTAATAGATAAGGATCTATCTGCTTTTTGAATTTCAATAGCACTTTTCAAGAATGGATTTTATCTAAACAAATGAATGAAATTATTAGCAATGAATACCAGCTTGAGGCTTGAAAATCTAATTCAAAATGTATTTAATTGTAAACCCGTAGCAATGGAAATAAACGGCAGATATTCACTACCATTAAGATATCTGTGTTTCAAACACCAGATTGCTGATAACTCTTCTTTATGTGAATATTAACTTTGGTGTAAAGATTTTGAATGAAAATGTAAGCCACTATAGAAAAAAATGTGGAGGGAAAATATGCTAATTCTATTTTTATAAACTTTAGTTATACAGACTTATGTATTTTAGTGGATTTCATGGAAGAAATAACTTGAATCAAGCATTTGTGAAGTGCCTCTCAGTATGCTTAGGAGATTCATTTTTATTAATACATCTACTTTTATGACAATAATTATTTCCATTTTATAGGTGGGGAAACCAATGTTTATAGACATTGAATACCCAGATACCCCCTAGCAGATCTAGAATATAAACTCAGTTGTATGTAATTCTGAAATACTTCCTTGCAATAATTATGCTATACTAACAAGATTGTCACTTTATATAAGAAATAGTTTATAAGTACAAATTGAGGCTATTGCAAAAGAAAAATTATGAGATTTATAATAGTTCCTATTATTCCATGCCCTTGTCTATCATTTGTGCATAAAGCTATTTATCAAACAAGTATTAAGCATTTATTTACAAATGTGGTGTTAAATCCTAGAGAAAAAGCAATGAAATTCTGATTCTTTCTTCAAGGAGCTTGTAGTTGTGAGGGAGATGAAAGCTTAGGAAGAGCAATTGTTTATTTGTGGGTTTGGTATAAAAAGAGGAGAACTACAATCCAGATTTCATAGTTGAAAATGCAGTTGTCTCTTGGTATCAGCAGGGGATTGATTTCAGGACGCATGCAGATACCAAAACCCACAGATGTTCATGTTCCTTGCATAAAATGGTGTAGTATTTGCATATAACTTATGCACCAGCTTGCATAAAATTTGAATTATCTCTAGATTACTTATAATACTAATACAATGTAAATGCTATGTAAAACATTGATATACTGTATTTTTATTTGTATTATTTTTATTGTTGTCTTGTTATTGCATTTTTTTCTCAAATATTTTTGACCTAGTTATTTGAATCTACAAATGTTTTTTGCATCCAAGTACAGCCAGCCAACTATACACACCTTGAACAAATAAGCTGTTATCTAATCCACTGGGGCCTAGTAGAAAAGGAGTCTGTGGGTACAGATTAAGACTCCATAAAACTTTCCATATATTGTCAAGTTGGTTACCTAGAGGGTATTTGTTATTTTCAAACATAGTAATCAAACACATATACAATTAACAAACACACACATACATATTTACAGTGAAAATATTTTGAATGAAATATTGGCCATTTTGCTCAAAATCTAAAAAATTTGGAATTCATTTCTTTTTTTGTTTAGTTATTTTTAGTTGACGTATAACTGACATGCAGTAAAAGTATTTTTAGTGTGAAGTGTTTTGAGCATTGACAAATGTGAAAAATTCTGTACCACCAATGCAATATTTTTAAAACATTAATTTTAACTATGAGTCGCCTTTCTTAAGTGTTTCTACTGTTTAGCCACAGTCACAGTTAAACACACACACACACACACACACACACACACACACCCCACAGTCTGTGTTCATTATGAGCCAAAATTCATCAGTTTATAAAATTGAAGGAAACTGATTGCAAACACATCCGAACTTTACTATTTATGCCTACTTCTATAGAGTTTTCTTCAGAAATCAAGTCACTATAAGCAAACAAAGATTCCCTTAAACTACAAAATTCTAACATAGATAATATTAGTGTGAACCAAGTATATGGGATGTGCAAGTGGCATGATAAATTAAGAACAAGTGCTAAAGAAAAGTATTTACAAAAGGAGATTTCTGAGCAAATGGAAATATTTTACCTGTTTATTGAAAAAGGCCATGGGCTTACATTTTAACACGTGACACTCGTTAAATATCATTTCTGCTCTGATCTGATCACTATACTTTATAGGTGTCAAAATATCATATGTGCCCCATGTATATGTAAAATTATTATTTGTTAATTTAAAAAGATAATTTCTGTTTTCTGAAGGCTGTATGTAACTAAAAGCCTGAGGGATTATTGACCATTGCAACGCAGTGACGAATGTTCATTTCTGATCAATCCAAATTTTACTAACCTCCCTAACATCCCTTTCCAGTTGTTGGGAAGTGCTTTTTTTTATAGAAAAGAACTAATCACTTGTCACTTGAAAGCTCTTTTATATATACATATATATATATATATATATATATATATATATATATATATATATATATGAGTTTTCTTTAACTTGATACATTTTTGGCTCCAAATCTTGATATTGCTTGTAGATATGTTAATGCTTATGTTAAGGCAACTTCACTGCAGCCAAAGTTACATGCAAGCACTTAGAAACTGCACTAACGGTAATGTGATGTGTTGTGTTTAAGGTACACAATCTCTGGCTTGGGGTTTATGGACCACGTATAAAACTGCAGCCATGAGGAAAATAAGGACTTCAGTCATAAAATCCATATTAAAATATGTCAAACCATACTGCTTTTTATTAATGTATGCTCTCCCAGTAGCAAAGTAGCAAAGCATCCACAAAGATGTTAATTTGATTTCTCACTACTGCTAACTTTTCTGAATAGAATTGAAGATCATTTTCTGATAGGAGTGTCATTCTTTCTGACAAATAATATACTACAGCTTACCCAGCCTCATTATTACTACTTTTAATTTAGCAGTCAGAGGACTCTGCTTTAATTTACCTGTTCCTGGGATTATACAAGAAGGAAAGAGTTAGATAGGCAGAGGTGGGGGAGAGTGGGGAGGCATGCACAGTTAGTAGACATTGTATCAAGACTTTTTGTGTTCAAGCATAAGGAACAAACCTACCAGAAAGTCTATAGAAGCACAAAAAGGAAAAAGAAAACTTTGTTTAGTGTTCTAATAGAAACATTCATTTAAATTTCTTTTTTTCCCACTTATTTTTTAACTAGCTAGTTGCAATCTTCCTTGTGTATGTATAAAGCCAAAAAGTTGTAGTGTAACCTTCGTGACTCACTTTCCCCTGATCTCATTGAATGAATCCACAGTGCTTTTCTAATGTAAGTACTGGACTCTACCAGTTTCTTTTCAATTATTTCTTCATTGTAGCCTTTTTTATCTATAAGTTTTAGTCAAGTCATGTGCAGAGCAACATTTTATTCATTCATTCATTCATTTATCCATTCATTCATTCATATTTTTGAGACAGAGTCTTACTCTGTCACCCAGGCTGGAGTGCAGTGTTGTAACCTTGGCTCACTGCAGCCTCTGCCACCCAGATTCAAGAGATTCTCCTGCCTCAGCCTCCCGAGTAGCTGGGATTACAGGTACCTGCCACCATGCCTGGCTAATATTTTTGTATTTTTAGTATAGAGACTGGTTTCACTATCTTGGCCAGGCTGGTCTTGAACTCTTGACCTCGTGATCCACCCACCTTGGCCTTCCAAAGTGCTGGGATTACAGGCATAAGCCACGGTGCCCAGCCCCAGAGTAAATTTTTCAACTTGTGTCTAATCATATATGTCATTTTTCTGCTAATCAATATTGTCTTGTTGCTTTTAGGATAAAAAGCAAAGTCCTTAATATTTGTATAGGAATCTGTTTCTTCTTGCATTCCAAAACTCAACAATATAGACATACTTCCAGATCTATAGGCTAAACTCTAGAAAACAATTATTCATATCTTAGCTTATATCTAAATATTCCACATATTTGTCTAAATCTTGCCTTTATTATATTTCTCTTACAGTAAGTTTTTCTTAAATTACTTTCTTCCAAGTAATATAAATAAGTAATTTGGATATAGATTATATATTCTTATACAGTATCTTAAATCATTTTGGAGATGAATTAGATAATAAACAGATAATTAATTTTAATCTTGTTTATCTAGCATAGAAAATTATTTCCTGTGAGGACTTTGTGTATAAGTGTATTAGACACTCAGAGTCTATTACTTGAGACTAAGTTACATAATTTTTGGCTGCTCTTCTGTAATTAATGTATTAAGAATGTGTGTGTGTGTGTGTGTGTGTGTGTGTGGTCAGGGTCTTTTCTGCCACCCAGGCTGAAGAGAAGTGGTGAGATTCTAGTTCACTGCAGCCTCTAACTCTTGGGCTCCAGCAATCTTCTGACATTAGCCCCCTGATTAGAGTAGCTAGGACTACAGGACTGCACCCTTCAACAGCCCAGCTAATGTTGCCCAGGATGGTCTTGACCTCCTGGCAAGTGATCCTCCATCTTAGCCTCTCAAACTGTTGGGATTACAAGCATGAGTCAGGGCACCCGACCATGGCTTCTCCTTCTGATCTTTTGGTACTCCAGAGAACCATTCAGCATACTATTGCAGCAATAACTGCTACATAGAATAAAGGAAGTGGTTACTGTGAGTGTTCAGCTCAATACATGTTTCTGGAATCCTTTTCTCTCCATGGACACCTAAGACAGTATTTTAGAAAAAAAAAAGAGTAAAACCATAGTAATGAACGTGATTGTTGTTATTAAGATCCCTGACCATGTTTTTAAGAAACTGAATGGTTGTCCACGAACATAAACACTAACATATTCAGCTGTTTAAATTCTAGAGGCAAGGCACAAACCACACACACTCCCATGTAGAAGGAGAGGCAGACAAACAGAAAGGCAGAGACAGAGATACATACACACAGACACCCACCCACACAGACAGACGCCCACACACAGAGAGGAGCAGAATATTGCGTATCTATTCTTTTAAATTCTTAAGTGTTCTGGAAATGTTTCCATGAGAAAGAAAAGTCCCACCTATCTGAAAAAGCTTCTAATTTCTTTTGACAAGTCTCTTTGGTAGGAAAATATTTATTTGTAATAGAAACCCATTCTAATATATATGTGTGTGTACATATATATATGCATATACATATCTCAAACTAGTCTCTAGTTAAAATATATGGTACTCTAAGGAAATTCATGAAAAAAATATTCTAAGGAAAAGAAAGAAATTTATTTATATTTAAATCCCGACAACACACCATGTGTAGTTTTCTACACTATTGTAGAAGGAATCATCATAATCTCAAAATTCCATATCTGTTCATTTTCTGAAACATGAAGAAAGAGAGATATTTTAATTTTTAATTTTATATACTCTTCACTCTCAAGGTGAACACATATTTACCAGGAAATAAGTACATGTAGCTATAAAACTCTAAACAAATCATAAACACATCTAGGTGTGAACCAAACATAAAAAGAAGGAAAACATGTCTTGGAGGCATCATATCTCACTGACATAAATGTCTGCGTTCTTTGGTTTGTTTTTCACTAACTGAACTAGTTGTTGCAAAAGCCATTTTTTAATTTATAGAACCTTTATCTGCCTTGGAAAATAGACACTTCTTAAAGGAAATTAGGAGGACACATTTTTAGAGATTTTGGGGCTCTTTTTTATTGATCTTAGTTTTTCTCCATCCTTTGGTGAGAGTATATTTCTTTCATACTGTTTTTAATATTGCCCTTTAAAAGTGATAAAGATATGTTGGAAAATTAGAGAGAAAATTTTAATTTTCCTCTCTTTAATCCTGAATTTTTGTTAACTTTTACCCCAACCCTAAGGTATTAAGGTTTTCTTTAAATCTTATATACACACATAATATATACATAGTGAGGGAATGTGTTCTCTTTCCAGGTCCACAAGGGGGCATAGTTTCTAGGGCAAGAACTTCCCAGTGCCATGTCCATCTCCCAACTCTCTCATCTGGAAGATTTCATGGTTTATGTTTAAATTTCGTGGGCGCAGGAAGAAACAAAAAGTCAATCACTCCAGTGGAAGTTCTAAGGAACTCATTTCATTGGCCAGGGGTCTTAGAGAAGGTGGGGGTTCCTCCCAGGTTAAAAGTCCCCTTCTTCCACACCCCTTCGGCCTCCGTGTTTGGGTCCCCTTCCATGGAAGCTGCTTTTCCTCTCCTAAACTCCATCTCTCTCAATTCCTTACCACTCAGGGTGGAAGCTATCTTTCCTCTCCTGGATTCCATCTTTCTGGATTCTCTCACTCAGTGTGAGAGGAGCTTTCCTTCCCTGTTTCCTCCTTTGGGAACCCTTCTCACTCAGTGTGAGAGTGGATTTTCTTTCTGTCACTCAGTGTGAGAGTTAGCTGTTTCTCTCTCCTTCTCCTTTTTTTCTCTCTCTCTCTCAATAAATCACATTCTACAAGGCTTCTTGAGTCCGGCATTTGCTGCGCGCTGCACCGCGATCTCCTCACCAATTCTTGGGGAGTGATAGACCAAGAACCTGGAGAAACGTCCTCTCAGGGGAACTGAGGGCACCCCTGATCCCCTGATCCCCAATATAACAATAGCACTAAAGTGTAACTATAGTTTGAACAATTCCTAAGCTAGCCATTTTATGTGTGTGCATGTGCAAGTGGCTATGCTTACACTATTCGGTTGGAGGGTGGCTTTGACACTGAGATAGTATTAAAAACAGATTGAAAGTAATGAGAACTATAATTTGGATTTTTTTGTTCTACAAGCCTCAAAAGAAGAAAAATCTAAAAATCTTAAAGCATTTTTTATTATTTTTACTTTGTGATGATTTTCCCATGTAATAGGTTGGATGTCAGAAAACAAAAGGAAAAAAATGTCACGATATTAGTCAAACAAAAATATAAATTTGAAAGTATTCAGCTCAGTTTCTCATGTCGCCAAAAACTATACAGATTTGACACTTCAAATACATATACTATTTCCTGAGGTGTAAACGATGTCAAAATTTTCCAAATACATTATTTTTACCAGATTTATTTTTTGTGTTCACATGGATAATTTTTATGGAATAAAAATAATAAATAGCAGACAGTGTCCCCATAAACTACTGAATATTATGTAATAATATGTAAATTAATTGTACTTGTATATTTTTAAATGTTATGTTCACATACCCATGCCATTTATATGATTCAATGCAGTAACTACAGTCTAGATAATACACACAGTCAAGCATTGCGTAAGGCTGTTTCAGTCCACAGTAGACCACATATATATGAGGGCGGTGTCCTAAGATTATAATAGAGTTGAAAAATTCCTGTCACCAAGTAATGTGGCAGCCATAATAAGATCACAGTGCAAGGCCCTATGTGCTTTTGGTGATTCTGGTGTAAACAAACCTACCACATTGCCAGTCTCTTAAAGCAGTGGTCCCCAACACCTTTTTGGCACATGGGACTGGGTTCATGGAAGACAATTTTTCCATGGACCACCTCATATAATCAGGAATTAGATTCTGGTAAGGAGCATACAAACTTCATTCCTTGCATGTGCAGGTCCATAGCCTGGGGGCTGGGAACCCCTAATTAAGGTACAATCATCCCTCCCTTATGTTAATGAGGGATTGGTTGTAGAACACCCCTGTGGATACCAAAGTCTACAGATGCTCAATTCCCTTATATAAAATGGTGTAATATTTGCAAATAGCCTATGCATATCTTGTCATATACTTTAGATCATCACTAGGTTACTTATAATAACTAATACAATGCCTGCACATCACTTCATTCTTGTGAATTCAACATAGTATTTGGTGCAGGGCAAATTCAAGTTTCACTTTTTGGACCATTGTGAAAGTTTTGTTTTTTGAAACATTTTTGGTCTGCAGTTGGTTGAATCCTCAGATGCAGAACCCATGGATTATGAAAGCCAACTGTATATCATGTATTCTTATGTACAGTAGATAATACTTAATAATAAATGACTACGTTACTGGTTTATGTGTTTACTGTACTACGCTATACTTTTATCATTATTTGAGCGTATACTCGTATTTAGTTTAAAAGAATGTTAACTCTAAAACAGCCTCCAGCAAGTCCTTTAGGAGATATTCCAAAAGAAAGCACTGTTATCATAGAAAATGAGAGCTTCATGCATATTATTGCCCCTGTAGACCTTCCTGTAGAAGACAGTGATATTGATGAACGTGACTTAGTGTAGGCCCAAGCTAATGTGTGTGTATCTTGGTTTTTAACCAAAAAAGTTTAGAAAGTTAAAAAAATTAAAAAGTAAAAAATTTTAAAAATAGAGAAAAGCTTATAGAATAAGGATATGAAGAAGAAAAATATTTTTATACAGCCATACAAAGGGTTTGCCTTTTAAGCCAAATATTATTACAAGAGTCAAAAAGCTTAATAAAGATTCATAAAGAAAAATGCAATGTTAATTTATTATTAAAAAATAAAAATTTAAAAATAAGTTTAGTGTAGCCTAAGTGTTCTGTGTGTATACAGTTCACGGTAGGGACACGTTTTCTCACTATTCACTCACTGACTCACCCAGAGCAATTTACAGTCCTACAAACTCTGATGCGGTAAGTGTCCCACACAAGCGTACCATTTTTTTTTTGCTGTATGTTTACAGTACCTTTTCTATGTCTAGATATGTTTTGATACAAAAATACTTAACTTGTATTACTACATGTTACAGTATTACAGATTTGTGGCCTGGGAGAAATAGGCTATATCATATAGCCTACTTGTGTCTTAGGCTCCAACATGTGGATTGGTGTAAGTAGATTATATGATGTTTGTGTGTTAAAATTGCCTACTAACACATTTCTCAGAATGTATCTTAATTGGTAAGCAATGCGTGATTGTGTAGGAATATATTTATATGTGTGTGCTTACCATATATATTTACCATCTTAAGTGTATAGTTTAGTGGCATTAAGGACATTCACATTGTTGTGCAACCATTATGACCATCAATCTCTAGAACTCTTTTTTTATCTTCCCAATTGAAACTGTGCACCCATGAAAAATACCTCCCCATTTTCTTATACCTCCAGACTCTGGTAAGTAACATTCTAACATCTAAGAATCTGACTACACAAGATATCAAAGTTGAATTATACAATATTTGTTCTTCTATATCTGGCTTATTTCACCTAGTTTAATTTCTTTAAGGTTCATCCATGTTGTATCATATACCAGAATTGTCTTTTTTATTAAGGCTGAATAATATTTCATTTTATGTATATACCATACTTTGTTATTATTCATCTGCCAACTTGAGTTGCATTCACTTTCTGGTTATTGTAACTAATGCTGCTATGAACATGTGAATGCAAATATCTGTTCAAGTACTTGCTTTTAATTTCGGGGGACATATACCCAGAAGTGGAATTGCTGGGTAATATGGTAATTCTATGTTCAGCTTTCAGAGAAGAACCACTATACGATTTTCCACATTTGCTACACCATTTTACTTTCTTAACAGCAAAGCACAACTGTACCAATTTCTCCATATCCTTGTCAACACTTGCCATTTTAAATTTTTTATTAAGGGGCATTCTGATGAGTGTGTGGTGATACTCCACTGAAATTTTGATTTATAATTCCCTAATTATTAATGACATTGAGCATCTTTTTATTTGTCTATTGGTCATTTGTATAAATATTTCTTTGGAAAAATGTCAATTCAAGTTTTATGCCCATTTTTAATGGAGTTGTTTACTTTTTTAAATTTTGAGTATTAATCCTTTATCAGATACATAATCTATAATTCACATATATGATATTAGTTGTCTTGCATGGGCTGTCTTTCACTCTATTCATAGCGTCTTTTGAGGAACAGAAAATTTTCATGTTGATGAAGTATAACAAATTAATTTTTTTGTTGCCTATGATTTTTATGTCATACACAAGAAATCACTGCCAGATCAATCTTATGAAACTTTCTTTTCTGTTTTCTTCTAAGAGATTTATGGCTTTAGCTCTTTCAGAAGGTCTTTAATATGTTTTGAGTTAATTTTTGAATATGGTGTAAGTTATGGGTTCACCTTTATTTTGTTGCATGTGCGTATCTAGTTTTACCAACACCATTTATTGACTGCCCTTTCCTCATTGAATGGTCTTGATTCTCCTGCTGAAAACCATTTAACTATATAGATGATTTATTTTTAAGCTTTTCATTCTATTCTATTTGTTTTTATATCTACTTTTATATCAGTACCACACTGTTTTTATTACCAGGGCCTTTCAGTCAGTTTTGAAATCTGAATGAGTGAGGCCTCCATCTTTGTTCTTCATTTTTAAAGATTTGTTTTAGTTATTTGGGTCTCTTGAGATACTGTATACATTTTAGCATGAATTTTTAAAATTTCTTCAAAATACATTATATGGGTTTTGATAGAGATTTCACTGACTCTGTTGATTATTGTGGGTGGTATTGACATCTTGACAATATTATATTCCCACCCATGTACAGGGGTGTCACTCAGGCTGGAGTGCAGTGGTGTGACTATGACTTATTTTAGCCTTGAAATCCCTGGCTCAAGCAATCCTCCCACCTCAGCTTCCAAAAGTGTGATTACAGGTGTGAGGCGCCATGCTCAGTCCAGTGTTTTCTTTAAAGTTTTTCAGCAATGTTTTGTTGAACCATCTGTGTGTTCTAGAAATAAATACTACTTGGATATGATGTATAATGTTTTAAATATGTTGTTAAATTCAATTTGCCAGTAATTTTTTGAGAGATTTTATTAATATTCATCTGAGATACTGGTCTGTATTTTTCTTTCTTTTCTTTTCTCTCTCTCCTTTTTTTTCCCTCCTCCTCCTTCTCCTTCATCTCCTCCTCTTCTTCCTTCTGTAGTGCCTTTGTTTTGTTTTGGCATCAGGGCAATGTGGGCCTCATTTAATAAGGTTGCAAATATTTCCTCCTATTCAATTTTTCAGATTTTGATATGTTGCTTTTATTTTCATTTAAAGTATTTTCTACTTACTCCTCTAATTTCTTTGACTTATTGTTATCTAAAAGTGTGTTGTCTAATTTACACAAATTTGTGAATTTTCCATTTTTCCTCTTGTTGAATCCTACTTTTCTTTAAATATGATCTGAAAATATACTTTGTACAATTTTATTCTGTTGAAAATTATTAAGACTTGTTTTGTAGCCTAATGTATTATTGTTATTTTTGAGACAGAGTTTTGCTCTTGTCGCCCAGGCTATAGTGCAATGGCACAATCTTGGCTCACTATAACCTCCATTTCCTGGGTTCAAGCAATTCTCCTGCCTAAGCCTCCTGAGTAGCTATGATTACAGGTGCCTGCTACCACACCTGATTAATTTTTGCAATTTTAGTAGAGACAGGGTTTTGCCATGTTGGCCAGGCTGGTTTTGAACTCCTGACGTGATGTGATTCACCTGCCTTGACCTCTCAAAGTGCAGGGATTACAGGAGTGAGCCACGGCACCCGTCACTTAATATATTATCTGTGCTAGAGAATGTCCAACAAACATTTGAGAAAAATATAAATTCTTTTGTTGAGTGGAGTATTATATATGTTTCTGTTAATTTCTATTGGTGTGTTGTACTGTTCAGGTTCCCTATTCTCTCATTGCTGTTCAGTCTGGTTGTTCTATCCACTATTGAAAATGAACTATTAAAGTCTCCTACTATTTTTGTAGAACCATCTATTTTGGTCAATTTTATCAATGCTGTTTATTTGGAGCTCTGATCTTTGGTGCCTATGTATTTATGATTATTATATCTTCTTGATGACTTAGCATTTTGATGAATTAACACTTAATACTGCTTTTCTTTGTCTCTTGTAGAAGTTTTTGACTTAAACTCTATTTCATGTTATAACAGATCAGGTACTTTTGCTCTATCTTGGTTCCTATTTGTATATAATACCTCTTTCATTCTTTCACTTTACAGCTATCATGTTCTCACATCTAAAGTAAATCTGTTGTAAACAAAATAGAGTTCAATTCTTTGTTTAATTTATTTTGCCAATCCATGACATTTTATTTGGACATTAGATATACTTACATTTAAAGTAACTACTAATATGGAAGTATATACTTTTGCCATTATGTTCTTTGTTTTCCATATGCCTTACAGCCATTTTGTCCCACATTTCCTCCCTTATTGCCTTCTTTTGTATTGATTTACTGTAATGAAATATGTTTATTTTCTTCTTATTTCCCCTTGTGTATAATTTATATATTCTTCTTTGTAGTTACCATAGAGATTGCCTATAACATCCTAAAATTCTGATCATCAATTTTAAATTTATATCAACTCAACTTCAATCACTGCCAAACCTCTATTTCCTCCCAATTCTATCCCTTTACCAACACTTTATGTTAGTGATGTCACAAATTACAACTTTATATATTGTGTATCAATCAACATAGATATGTAATTTTTTGATGCATTTGCTTTTTGAATATTATAAAAAAAGTAAGAAGTTGAATTATAAACCAGAATTGCAATAAGACTTTAATACCTGCCCATGTATTTAACTTTACTGAAAACCTTTATGCTTTCAGATGTGTTGTATGTCTTGAAGTTACTGTCTTCTGTCCCCCTCCATCCCTGTCCCCAGCTTATTTCAACCTGAAAGAATCACTTTTATATTTCTTATAGGGAAAGGCTGGTAGTGATAAACTCCTTCAGCTTTTGTTTATCTTGGAATTTCCTAAATTCCTCATAATTATTGAAGCACAGCTTTGTCAGCAATGTAATTCTCAGCTGAATTTTTTTATTTCAATACTTTAAATGCATCATCACATTGCCTCTTGTCTGTGAGTTTCTGCTGAGAAATCTGCTGACAGAATTACTGAATATCCCTTGTAAGTAACCCATTATATTTTCTTGTTTCTTTCAAGATTCTCTGTGTTTTTCTTTCAACACTTTATGTAATTCAGTGTAATTTTCTTTGGATTTATTTTGAAGTTAGTTTATCTTCTTGAATTTGTATATCCACATCTTATGTTAAATTGGGGAAGTTTTCAGCCATTATTTCTTCAAATGTTCCTTCTTCCCCTTTCTCTCTTCTTTTCCTTGGACTCTCATAATGTAAAAACTGCAAATACTTTTGCACTCACCTAACATAAATTTGGTACACTAGATGATACTCTTTAAGTCCATTGGCCTTTACTGATTTTCTTAATAAGTTTTCTTTTGTTCTTCAGATTTGCAATTTTAAAATGACCTGTCTTCAAATTTGTTGATTATTTCCTTTGCTTGTTTGTGTCTGTTTTGAATTCTGCTAGTAATTACTATTATTTTTCAGCTCTCTCGAGCTCTTCTTTTTGTAATTTCCACAAATTTGTTGACATTATCATTTGGTATATATGTTGTTTTCTTGATTTTCTTTAGATCTTTGTATTTTCCTTTAGTTCTTTGAACACATTTAAGGCAGGTATTTAAAATTCTTTCTCTAGTATTATGCTGGTATTTCCTCTAGGTCTTTTAATGGAGATTAATTTTGTTCCTTTGAATAGGCTATATTTCCTTCTTTCTTTGCTGTATTGTGATCTTTTTTTGAAAACTGAGCGTTTTTTTTTTTTAAAAAAAGTAGCTACCTCTCTTAGTCCTTGTAGACTGGCATAGAAGACCTTCAGTGGTTTACAGATCCCTGAGTCTAAACATTAGTTTGGGGTAAGTGATTAAAATTGTACTGGGTCTTTTGGGCCTGGGTTCTGTCTGGGCCTATGTTTTCTTTATGTATCTATGTAGTCATTTTTTATTTCCCTCACTGTTTTTAAATGTCTTAATTTCCAAAAACATCTCATCCCAGTCTCCTCACGGGGCCTTAGATACTCTATTGTATCCTTCTACCTATAATGTCTTACTCTCAGGTATCTGCAGGTCTGAAGTTCTCCTGCAGTTTTCATGCACCTCAGTGACCATTATGGCTTTTGGCAATTTCCAGCCTGAGAGTCAAATGATGCTGTCATTCACTGTCTAAGCCCCTAACTTAGGTGAGAGAGAAAACAGTCAATAAGGTAATCCACAGGCCAGAACGTTACAATCAAGTTTCACTCTGTTTCTGTCATCCTGACACAGAACTGGATATTAGGCTGCTTCCACTATATCATACCTTGCACACTGGGAAATGATGGAACAAGGATGGATAGAAATACCATGAAATTTCCTACTATCTGAATATGGCTTTTTCTTGATTGGGTATTCCTTTGATTACTATAAGTATTTGACTGGCTTCCAGACTTCCTATTAAATTATTTTAGTCATCTGTAGTTTTTAATTTGATGTTTCCATTGGGGAAATGAGGACTTGGTGATTTCTTGACCATCATCTTCCTGACATGAATAATTCATGTAAGGAAAAAAATTCTAGGACTCCTTTTTGCTTCATTCTCTTTGTAGGGTAATAGTTTTCTCGTAAAAATGAAATTGCCTTTAGGATCAATAGAAAAAAATTCCCTCAAGTATTAAACTAAATACCTTGTATTTTAATGCAAGATGGATTTTATGTTTTAAATCATAATCTTACTTTATATTTTACAACAAATATTATAATTACTTCCTAAGATAAAAAGATGCAGTGTGGGGAAATAAATCTCATTTTGTGCCTAGATTTGTAATTATACATTAGGAATTTAATACCCATGCTATCTATTACTCAAATTCAGTGGCTTAACATATTCAGCATTTACTTAAACCATCACTCCCCATGTTGGCAGTCTAGGCTATAGTCAGCTGTTCAGATTTTCTGATCTAATTTTGTTCACTTCCACATTGTAGCCTCAGTTTTATGTTGCAGGCTCACTTACAACAGCTAGATGTTGGCTGATTTACATTGGTTTTGGCAAGGGCTATTTTGATAATTTGGCTATGCTACACATGTCTTTCTTCTTTCAGTAGGTTAGTCTGCGGATGATTACATGGTGATGACAGAGGTAAAAGGGAGCAAATCCTGGAGCACAATCTAAAATACCATTGGAGAATGGTATAGTCACATTGTATAGTCAAGTCTCATTGTATAGTCTGCTGTCAAGCAGTGGGTCAACTTGACCTCAGTTGTAATGGACTGTGAGGCTACATGGCAAAGTTGATGGACATAGGAGAAATAAAAAAATTTGTACCACCACTACAATTAATAACACTCTGAGAAGAAGAGCTTTTCTGTAATCTTAAGTTTTCTCAAAAATGAAATATTAAACTTTTCAGCTATTGAGGATCATATCCTGTATCTCCTGAATATATTTTTGCAATCTAATTACCTTTAATATACATAATTCGAACTAATAAAATTCTACTTCCCATACACTCATCTTTCGAAATATAAAGGCAATAATTAGTTTGTACTACTACTAACATAAAAATAAGAAATAATAATACAGAGGCAAAGAAGTCAGCACTATATTTTTGAACAGTGCATATTTTTCACACAAAATTCTCAGTTCAAGTTTTAGTTCAGGAGAGAATTAATTCTTGCTTCATATTGAGTTATGTAGCCAATGTACAAGAATTAATAGCTTTTCTCTATTATTTTTTTTGATTCAGTGATTAATCTCAATTTGACACCAACTTTGTGTGGTTCATGCACTGAGCACCATAAAAATGCAGTTGCGGTATCCCAAATCATGAGTGAACTCCCATTCAGAATTGCTACAAAGAGAATGAAAACCCAGGAATACAACTTACAAGGGATGTAGAGGACCTCTTCAAGGAGAACTACAAACCACTGCTCAAGGAAATAAGGGATGACACAAACAAATGGAAAAACATTCCATGCTCATGGTTAGTAAGAATCAGTATGGTGACAATGAGTAATCTATAGATTCAATGCTATCCCCATCAAGCTACCATTGACTTTTTTTTCACAGAATTGGGGAAAAAAAGCCACCTTAAATTTCATATGAAACCAAAAAAGAGCCCACATGGCCAAGACAAATCTAAAAAAAAAAAAAAAGGCAAGCTACAGGCATCACACTACCTGACTTCAAACTATACTATAAGGCTACAGTAATCAAAGCAGCAGGGTACTTGTACTAAAAGAGTTATATAGACCAATGGGACAGAACAGAGGCCTCAGAAATAACAAAACACACCTACAGTCATCTGATCTTTGACAAACCTGACAAAAACAAACAATGGGGAAAGGATTCCCTATTTAACAAATGATGTTGGGACAACTGCTTAGCCATATGCAGAAAGCTGAAACTAGATCCCATCCTTACACCCTCTACAAAAACTAACTCAAAAAGAATTTAAAAAATTAAATGTAAGCTCTAACACCATAAAAAGCCTACAAGAAAACCTCAGTAATACCATTCAGGTCATAGGCATGGGCAAATATTTTATGACTAAAACACCAAAAGCAATGGCAACAAAAGCCAAAATAGACAAATGGGATCTAATTAAAGAGTTTCTGCACAGAAAAAGAAACTATCATCAGAGTGAACAGGCAACCTACAGAATAGGATAAAATTTTTGCAATTTATCCATCTGATGAATGGATAATATCCAGAATCTATAAAGAACTTAAACAAATTTACAGGAAAAAAAAATCCCATCAAAAAGTGAGCAAATGATATGGACAGACAATTTTCAAAACAAGACATTTATGCAGCCAGCAAACGTATGAAAAAAAGCTCATCACTGGTCATTAGAGAAATGCAAATCAAAACCACAATGAGATAGCATCTCACTCCAGTTAGATTGGTGATCATAAAAAGTCAGGAGACAACAGATGCTAGAGAGGATGTGGAGAAATAGAAATGCTTTTACACTGTTGGTGGGAGTGTAAATTAGTTCAATCATTGTAGAAAAGAGTGTGGTGATTCCTCTAGGATCTAGAAATAGAAATACCATTTGATTCAGCAATCCCATTACTGGGTATATACCCAAAGAATCATAAATCATTCTATTATAAAGACACGCACACATATATGTTTACCGCGACACTGTTCACAATAGCAAAGACTTGGAACCAACTCAAATGCCCATCAATAATAGACTTGATAAAGAAAATGTGACACATATAAACCATGGAATACTATGTAGCCATAAAAAAGGATGAGTTCATGTCCTTTGCAGGGACATGGATGAATCTGGAAACTATCATTCTCAGCAAACTAACACAGGAATAGTAAACCAATACCCCATGTTCTCACTCACAGTGGAGGTTGAAAATTGAGAACACATGGACACTGGGAGAGGAACATCACACACTGGGGTCTGTCAGTGGGCTGGGGGCTAGGGGAAGGATAGCATTAGGAGAAATACCTAATGTAGATGACAGGGTGATGGATGCAGCAAACCACCATGGCATGTGTATACTTATGTACAAACCTGCACATTCTGCACATGTACCTCAGAACTTAAAGTATAATTTTAAAAAAATGAAATGCTGATGCAGTCAGTATTCAACCTGAAAGGCCTTCTCATTGAGACAACTACTATGTTAAGTAAAATCTGAAAAAAATAATGATATCTCCTGAATGTGTCACATATTAAAGAATAACGGATTTGAGGCCATAAGCAGGAAATCATGGAGAGTGAAAAGAAAATGTATTACAAATGGCTGATTTATTGAAAAGAAGTAACTGTGTATTCCATATCTTTTCTCTGCCAAGGTTTTATTCTGTAGTATAAGAAAAACCTTATGTAACATAATTAAATTTAGTGCTAAAATGAATTTTTCACTTTATATTTATTACTAGACCTTATATTCTCCTTTGAATAAGATAACAATTAGGACGAAAACTCCAAAACTGATGAAAGCGGAAAAAGTGATTGAATATCTATTCATTTAGTTTCCTTTTATTCACTTTGCTCAGCCTCAGTACTCAGAGAAATTCAGCAAAATACTTAGGTATGTTGGGAGGCTGAAGCGGGAGAATTGCTTGAACCTGGAAGGCAGAGGTTGCAGTGAGCTGAGATTGCACCACTGCACTCCAGCCTGGGCAACAGCGAGACTCCATCTCAATAGGAAAACAAAAAAAAACAATAAAATCCTTGGTATAAGTAGAATGCAATTCAAAAAACCTTGAATCTGTTGTGCTGTAGATAAGAAAAATTAAGCACAGAGAAAAACATTACATGACCTAAGTTATCAGGGCTAATTACAAAAAGAGTACAAAATCAAGAATAAGTCATACAAATTTTGATTATTGCTTATTAAGGAATTCTAAGAAGTGCCTTCATGTTTTTGTTTTGATTTGGTTTTGATTTAGTTTTGTTGACCATAACTGTCATACATTTAAAATTTATTTTCTGAGTGGTGTTAGGGGAAGCAGCAAAGGAGAAAGGACTTACAGAATGCCTACATAAAATGGTTATGAGTAACATATAAACTGGGAACAACAAACCATGGCAAACTACGGGAGGCCTCTGGGGAGACAAACTTCTCCATGCTTCATGTTCTGGTGCAGGATGACCTAGGCTCCGTTACTGTAAACGTGCTCGAGGACATAAAACCCCTTTGTAGCACTAAAACATAACCAGACTTACAGGCTCCTTGTGAGGCCCACATTCCACCAGCTGCACACAGATAATAGGCTAAAGATAACCACGTATTCTTGTTGTGTGAAACTCCCAAATTGCCACTGTTAACAATCATTAGAATGACACACCATTTCCGGCTCACTGATTCAGGAACTGCTCACCGATTCACCCCACCAGCACATCACCCTTTCCCCATCATCACTCCACCCCTCCCCTATAGATCAAAGTGATTGTAACCAATAAAGACCATGGGAGATCAGGGCTCAGGGACTCTGCAGCCTCCAGTTTATGCAGTGGCCCCCTAGTGCCACTATGCATTCTTAATCTTTTTCTCATTCCTTTGTCACCACCGAACTCGGGGTACCCACGGGTGGTATGTGGGTTTGACTCCTAAAATTCTGGCACCCGACATGGGGCAAGGGGTGTATCTTCTGCAGAGTGGTAATGACTATGAAGTTGTGGGGGTATTTGAAGTTATAAGGCTGTTTGAAAGGAACTAGAGTTAAGGTATTTAATGTTTCAGATTTTCCTGTTGATCTTTTCCCATGAAAGTTGTCTCTCAGCTTTGAGACCTTTAGTTAACTGATATCACTCCAGCTGACACACACCTTATTTCAGAAACTGTCAATTATAAATTTGATGCTGACACAGCTGAATGAGTGAAAAACAGAATATTCCTCTATTTTTTGCTGCTACTGTTCCTAATTCTTATCAAAAATAAACTTTAAATTCCTCCTAGTAGTTCATTTATTCTTTTCTTCTGATATTTGAAATTCTGAAATTTATTAGCTAGAGATCAATGAGGAATATTAAGTTTAATTTCAGTCCTTTAAAGTCTGAAAATTACCTAAATTTTTCCTATTTGACATGAATAAATTATGTTAAAAATACATTTATAAAATAATTCTTACTTTAGAGGATAAGACTGGCATCATATTAAGCACAATCTTTAAGCCTAGATGAAAATATTATTACGAAAACTATGAAAAAATAAATTATAATTTCAGGTTATTACTTCAGCATATTGTGAATGAAGTAAATTGGAAGACATTTTATTGTAATGTTGCATTTATTAGATGTGCGAATCAAAAAAATCTGAAACAGTTCTCAGTTAATTTAGAAAGCTTATCTTGCCAAGGATGAGGAGGTGAACCCCTGACATAGCCTCTGGAAGTCCTCACCACCTGTGCCCAAGATGGTCAGGGCACAGCTTGGTTGTATACATTTTAGGGAAACACAGACATCAATCAATACATGTGAGATGTACATTGTTTCAGTCCAGAAAGGTGAGACAACTTGAAGTGAGGGGGGTTTCCAGGTCATAGATTCAACAATTTGCTCATTAGCACCTGGTTTAAAGAGTTCAGTTATTGTCTAAAGATCTAGAAACAACAGAAGGTAATATCTGGTTTAGCTCACTTATGCCTAGTGTTCCATTACTGGAACATTAAGCTAGTGAGACTTATTTGTATCCTACTGTTCAAGGTCATTGCCAAGTTCTGATTTTGCACAAAAAACATTTGCAACCTTTGGCAGAAATGGGTTAAGATAAAGACTTGTGGAAACCAATGTTCCCATTGTGAAGACAAAATCTATAGAAGAAAGTGTTTCTTATTAGACTTAAAGAGTCTGATCCATTAGTTTAAACTCTATTTTAATGTTAATGCCTGTCAGCCATGCCTGAATTCCTATAGGCAGAAGGTACTTCCCACCTTAGCCTGAACTAGTTTGTCAGGTTAACTTTGATTAACACTGGTGATTGTTCAGAGGGCTTAGAATTTAATTTTCATTTGCAATTGCCCTTAAATTATTTGAAAATGTTTCTATGATTCTAGTTTACTTTGTTTTTATTTTTCTTCCTTTAAATTCAAGACAATGCTAACTTAATACATTTTACTCTTATACCACATATATAGAATGATCATATTCTTATAAAAACAACATATCCCCCAGTAGTTTTCTAACTATAAATAAATTGATAAAGTTACATTAATATATTTATGAAACCAGGCATGCCATATGTTACAAGTGCTCTCCCTTAGTAGTAAGTTTGGGGCTAAGTTTTCTTTTTCCTTTTTTAAATATTTTTTTATTCCTGTGGCGTTTCCATATTTAATAACTATCATGAAGTAATTATGTTAACATAATTGAAGCACTTTCCTAAACCACAATATCTCCTTCCGCTAAAGACTACCTTAAATTAGTCCAACTTCATGGTTTAAAGCCACAGTCATCCAGATGGCCAAGTCTTCTCTAGGCTTCAGATGCCAACTTCAAAATCCTGGAGTTTAATTAGAAAGTTACAGGGAAGAAGTCTATACAGGACCACCTCCACTTTTGACATAATGTGTAAATTCAGTAGAGAAGGTGGTTGGGGTGTATCCCAAATAACACTCAGATTCAAAGCTTTTACTGTGTTTTTAAGACAGGTTACCTCCTCTGCAATTGATGTGTCACAATATGCCCAAAATACTGCCAACTGTGGGAATTTCACATATGACTTATTGTCCAGGTATTTTTTTTGGGACATCCTTATATAAACATGGTTGATAGATTGCCCACATGGTTGAATTTCAGGTAAGGTAACAGCACATGACTCAAAGTTCTCACCCTAAATCTCTTCCTTAGTTTTTCTAGCTTGCCAGCTCCGACCTGAGACTGTCAGGCATGGTCAATCCTCACCGTAAATCACCTTGTTTCTGTCTGGCTATCCCAAGTCCTCTAGGCAAACTAGAATTACCTCCAAGAAGCTGAAGGCAAACAGTAGATATGTGTCTTTGGGGAAGTTCAGATTCTTTTTCCAGCTAGAGCCCTATTTCATGCACCACTCAAAAAATTAGTTATAGAAAGAGTTACCTATATTTATAATTTTTACTTATTTACTTTTCTTTTACTCTTAAGACCTATAAAATCTAGCTTATCAACCTTCAATACCACAACCATCATAGTCATCACCATTGTCATTACTGCCACAACAATAAATGCTGAACATACAGAGAATGCCAGACAGTAATTTACAATTACTAACTCATTTAATACTCCTAAATTTCCCATAACCCGGAAATTAATGTTACACAATTTTTTTTATGGGTGAAGAAATAAAGAGTTCATTTACATTCCATAGGTCACAGAGTTGCTAGATGGCAAAGCCAGGATTCAAACCAAAAATTTCTGACTCTGGTACATACATATTTCAACAGACAGAACCAAAACAAACAAAGCAATGACATTCCCAAAGGTCAAAAACTTTCAAGGTGCTAAATTCAATATGTGCTTTTTATTTATCATATGTAAATTCTAGCACACACACATAAAAAAAAACATTCTCAGGCACTGAACTCAAATACCTGGATTTTAATTTTATTCTGAGACATTTTGAGTGAATTTGAACAAACTCCACCAACTCTTAAAAGGGTCAAACTGGAATTTTCTGAGCATTGAGTAAAAGATGACTAAACTCTACTACTGTATTTACTAATTATATTCTTTAGGGGTGAAAAAATCTTTTCTTCTTCCCGTCTAGATTCAACGACTGGGGTACATAGCTCAAACTGATAAAAGACATTAACAAGAAAAAAACAACTTTATTATAAATAGAAGCATGGGACTTCAGAGAAAAAATGTGGCTTAAAGAAGTGACCAGGTGATTGAGACTGGCCGCTTATGCATTTTAGGCTAACCAAAATAAAACGAATTTTGAATCTCTGATCAGGGAGGTAAACTGCAGGAAGCTGAGGGAAAGAGATTGATAGTAAATAAAGGTTTTCTTGTTATGTCAGTAAGAGTCTCTCAGGAGATAAGCCTGTCTCCTAGAGTAGACCCATTGGTGTAGGGGAGACAGCTGTACAAATAAAAATTTCCCTATAAATGTCAATTGACTTTACTAAAGGAGAAACTTAAACTTTACTTTTAGGTGGTTAGGGGAAGCTAAAGAGCTTTTTGTGTATTGTCTGATTCTCAATTGCCTTTAGCTCAAAATCATCCTTATGTGGCATACCTTAGAAGGGTAGGAAGAAAAACAAGAGTGGCATATTTTGGGGAGCACATTCTGATACCCTCTAATTTTACATCTTTTTACATGCTCTGTAGTTTGAATGTCTACACCACAGCCCCAAGCCGCTTTCATTTCTCATGTGACCTAATTGTTTAACATGGTTCACAAACCTATCCTTTCCAGCCATTACTGGCTTTTCAGCGTGGGATATCATTCTTCATTCTTTCTCTGCCCTAATATGTTGTCCACCAAAAAGAACTTCAAAAGTGGCAAAGTCTCTCCAGTCTTACATCTGTCACTCTATGTAGCATACAAATTCTCCTCTGTTCTCTTCACATAGATAATGCCTATTAACAATCGGGATCTCAACTTAGTATTTACTTCCATAACTGTTTTATGTTGTTATAACAGAATATCACATACTGGATAATTTGTAATTTCAGAAACTGATTTGACTCACAGTGCTAAAGGCTGGGAAGTCCAAGGTCAAGAAGGACTTTTTTGACTGTGCCCTCCCATCATGGAAGATAAAGGGGCAAGAGACTGTACAGAGGCATGAGAGAAAGGGGGAATAACTTATGGTTTTATCAGGAACCCACTCCTGTGATAACCAACCCACTCTTGTGATAATAATATTAATCTATTCATGAGGTCACAGCCATCTTGATATAATTACCTTTTAAAGGTTCCACTCTGGATATAATTGCATTGGGAATTAAGTTTCTAACACATGAACTTTGGGGGACACATTGAAACCATAGCACTATCTATCTATAATTTATAACAGACAGTTATAACAAGTGACTGATTATAAGTAATTCTTTTTTAGGATCTGTAAGGAGAGAAAGCAAACACCAATCTCCTTCATCTGTGGTTTTGAAATACCAACCAAAGAGTAGATTAGTAATAAACACTTGCTAAATAAATAAATGAGTGACTTGTAGAATAAATGACAGACAATTCTATATTCTATCTTTGCTTAAGATAAAAAGAAACCACTTTATCCACTTGAGGTTTCACTTCATCCTCATGAAGTCTTTGTGCCTCTAGAGAAGTTGCCCTCTCCTCCAGTTACTGCAGAATTAATTACTGGGTACGAGTGTGAAAACACAAATGAGCACAAAATGACACAGACTAAGTTATAGTTCAGATAAGCTTCCTTAAGCTTATGTAAGTTAGCTTTTAATTATGTACTTTGCATGCTAAGTCTGAAATAAAATGATTATCTACATTGCACATGTTAAACTTCTTTATATTAAGTGTTTAAGTGCAGAAACCAAACCTATACCCTTTAATTCTAAGATAAAGTATGCTGTTTAAATATTAACCTTAATTCGATAGGTTAATCTGAATTTATATAAATTTGTGATAATTATAGCAATTAACTGTAACAGAATTATTCTCATTAGAGTACAAAACAGGCTTGCTGCTCACTATGCTGGCTCTAAGCCCTCACAACCTAATGAATGCTAAAATATTAAAATCTCATCCAGTTTACCATGGAGCCATCATTTATAAGAATAAATGCATAATAATCCTTTGGACTTCATAGGTAATTTATGAGCAATATTCTCACAGAGGATGATGATAATTCACTCTCAATTAGCTCGGCTTGATTTAAATCATTGATTGTCCCATGTTTAATAATAATTTAGTAATAATAAAATTAATACTTCCTTCTATTTTTGGATAAAATTATTAAAGAATCCATGTTGAATTTTAACTTTAAACATGAAGGCTTATAAATATCTTCTTTTAACGTTTCCATTAGGGGTTGAGTTCTCCTTCTAGGATTATTAACTTTACAGGAAGTATCTCTTTCCCTTAGAAATTTTAAGTTGGCTATCTTGGCTCTGTGTGTTCATCTGTGTCCTATCTCCCTTTTCAAGATACCTTTATAGGTGCCAAGATCAGGTTTGTAGATATCAAATTCTTCAAAAATTACAATCAGAATATTCACTTTCAGGGAGTTGAATAAGATATGGGTAGAATTAGCTATTTCTTGCAATTTGCTGTTTCAAAATAAAATAAATAGTTCACAAATATATATATTTAATTACAGAGTCTATAGCTGAAATGAATTATAACCATTATTAATTAAGCAGATCTTACCCTGATTCTGCTAAAGATGAGTTTATGGAATAATTTGCATATTTAATAATTTTGGAAAATAGAGAAAATTAGTAAAAACTGGCAACATCTAATGAGATTGGAGTCATTTCAGCTACACTATGAATTTTAGTATTTCCTTTTTCCCACGGGTAGAGTACCTATTTAGAAGACATAACATATGTATATTCTGTCTGTGAAACAGTGAGTTTATCTTGCTTGTCTTTATGTTTTCATCTGAGTTGAGACAGAAGAAAATGCTAGCACAACCCCATATCTCAATGGACAAAACCATGGATTGTTCCTCAGGTTTAATCAGAAGCATCATCTCCAGAATCAACTTTTGCCACAGAGCCACTGTTCTTGCTTGGTGATTTTGACAGCCTGAAAACTTCAAGGATGCAGTTTTTTTAAAAAATGGCATTGCTGTGGAAAATTACAAAGTTAGTAGCAAAATAGGAAGAAACCAAGAAATATCAGAGTGCTGTTAGTTTCCTGTACTAGAAAGCTAATATCAGTGGAAAAGAAGAAAAGATCATTTCAGGATGTCACAGGACATCTGACTTCTACTTCCATCATTAAAATTGTCAGTGACCTGGTAAGAGTTACTGCTCATGGTAGTAGTTTTATTTATAAGAAGAGTAGGAAAGGGATGGTCAAAGAGATCAGAATTTCTCAAGTAATCAGCATCACCTTTTAGAATTAAAGAAAATGCAAGTGTTAGGCCTTCACCACAACACAACTGAATTAGAACTTCTGTGACTGAGGCCATAAATGTACAGATTTAAATTCCACAATTGCTATTTCTGAACCCCCTAGAGCAGATGATTCTATATGTCCTTTTATTGCTCTGACGTTTCTAATATTTATGATTTTAATTTGTAGGGTAGTATAGCCTAGTGACACTAACTGAAAAGCAAAAATTTACCTTTAACTATTGTTTGTGTGTGTGTGTCTGTGTCTATGTGCGTGGCACTTAGCTGGGTGCCTGGTACAGAGCTGACTCTTTCTCCTCCCTCTCTCACTCTTCTATCTTTCTCACACAGTCTTAAAATTGGTAGATATCTATCTATAGAGAGTTTATAAATACATATAAGTATAGATATAATGATTAATACTGTCAATTTGATTGTATTGAGGGATACAAAGTATTAATCCTGAGTGTGTCTGTGAGGGTGTCGTCAAAAGAGATTAACATTTGAGTCAGTGGGCTGGGGAAGGCAGATCCACCCCTAATCTGGTGGGCACAATCGAATCAGCTTCTGGCCAATATAAAGCAGGTAGAAAAACATGAAGAGGAGAGATGGGAAGCCTCCCAGCCTACATCTTTCTCCGTGCTGGATGCGTCCTGCCCTTGAACATCGGACTCCAAATTCTTCAGTTTTGGGATTTGAACTGGCTCTCCTTGCTCCTCAGCTTGTAGACAGCCTATTGTAGGACCTTGTGAATGTGTAAGTTAATACTAAATAAACCCCTCTTTATATATTCCTTTATATATATGGTATGTATATCATATACATGTATATAACCTATATACTAATAGGGTATTATATACATGATATCTATCTATCTATCTATCTATCTATCTATCTATCTATCTATCTATAGATATATATTCTATTAGTTCTCTCCCCCTAAGAGAACCCTAATACAATAGAGTATCAGTTAAAGATTATTTCCTGCTCTCAATTAGCTTAGTCTATTTTGGTGACAAATCTAACAGACAATCGGAGAAAACAGTTAAAATGACATTGAGGCATAAACATCTGGATGATGGTTTTATATCCCACAGTTACAGAGTTCAGGAATGCTGCTGCTAAGGATTAGGTGAGATTTTTCTTTTTCAGGCAAAAACTGAAAGATGTACTTTAGATGTAAGAAAGGCCTGGCACAAGCAAATATCTAAGAAATTAAAAAACACATTCCTTTCCATATTGTGAGGGACTTTCAATATCTACTTGTTTTAATTTAATGGGTATTGGAAGGTAATTGAATATTTACTAGATCTGGAATCAGCATTTAAAATGGTTTGAGAGTCTTAGATGGAAGTTAAAACAATAGACATCTACCAAAACTTATATGCTGTGTTACATACGTTATACACTGCTGTTTATAGGCTGTATTAACCAGAATTTTCTTTCAATAAACACAGTAATCTTCTTTTGCTATTTTCCTCTAGTTCCCAACTGAAGTTCAGAAAGGCCACATTTTAATCATAGCCTAACTAACTCCACATGTTCTTTTTCTAACTTATGATCATTGGCTGATTAGTTAGCCAATGATCCAGACTCTGTTTCTCTCTGGGGAATCTTTCCATTCAATAAAATTGATGAAATTTCTTACACTAAAATTATATTTAAATTATAACACTTATTTTTCAGTGAACTCTTCTATTCCTGTGGCCCAACTGCTATCTTACACTAAACAGGTATATGTCTTATTTTGAAATATAAAAAAAATTACTCTGAAATATGGCAGAGCAAAAGAGAAAAGGGAAAAGGGTCCTTGCTTTAATAATTCAAAATGGAGCTTCCTGTCACTCTTGAAGGTGGAGAGACTATTCACCATCCTTTGATGTACAGTTAGGCTGTTTCAATATCTTGGATACTGTGAAAAATGTTATAGAGAACATAGAAGCACAGACTTTTTTTGAGGTACTGATTTCAACTCCTTTAGGCAAATACCACAAAAGGAATTGCTGGACAAATGGTATTTCTATTTTAAACTTTTTATAGGACCTCTATAATGTTTCTCATAGTTGCTGTCCTAATTTACTTTTTCACTCATGTTGTACACGGCTTCTGTATAGTATGATGTTTAGAGTTAATAATGCTATATTATACACTAAAATTTTTCTAAGAAAATAGATTTCAAGTGCTCTCATTACCAAAAACAAGAAAAAAGTGAAAAGACATATATGATAATTTACTTGGTTTAATCATTTTACTACACATTCATAAATATCATTTTGTACACCTTAAATACGTGTAATAAAAAGAGCAAATCTGAGATACCTAATACCAGGAAAATGAAAGGTTATAAAGTTTGAAATATATGATGTACTTTTTTAAAACAATTAAAACTGGATTTTTAAGACTTTATAAAATCCTAAAGAAATGCTTGTGTTATATGGTTATGCAAAAATAATCCACTATACTATCTATGAGGTAATATTATCTTAACTATGTAAACATTTGTTTTAAGATGGGTAAAAAACTGGAAGGAATTATCACAAAACATTAATAGTAAAGAAAAAAAAAGAAAAGAAAAAGAAAAAAAGTTACCCAAAAGGAACCCTAACATAATTTATTATCCAAATAGAAAAAGTAATACATTAGGATTTCTAACTCACACCTTAATAATCAAAGATTAATTTCAGGTAGAATAAAGATCAAAATGTAAAAGAGAATGTTAAGTCTTTTAAAAGAGTATAGGGGATAATATTTGTATGTCTACCATGTAGAAACATTTTTCTTTTTTTGAGACATAGTCTCGCTCTGTCTCTTAGACTGGAGTGCAGTGGCATGATATGGGCTCTCTGCAACCTTTGCCTCCTGGGTTCAACTGATTCTTCTGCCTCTGTCTCCCAAGTAGCTGGAACTACAGGCACCTGGCTAATTTTTGTGTTTTTAGTACAGATGGGGTTTCACCATACTGGCCAGGTCAGGCTGGTCTCGAACTCATGACCTCTTGATCTGCCTGCCTTTGCCTCCCAAAGTGCTGGGATTACAGACATGTGCCACAGTGCCAGGCCAGAAAGGTTCTTAAGAGAAAACACAAACTATAAATTGCAAAATAAACACTTGAAAAATTCAGCAAGGTAAAATTATATATTTTTTGTACATTAAAAGATGTGACAACGAAAAATGGTACAAAGAAAAATCACAAACTAGGTAAAAATGTTTGAAACTATAAACCAAATTTATATTGTATAAATTGAAATTATACAAATAAAAAAAGACAAAAGTAGTCAAAAATGAAACATAAACATAATTCAGGAATCATAAATACAAACATACACTTAAAAGATAAGATCAACCTTGTTAGGAATCAAGAAAAGGCAAATTACAACCACAAAGAGATAAAATAGAAAGTAAATTAATTTGTCAATAATTTAAAAGAAAATTAAACTGGTGAATTAACTCAGTTGTTTGTCAAGATGGAGAGTACTGAAAACTGCTCATTGCTGGTGGAAGTGATTGAAATAATCACTTTAGATAAAAAATATAGTGTTACTATATAAATGAAAATATGTACATCTTATGACTCCTAAAACTTTAGAGAATGGCTTGCTTATATGCTCCAAGAAACACATACAAGAATGTTCATGGTAGCATTATGTGTAACTGAATGTCTTAGAAAACATTTATCTTGCTTTCACTAGGAAAATTAATGTTTTTATGGTCATAAATGGAATATAATACAACAGAGAAAATGAATATCATATAAGAATACTAATGAAAATTTACTTATGGAGAAGAGGGAAATGGGAGGCATTAGTCAAGGGGTAGAAAGTTTTAGTTATGTAAGATAAATATGTTCTAGAGATCTACTTTACAGCACAGTGTTTTCAGTTAACAATACTGTACCTTAAAAATTGCTGAGGGTAAATCTTATGTTAAGTGTTTTTTATCATCAAAAAGTGATAGCATCAATAAAAAAGAAATAAAGGGCTAGGTGTGGTGGCTCACACTTTGTAATCCCAGCATCTTGGAAGGCCAAGGTGGGTGGATCACCTGAGATCGGGAGTTTGAGACCACCCTGGCTAATATGGCGAGACCCTGTCTCTACTGAAAATACAAAAATTAGCCAGGTGTGATGATGGGCACCTGTAATCCCAGCTATTCAGGAGGCTGAGGCAGGAGAAGTGTTTGAACCTGGAAGGCAGAGGTTGCAGTGAGTCAAGGTCTCAGCATTGACCTCCAATATGGGCAACAATAGTAAAACTCCATCAAAAGAAGAAAGAGAAAAAAAAGCAAGGAAGCAAGGAAGGAAGGAAGGAAAGAAAAAGAAAGAAAGAAAATCAGTTCTGGAGGTGGTGAATATATTTATGGCATAGATTATAGTGATGATCTTGTTGGTATGTACTTATCTCAAAACTCAAGTTGTATACATGAAATAAGTATAGCCTTTTAATGTATATTGTACCTCAATAACATAGATAAAAATAAATTTTTTATATCTCAAAATTGTTTTATTCAGCATAAACCAAACATAAGCTGTGATTATTGATGTATTAGGTTTATACTCCTCTGAGTATAATCAGACCTTCATCCTTGAGGTCTAAACCAAATGTTTCTGTACACTTTGAGGCCACAGTTTCTAGAAACAAGAAAATACCTCTCAATGAATCTCTTCAGAACAAAACATACTCCTCTATGTGTTCATTGTATAGCAGCAGTTATATCTCTTCAGAGGAACAGTGTCAATATCCGGCTAGGGTCACAACTTCTTTACTGGCCTGTTTGTAAAGCATAGCAAGGAGCTCCACATAATAACATGGCAATTATACCTTAAGTTTAATCAAACTCTTTGAAACTTTGCCTTTCAACTATGTAAAATTTACAAGAGTTGGAGTTATGGGTATCACTGATTCCTGTAATGGTAAGACTTAATAACTTAATTTAAAATTGAAAAAAAGAAGAAAAGAAGGCGGAAGAAAGAAGGAGGAGAGGAAGTAGGGAGGGACGGAGGTTGGGAGGGGAAAGGAAGGAAAGGGAAGGGAAATGGAGGGGAGGGGAGAGGAGGGGAAGGGAAAAGAAGGGAAGGAATGGAAAAAGGAAAAGGAAAAAAGGGAAGAAGGAAAGAAGGAAAAAAGAAACTGCTGATTGTTATCAATAACGATTATACAGATTCCAACTAATAAAAAGTTTGCTAATTTTGTTGACTTTAACTGATTTTATGATAAAATATACTCAAAATTATATTTCGTAGAATACTCTCTCATGTGTAAAAATTATTTTCTTTTTCCCTTACAGAATATTTGATAATCTATTATGTTTTAAAATACAAATTAGCAAGAACATTTATAATCTATTTATGTCAAAACAATGAAGAGATTATTAAGTAAGAAACTGAGGTATCATTTATCATGAATAAGAGGAACTAAAAAGGAAAGCCTAGGATCTTCCATTTTTATAAAAATGTGTTCATTTATTCTGAAGAAAAAGTATCCGAATGAAAATTTGGGCAGAGCTGAATTGGATTTGGGTATGTCAATGGCAATTATCTATCTATCTAGCTAGCTAGCTAGCTATCTAGCTATCATCTATCTGCGCATGTGTGTTTACATATATGTACACAAATCCACACCACACAGTTACATATTAGGAAGATACCCAGATGTACATTTTTTCTTTGTATACATATGTTTATCATTATTCACACGTATATACTTACAGCCACATATATGACTGAGATAAAGACTACTAAAAGAATCATGCAAATTTCTGTTAGAATGCTGAGGAGTTTACAGAGAAGTCTGGGAGAAGGTGACTCATGGAGGAAAATCTGCTATCACTGATTTCACCTTTTAGCAGAAAGCCAAAACCACGGACGTCACATGCTCTAAGAAATTAATGCACATTTGCTCGTGGCAGTTCTGTTTGCCGTTTTTTTTTCTATCAAAATTGTTCTGAACTGTCTATAAAAAATATCAATCATTTAAGGCATTCTATAATAAAATAATTAGAAATTACTTAAATTGTGCCTAGTTGAGGAGAGTGAAATTATGAAGGGGCCTTAGTTTCATGCTGTATGTTTCTACCTTTAAAGTTCCTTCATTCAAGCCTATATTGATTTTGTTAACCTAAAAAAATAGACAAAATTTTTAACAGTAGCCATCCCAAATGAAAACTACTTTTAAAAATATAAAGACAGACGTCAATTCTAAGTGAATTTATGCATAGAGGGTATAATAATCAGTTTAGAAATACAGTAGCCTATCTTTTTTAGCCTCTTATATGTACATAGTTTGCTTAAATTTCTTCTAAGTTGTTCATTTTATTGTGAATGTTCTTTACAAAAGTGTCATTATAGTAGGCAATATTTTCTACCTATAAAGGGAAATACCTTTTGGATTATTTAGTGAAATAATTCAAACTTGGCCTTTGGCAGACTATATCTCAGAGTGCATATGAATACATTTTACTAATGCCTCCAGAAAACATAATTTTTAGAAGTTATTATTCCAAAGAAACAAAGCATATGAATGAAGAAAACATTTACTAAAAACAAAAAAATTGAAGCTTTTTAAAATTAAGGTAAAAAACAACAAAATGTGAAACAATGAAGATTTATAACACAGCACCAAATGCTGAAGGGGATAAATGAGTCAATTTAGCCAACATTTTACCTAGATCACATTACGGTTCATATTCATCAATAATATTCAACATATTTAAGAGAGACCATAACTTGAAAAGAAAATATTTTCTACATGTGTATGTGAAAGCTAAACAAAAGAAAAAAAAGTAGGACAAATGCATAATGAAATTCATTCTCTGTCAAAACTGACATTTGAAATGATAACCTACAATCCTAAACTGTGTTCCTTTAGTTGCTTTTTATACTTTTTGTGTAAATGGATGTATTAACACTGGTAAATTCATAAATTCAGAGAACATGGGATGATTTTCATGCTGACAGCATGATTTTAATTTTGTTTAAGTCTGTTGAAATGTCTAATGTAAGTTATTTTACAAGTAAATTTTAGGTCAGTGTCTCCAATTATTTAATGATGTCCTTAACCCCATTTCATATGGCGATCATTATTCAGGAGCTTGACAGCAAGCGATTATAGGATGTACTATACACAGTAACCAGGGGAAGTTTCCTTAACTACGAATATCTCTCTAAAGTGGTAACTACTGTGTGACTGTCCATAAGAAAGAAAAGGAGGCAGGCATAGTCAAATATTGAAGCTCATATTTCTACTAAATTTTAAAGATTCAGGTTTTATAATATTAAAATATTCTAGATACATGAATAATGTATGAAATCCTTTAATATAGCCATTCAGAATAAATTTGAGAAAACTCACTTTGCCATGCATTTATCTATCATTTATATATTTTTATTGAGCAATCACTATGTATTATCATAAGAACTGAAGAAGCAAATGGAGATTGCCCCAGCCATTTTAAAAGTGCTGTTTAGAAAAGGTAATGATGCTATGAGCTATCAAAGTGACTAACTGTATAAGTAGGGGAAAATGGGAAGAAACTATTAACTTACACTGAGTAACAGTGAGTGATACGGTTTCATTCTGTGGCTCCACTCAAATCTCATCTTGAATTGTAATTCCCATAATCTTCATGTGTCAAGGAGGGACCTGGTGGGAGATTATTTGATCATAAGGGTAGTTTCTCCCATGCTGTTCTCATGATAGTGAATGAGTTCTCACAAGATCTGATGGCTTTATAAGTGTTTGACAGTTCCTCCTTCACACACTCTCTTTCACCTGCCATCATGTAAGATGTTGCCTCTTCCCCTTCCATCATGATTGTACGTTTCCTGGGGCCTCCCCAGCCATGCAGATCGGTGAGTCAATAAAACCTCTTTTATTTATAAATTACCCAGTCTTGGGCAGTTCTTTAGAGCTCTATGAGAATGGACTAACACACTGAGGGACCATTTGAGGAAGGAAATAATGTTAAAACCAGAACCTAAAGAAAAAGTAACAGTTGTCTAGGGCAGTGTTGCAATGCCACTAGCTGCATGGATGCCCGGGATACTGAATATGTTTAACTGGAACTTGGCTAAATTGGGAGTTCTATTAACAAGGATACAAGGTGGGAGGCTTCTATTTATAAGGTAACTAGTAATTACTAACTTTCTTATACTCTATGGTGTAACACCCTTCAAATTTGAGGGTCATTAACTTCATTTTAGTTCTTTCATAGTCATTTGTATAATATTATTTTATGCATTTGAATTTTCCTTATGGATTCATTACTTTTTATTTATAATGAACTAGAATATTCATGGAACATAATATCTGTGAATGTGTTAACAGAAATTTGTTGCTTTCTTGTAACATTCTAAAAGGTATTACAATACTCTGGCAATTGTTAATATGTGCTTAATTAATGTGAATTTAATACATCTTTCTTTAAAACTAAAGGGACCTAAAGAAGAAGTAATAATTATCTAGAGAGACATTAAATGAAGGGGGCAGCATGTATAGAGTCTCGTGGGTAGAAAAAAACATAGAGTGTTTCAGAAACTGAAAGAACACAGGATGCTGTGAACAGAATGAATAAGCATGAAAATGACACAAGATGAGATTGGAGAGGTTGGCAGTTGATCATGCAGGGCATTTTTAAATGCCATTTTTCTTAGTATAATAGAAAACCTTTGAAAGTAAAGTAGGGTAGTAACACTTGATTTGTATTTTTAAAAGATCATGGCAGTATAGAGAATATAATGGAGAGAATAGAAAGGAAAAGCAGAATGTGTCATGTAGGGAGAGAACTGCAGAGGCAGTGGTAGGGGATGATGGCATATTCTATGATGCTGAAACGGAGGGGTGAGAAAGATTCTGGAAGCCGACTTCAGAGACCCTGGTGGCATTCTGATTTTGGTAATGATGAGTGTGAAGAGGAAATGACCTAAGTTTCTGCCTAAGTAGCAGAGTAGATGGGGACTTTGAAGACTGAAGGAGAGAGATTTGGCAGGTAAGATTAAGCACTGAGTTCTGCATGTGTTAAATTTGAAATTTGTGTCAGACATCCAAATGACAAAATCTGTTGGTTATGTAAAGCTTGATCTGAGAAGATAATTTCAGTTGAGAAACAGGAATTTTGGAAGTGCTGAAGTATAAATAGGATTTAAAGCTGTGGATCTATGTATTATATACCTACTTTATAAAAACTTCCCGTGTTCAATGTTCTTACAGTAATTGGGGGGAAATAACATGCTTATAGAAAGTTAATTTTTGAGTAAATGGAACTTATTATAGTATATTACAGATTGCTGGTTGCTTGTTAGGACTGCCTCTGATTCAAATAACAGAAATTTCTACCATTGTGCTTTTAAAAGGTAGGGGCTACATTGCCCCATACTACAAAATGTTAGGGACGAGTCAATTTGAAGCTAATATTTTGGCTCAAGGGCACAATCAGGACACATGACTTTCTAGCTTCCCACTTCATCATACCTCAAAATACGAGTTTTTAAAATAATGCTTCTCAAATCAAGTTTATCAAATGGTTGTTGCAACTGTAGGTGCCGTGTCTGGATTTCTTTCCATAATTACTTGGAAAGCAGTATTACAGGACCACCCTTAGCTATGGAAGCCTGGGATACCAAGTATGTTTAACTGGAACATCATGAAATGGGAGTTCTATCCATAAGAATAAAAGGGGAGGAGGGCTTCTACAGAAAAAATAGTAATCACTAATTTTGGTATGCTCTATGATATCCTTCAAATTTGAAAGCTTTTACTAGGTTTTATTTTAGTTTTTTTATAGTCATTTTCTTTTTTTTTTAGGGCAATTTTTTTTAAATTACATTTTAGGTTTTGGGGTACATGTGCAGAACATGCAAGATAGTTGCATAGATACACATGTGGCAGTGTGATTTGCTGCCTTCCTCCCCTTCACCCACATCTGGCATTTCTCCCCATGCTATCCCTCCCCAACTGCCCCTCACACTGTCCCTCCCCTATTCTCCCCAATAGACCCTAGTATGTAGTGCTCCCCTCCCTGTTTTCATGTGTTCTCATTGTTCATCACACGACTATGAGTGAGAATATGCGGTATTTCATTTTCTGTTCTTGTGTCAGTTTGCTGAGAATGATGGTATCCAGATACATCCATGTCCCTACAAAGGACATGAACTCATCGTTTTTTATGGCTGCATAATATTCCATGGTGTATATGTGCCACATTTTCCCAGTCCAGTCTATCATCGATGGGCATTTGGGTTGGTTCCAGGTCTTTGCTATTGTAAACAGTGCTGCCATGAACATTCATGTGCATGTGTCCTTATAGTAGAATGATTTATAGTCCTTTGGATATATACCCAGTAATGGGATTGCTGGGTCAAATGGAATTTCTATTTCTAGGTCCTTGAGGAATTGCCACGCTGTCTCCCACAATGGTTGAACTAATTTACACTCCCACCAGCAGTGTAAAATTGTTCCTATTTCTTCACATCCTCTCCAGCATCTGCTGTCTCCAGATTTTTTAATGATCGCCATTCTAACTGGTGTGAGATGGTATCTCAATGTAGTTTTGATTTGCATTTTTCTGATGACCGGTGATGATGAGCATTGTTTCATATGTTTGATAGCCTCATGCATGTCTTCTTTTGTAAAATGTCTGTTCATATCCTTTGCCCATTTTTGGATGGGCCTGTTTGGTTTATTTCTTGTAAATCTGTTTGAGTTATTTGTAAATTCTGGATATCAGCCCTTTGTCAGATGGGTAAACTGCAAAAATTTTTTCCCATTCTATTGGTTGCCCATTCACTCTAGTGACTGTTTCTTTTGCCGTGCAGAAGCTGTGGAGTTTGATTGGGTCCCATCTGTCTATTTTGGCTTTTGTTGCCAATGCTTTTTGTGTTTTGGTCATGAAGTTCTTGCCTACTCCTATGTCCTGAATGGTTTTGCCTAGATTTTCTTCTAGGGTTTTTATGGTGTTAGGTCTTATGTTTAAGTCTTTAATGCATCTGGAGTTAATTTTAGTGTAAGGTGTCAGGAAGGGGTCCAGATTCTGCTTTCTGCACATGGTTAGCCAGTTTTCCCAATATCATTTATTAAACAGGGAATCCTTTCCCCATTGCTTGTTTTTGTCAGGTTTATCAAAGATTGTATGGTTGTAGATATGTTGTGTTGCCTCCAATGCCTCTGTTCTGTTCCATTGGTCTATATCTCTGTTTTGGTACCAGTACCATGCTGTTTTGATTACTGTAGCTGTCTTGTAGTACAGTTTGAAGTCCAGTAGTGTGATGCCTCCTGCTGTGTTCTTTTTGCTTAGAATTGACTTGGCTATGCGGGCTCTCTTTTGCTTCCATATGAAGTTCATGGTGGTTTTTTCCAGTTCTTTAGCAAAGTCTCAGGATACAAAATCAATGCACAAAAATCCTAAGACTTTGCTGAAGTTACTTATCAGTTTCAGAAGTTTTTGGGCTCAGATGATGGGGTCTTCTAGATATACCATCATGTTGTCTGCAAATAGAGACAATTTGGCTTCCTCATTTCCTATTTGAATACCCTTTATTTCTTTTTCTTCTCTCGTTGCTCTGGCTAGAACTTCCAGTACTATATTGAACAGGAGTGGTGAGAGAGGGCATCCTTGTCTACTGCCGGATTTCAAAGGGAATGCTTCCAGTTTTTGCCCATTC
>CM052654.1:92759347-92820795 GCA_028533165.1 Leontopithecus rosalia
TATTCCACTGACAGCACTAGATGGGTGATCAAGACAGAAAGTCAACAAGGAAACAATGGATTTAAACTATAACTTGCAACAAATGGACTTAACAGATATATACAGAACAGTTCATCCAACACCACAAAACACACATTCTATTCAGCAGTTCATGGGACTTTCTTCAAGATAGACCATATGATAGGCCATAAAACAAGCCTCAGTAAATTTTAAAAAATTGAAATTTTATCAAATAGTCTCTCAGACCACAGTAAAATAAAACTGGAAATCAACTCCAAAAGGAACCTTCAAAACCATGAAAATACATGGAAATTAAATAAACTGTTCCCCAATGAGCATTGAGTCAAAACCAAAATCAAGATAGAAATTTAAAAATTTTTAACACTGAACAATAATAGTGACACAACCTATCAAAACCTCAGGGATACAGCAAAGGTGATGTTAAGAGAAAAGTCCATAGCCCTAAATGCCTACATCACAAAGACTGAAAGAGCACAAATTGACATGCTAAAGTCACACCTCAAGGAACTAGAGAAACAAGAAGGAACCAAACCCGATCCCAGCAGAAGAAAGGAAATAACCAAGGTCAGAGCAGGACTAAATGAAATTGAAAAAAAAAATAAAAAATAAAATAAAATAAAAGAGACAGAGAGAGAGAGAAATAAGAAACAAAAAGCTGGTTCTTTGAAAAGATAAATAAAATTGTTAGACATTACCAAGATTAACCCTGAAAACAAGAGATGAAATCCAAATAACTTTATTAAGAAATAAAACAGGAGATATTACAACTGACATCACTGAAATAAAAAAGATTATTCAAGGCTCCTATGAGCACCTTTATGGATATAAATTAGAAAACCTAGAAGGGATGGATAAATACCTAGAAAAATACAACCCTCCTAGGTAAAATCAGGAATAATTAGATAACCTGAACAGACCAATAAAAAGCAGTGAGATTGAAATGGTAGTTAAAAAAATTATCAACAACAACAAAAAGTCCAGGACCAGATGGTTTCACAGCAGAATTCTACAAGGCATTCAAAGAATAATTGGTGCCAATGCTTTTGAAAGTATTCCACTTTCAAAGAAAGAAGGAACCCTACATAGTTCATTCTATGAAGCCAGCATTACCCTAATACCAAAAGCAGAAAAGGACATACCCAAAAAAGAAAACTGCAGACTCATACTTTTGATGAACATAGACACTAAATCCTTAACAAGGTACTAGCTAACTGAATCCAACAACATATCAAAAAGAAAATCCACCACGATCAAGTGGGTTTCATACCAGGGATGCAGGCATGGTTTAACATAGGCAAGTCAATAAATGTGATACACCACATAAACAGAATTGAAAACAAAATCCACATGATTATCTCAATAGACGCCAAAAAAAAGTTTAACAAAGTACAGCATTTTTTTAATGATTAAAACTCTCAGCAAAATGAGCATACAAGAGACATACTTCAATGTAATAAAATCCATCTATCATTAACCTACAGCAAACATAATAATGAATGGGGAAAAGTTGAAAGCATGCCCTCTGAGAATTGGAACGAACAAGAATGTCCACTTTCACCACTCCTCTTCAACACAATATTGAAAGTCCTAGCCAAGTAATCAGACAAGAGAAAGAAATAAAGGACATCCAAGTTGATAAAGAGGAAGTCAAACTGTCCCTGTTTGCTGATGATTTCATTGTTTACCTTGAAAACCCTAAAGACTCCTCCAGAAAGCTCCTAGAACTGATAAAAGAATTCAGCAAAGTTTCTGGAAACAAGATTAAAGTACACAAATCAGTAGCTTTTCTATGCACTAAAAGTGACCAAGAGGAGAAACAGATGTAAAACTCAGCCCTTTTTACAATAGCTGCAAAAAAATTTAAGTACTCCTTAGGAATATACCTACCAAGGAGTCGAAAGACCTCTACAAGGAACACTAAAAAACACTGCTGAAAGAAATCATAAATGACAGAAACAAATGGAAACACCCCTCATGATCATGGATGGGCAGAATCAATATTGTGAAAATGACCATATTGTCAAAAGCAATCAACAAATTTAATGCCATCCCCATCAAAATACCACCATCATTCTTCACAAAATTAGAGAAAAATAAACAATTCTACAATTCATATGAAACTAAAAAAGGGCCAAAGAAAGACTAAGAAAAAAAAATCTGGAGGTATCACACTACCTGATTTCAAACTATACTATAAGGCCATAGTGACCAAAACAGCATGGTACTGGTATAAAAATAGGCACATAGACCAATGGAACAGAATACAGAACCCAGAAATAAAGCCAAATACTTACAGCCAACTGAACTTCCACAAACCAAACAAAAACATAGAATGGGAAAAGGACACTTTTTCCAACAAATTATGCTGTGAAAGTGATTAGTTATATGGAAGAGAATGAAACTGGATCCTCATCTCTCACCTTATATAAAAATCAACTCAAGGTGGATCAAAGACTTAAACCTAAGACCTGAAACTATAAACATTCCAGAAGATAACATTTGAAAAACTCTTCTGGACTATGGCTTAGGCAAAGATTTATTTCATGACCATGAACCCAAAAGAAAATGCAATAAAAACAAAGATAGTCTGGTCATGGTTGCTCACCCTGTAAGCCTAGCACTTTGGGAGGCCAAGGAGGCAGGTCCCTTGAGGTCAGGAGCTTGAGACCAGTCTAGGCAACATGGTAAAACCCCGTCTCTACTAAAACTTCAAAAATTAGCCAGGGGTGCTAAGTAGCCTGTAATCTCAGCTACTTGGGAGGCTGAGGCAGGAAAATTGTTTGAATCCTGGAGACAGTGGTTGTAGTCAGTTGAGATAGCACCATTGCACTCCAGCCTGGACAAAGAAGTGAGACTGTCTCAAAATAAAAAACAACAGCAGAGACAACAACAACAAAACCCAAAGATAAACAGTTGGGACTTAATTAAACTAAAGAGCTTTTGCATAGCAAAAGGAACAGTTAGCAGAGTAAACAGACAACCCACAGAGTGGGAGAAAATTTTCACCATCTACACATCTGACAAAGGACTAATATTCAGAATCTACAACAAACTCAAAGAAATCAGTAAGAAAAAAACAATCTCCATCAAAAAGTTTGCTAAGGACATGAAGAGACAACTCTCTAAACATACACAAATGGCCGAAAAACATGAAAAAGTGCTCAAGATTACTAATGACCAGGAAAATGCAAGTGAAAACCACGGAAGTACTACCTTACTCCTACAAGAATAGCAATAATCAAAAAATCAGAAAAGTAGATGATGGCGTGGATGTGGTGAACAGGGACTCTTCTACGCTGCTGGTGGGAATGTAAACCAGTAAAAGCTCTATGGAAAACAGTGTGGAAATTTCTTTTTTTTATTTTTTTATTTTTGAGATGGAGTTTTGCTCTTGTTATTCCAGGCTGGAGTGCAAAGGCCTGATCTTGGCTCACCACAACCTCCGCCTCTTGGGTTCAGGCAATTCTCCTGCCTCAGCCTCCTGAGTAGCTGGGATTACAGGCATGTGCCACCATGCCAAGCTAATTTTTTTCATATTTTTAGTAGAGACGGGGTTTCACCGTGTTGACCAGGATGGTCTCGATATCTTGACCTCGTGATCCACCCTCCTCGGCCTCCCAAAGTGCTGGGATTATGGGCGTGAGCCACTGCGTCTGGCCGGAAATTTATTAAAGAACTCAAAGTAGAACTACCATTTGACCTAGCCATCCCACTTCTAGGTATCTATCCAGAGGAAAAGAAATCATAATACAACTGGTAATTGCAAAATCATGGAACCAACCCAAATGCCCACCAATCAATGAGTGGCTAAATAAACTGTGGTACTCAACCATAAAAAAGAATGAATTAACAGCATTTACAGCGACCTGGATGAGACTGGACACTATTATTCTAAGTGAAGTAACTGAGGAATGGAAAACCCAAATCAGTATGTTCTCATTGATATGTGGGTGCTCAACTGTGAGGACACAAAGGCATAAGAATGATATAATGGACTTTGGGGACTTGGGGGAAGAGCGGGAGGGGGGCAAGGGATAAAAGACTAAAAATATGTTGCAGTATATACTGCTCTGGTGATGGATTCACCAAAGCCTCACAAAACACCACAAAAGAACTTACTCATGTAACCAAAAACAAATAATAAATAAATAAAAGGAAAAATATCTTTCAGAAGTAACAGAGGCCACAGAGAAAGGGGATATCTTTAAAGGTCTATAAGAAAAAAAAAACTGTTTTTCTAGAATTCTAAATCCAGTGAAATATCTTTCAAATATGAAGGTGAAATTAAGATATTTTTGAAATAAAATAATCCTCTAAAGAGGGATATTTTACTACCATTACATTGTCAATTATGATGCAAGATTATTCAAATAAGTTAACCCATTAATATGTATTTGATTTTCTTAAACATTTTGATAGTGATTTAATTAAACTTTGTAAAAATACCAAAAATGTATATAAAATGACATTTGTAATACCAACATAAAATTAATTCCATGATGTGATGGTTGGTGGGTGAGGGCTTCTTTAACTCATTTGGATAACTTGTCTAGGCATTATCTGCTTATTGAATTACTAAAGCAAAAATAAGTTTTTATAAAATTCTGATTTAGAAGGTCAAAAACCCTTTCCATATCACATCCTATATATCAGTCATTCAAGGCCCTTGTGGAATTGTATTTTCCCCATGAAACCTTCAAAGCCAGAAATAATCTCTTCTTTTACTCTCCCCACATTGCAATTACTATCTCTCTTATAACGGCTGGCCATCTAAAACCTATAGATTTTACATTAGTAATGTGGATATTTGGTATGATGTAAGAGTTATTTCCATATTTATCATGGTGTTTAGTATAGTATCATATGTGTAGTAAATATTAAAAAGTGAAAATGATGACATTTAAAATATGTTAATTTGAGTATGTAAGTCTCAGATTTAAGTGTTCAGAAGAAGTCATTCCATTATGTTCTTTGAGCCCTTATCAGTTAATAAATTCAATTACGGAGGGAAAATCCCTGATTCTATGAAGCAATTTTGGCAGTAGAATGAATACAGTTAAGTAGATTTCAAACAAAATACATCTTGTTTGCAACCCATGTTGTATTTTGTTTCAAACCCTATGAGAGAGATTTTATAGACATCTAAGTTTTTAGTTGCTTCAATAGTAAAGACAATTTTTATTTAATGAGATTAGGTATACCAGCTTTGCAAATAATTTACATTGTTAAGATAGAGCTCAGCATGAAATGAAATTAAAGTATTTAGAAATCGAATTATCAGCCATCATTGGAGTGTGTCTGATCTGGAAACATCACAGATTTTTAAAAATGTAAGAGGAAAAGTTTTAGGGACATGCCTATATAGTTTTAAGAGCAGAGTATGAATGTTGCTTCCTACCTCAGTTAAGTTTAAGATATGAAATGTTTGTCAAATGACTACTTGTCTAGCGGTTAAAATGTATAAATGTCATGCTGATAGGAGAGTGTGTTTCTTGAATCCTGGGTAATAGATTTTTAAGTGAAATATGGGCTTACAGGTATTTTGAATGTCACAGAAGATATTGTAAAAAGAAGACTGTGATTGAGATTACCACCCTTCTCCAAAGACATTTTCCCCTACTTCTACATGAAAGAGTTGAATAAGGATTGACTGTGCAGCTAATATTCCATGGCCTCTTTTCTGTCCAGATGTGGCCATGTGATTACACACGAGGTAGCAGACTATGAATAGAAATGATATGTTTCCCTTCTAATGTATGTTCTTAAAATGAAAGTGGATATACTTCCCCTTTTTTTCTTTACTCCTGCTACTCTGTGTATAGACTTTATGAAGAGTCAGACCAGTCATTTGCACAAAATGTGAAGACAAGAGTTGAAAATGGTAACATCCCTACCAATCTAGACAATCTACCTCTGTATTCTGAAATTAAAATTGAACAAGGAATGGATATGGTTTGGATATTTGTCCCCTCCAAATCTCACGTTGAAATGTTATCTGCAATGTGGAAATGAGGACTTGTGGAAGGTACTGACCTACGGGGGTGGATTTCTCATGGATGGCAATACCGCCAGTGATGGATTAGTTCTCTTGCTCAGTTAGGTTATGCGAACCTGGATTTTTTAAAAAAAGACTTGAAAAAAAAAGTCTTCCTTTGCTTCATCTCTCACCATGTGATGTGCTGGCTCCTCTTTTGCCTTCTGGCATGATTGTAAGCTCCCTGAGGCTCTCACCAGATGCAAATGCCAGCACCAAGCTTCCAGTAGAGCTTGCCTAACTGTGAGCCAACTAAACATTTTTAACAAGTAAATTACTCAGCTTCAGCTATTTTTTATCACAATGCAAAAATAGACTAACACAGAAACTAGTATTGACTTCAAAGTTAGCATGTCAGAAAAGTAGAGAAAAAGGAACTTATGACAAAGCAAGAAAAAGAGTGTACAAAGGTGAAAAAATCAAAATCAGACTCTTTCTTATATTATATACACACACACACACACACACACACAGAGAGAGAGAGAGAGAGAGAGAGAGAGAGAGAGAGAGAGAGAGAGAGAAACAGAAAGAAGAGAAAGATACAGAAGGAGAGAGGAATTCAGAATTTAACTGAAGAGTTGACAGCTTTAGTAAGCAAAAATAGACTGTAGTAGTTAATTTGAATTTCAGATAATTTTTAGTATACATATTTCCCAAGTAATAGTCAGGTCATAATTATACTAAAGAGCCATTTGTCATTTATCTGAAATCAAATATAACTTGTGTCCTGTATTTTACCTAACCACTCTATTTAAATGACAAAATAAAAATTATTAAAACACAAGAAGTATGGATGTTTTTGATTCAGACATTGGAAAGCTTTCTTAAACCACACACAAAAGCGCTAACCTTAAAAGATTGATAAATCTGAATATTTTAAAGTTAAGAATTGACAATAAACATTTGAGATAGAGTGAAGAAATAGAAGCTAGAAAGTGGAAGGGAATACTTTCAATGGACATTAACTCTCAAAGTTTTAATTTTCTAGTAAATGCTTGTAAATACATAAGGAAAAGAATAAAAATGGCCAAAATTCATAAAGTCATTACACTAAAGAGGAAATATGTATGGCTAATAAAAATAAGAAAAAAGATTCAATCTCAAAAGCAATCAGAAAAATGCAAATAAAGACCAAAAGAAGTTACCATTTTATATTCATCAATTGACAAAATTGAAGCATTCTAAAAATTCTAAGTCCTAGAGAGAATGTAAATCAATGTTTTTTAAACATTTGCTGATTTTCAGCAATCTGATGGGAGGAAAGAATAGTTTCTTAGTGCCTTAATTTTAAAAATTCCGGAATTTGTTATTGAATATGAGCATCTTTTCATATATATAAGGGCTGATAATACTCACATACACATACTGTATATGTCTATTTATGTCTTTTTTCCTGTTTTCTATATGGCTTCTGGTTCTGTGTGCTTTCACTTTTTTTTACATTAAGTCATACACATATTCACTGCCATCCAGTGTGACTCCTATGCTTAAAACCAAGACTTTGCACAGATTATTCTATAAAGAAATGCCTTTTAGTCTCCTTGTTACCTTAAAAATAGTTTTCATATTAATCAATTCCTTAAAAAATATTCAACTATCACTACACTACAGTATTTTGAAGAACAAAGTAAAAGCAACACACACTGATCTGCCTTTTTCTACATTTCCGCTTCAATTGGTATCTTTTACTTTGCAACTGAAAACGAATGCCTTATATTGTTCCTAAAATATTTACTGTCTCTCCAGCTAGATTTCATGTTTATTGAATAGCAGTACTCAACCTTTAAGTGTTTGAGATGTGCATTTGAATAATGGAATCTAGTGTGTCAAGCTAAAAGGAATTAGAATGTAAACAATTGTTTGAAAAATCAAGTTCAGAGAATATCATAAATACCTTGCTTAAGTGCCCTGTTGTTCACTTGGTTACCTTTCAGTGCTCTGCTACTTTTGGGTAAAACATAGCTTATTTGTACTGCATTTTCTTATGTATTCATGGAAGTATTTCCTAGTTCTTACTTGATCTTGTGCCTCACTTCTTATTTCCAGCAAGTTACATTTTACTCTACTTCATCATATCCTGTTGTTTCTGGTTTTAGCAAACATTTACACATTTAAAACATTTGGCTTTACGCTTGTGAAGGCTTCACAAATAAAATGAGTCTGACGATCTTAGGAAGTCAGAAGATCTGTATTTTCTGGTTAGAAGGACTTGCTGATAAACTGAATACTGGGAAAAAGGCAAATACAGAAGAAAATACTCGGGAAGCTGAGGCAGGAGTATGGCTTAAAACTGGGAGGTGGAGGTTCCAGTGAGCAGAGATTGTGCCACTGCACTCCAGCCTGGCAACAGAGTAAGACTCCATCTCAAAACAAACAAACAATCCAAAAGGCAAAGAAAGAAAGAAAGAAGAAAAAATGCCTCTTAGACACTGTTTTATGTTTTCACGATTTCTGAGTTCAGCATCCAGATCAAGGTTATTTTTGAAATATTATATGTCAAAGTTACGTGAAATCAAAAATCACATTTCAATGGTTTACATGACACTGACATCCAATAATAGTTTAGTTTTTTATTACTTAATTCTTACATTTAACATAACTTTACAAAGCATTTTGGAAACATTAATATCTATAATCTTGAATTGTGTATTCTTTGACACTGAGGTATGGAAATCTGAGTCTCTAAGATAGTTTATTCATTGCTATCATGAAACTGGCAGTTATTTATACTTAAGGCATACTAAATTAGCTTCTGTGTGAAAAGACAGTGAGAAATGATCTAAAATCTCAAAAGGAAAATAAAATAATGATAAGGAAGTTCCATCCAGGCATCAGGACCTTCCTGTAGTTTTCCCCAGAGATCCTCATTAATTGAGGCCCAAACTCTGAAAACAGAATGATGTTAATACATCCTTAAGAGTAACCTGTTTGTTCCCTGGTAAACTCTGTGAGCAAGAACAATCTTATATCAGTCCACACTCAAGAGATGTTTAACAGTGCCAGGAAAATCAATATGGTACAGATAGTTTTCCCCTTCTTTTAATGTGGTTGCCCTGAAGTAGATCCCCATTTTAATGCTGAGTAAATTGTTAGCAAATGGTAAAACTCAAACTACACCTATCTTAGAAATAATATTTCTTTGTCCCCAAGTGAGTTTCTCAGAAGTACAAGTTTGGCAGAATATAATTCTATGTGATTAAGTGCCTTTGAATATTTTATAAAATGAACAAGTGAGACACAAGAATAGCAGTAATTATTTTTAGACCTGTAGTATTAGTTTCTGAAATAATATTTTCTAATTAGGATACTACAGGTGAATATTTAGCACAGTTCTAGAAAGCAAAATGAAAATATTTGTAAACATTCAATTATTTGCCTCATTCAGTTGGGAAAATTGAAAATTGAGTTACAATAAATTGTGTAGTCATTTTATATTAACATTAACAAAAGTGTTTACAGAAAATTATGCCTAAATGTAATCCATAAATCAAAGAAACAAAAGGTTTATTACTGGAAGGAATGTAAAAGACAATCTAGATATAAAGTATTCAAGGATTTAAAGTGAAATGTTTCCATGATGTAAGTGAAACAATTGAGGCTGCATTTCCCAACAACATGGAAAAATATGTTTAGTAGTTCTACTTCAAAATTGTTTTTAAGTTCACATGTAAATTTTATGAAACAGAACCAGCTGCTTATATTTTCTCTCACTTTTGAAATAAATGTGTCAGCACCAATAAAATATAGCCATATCAAAATGTTATCAACAAAATTAAGCAAGTCACATGAAAGTGATGATTTTAATTTGTTACAACATTCAATTGAATCATAATCTATTATAGGATATCTTTTTTTCTTTAATTTGTTTTGGTTATGAGGTGTCTAACTAATTGTATTCAGGAGTTGTCTTGGGGACCAAGTGGTTGATATTAAAATGAAATTAATTAATTAATTAATTATGACTTTCTCACTATGCTAGTTAATTCTGGCCCTTTCATTTGTGTTGAATACCTTTAAGATAGAAAAATATGCCTAAATATATTTTTTAAAATACATTATTCTCAATAAATATCTCCTGGACCTTTGAGGGGAAAAAATCGGAAAACCTAGAATAGCTTAGTAGAAAGAAAAATTAAAAAAAGAAAAGACAATTAATTTGTCAGAGAAAATTCACTTTTTATTTTTTCTTCATTTATTGGAGGTAAAATGATCACTGAGAACAGACAATTTCTAGAATTACTAGATGGGGACATATTACTAAATTCTGTCTGATGGTATCTAAAGCAGAAATGTCCTGCAGAAGCTTTCAAAATGTTCCTTTACAGAGAGTGCCAATATTTAGTTCCAGGCCCTTCTTAACTATGTTTCTCTCCATTCTAGGTCTGATAACATAGATATCTGTCTACAGCTTAGTCCATATGGGTGATCCAAAGACCACCCTAACACGATTTGTAAAAGAAAAAAAAAGAACTAAAAAGATCCCAAGTGCCCAAGGACTTCATAGAATAAAATACAAACTAGCTCTTGACTGCCTATAGATTTTCATATTGGTTATGCTACCATTATTTTGATTATTTCTCACAGCTAAACTTTAAATAATATAAATAGTCATTTCTCCATAATAAAAGTGGAAGGACTACAAAAGAAGAAATAAAGTTAGAGAAAATAGGAAATTATTTAAAGTTGATCTGAACTTTATGCTAGAATGGCTCTGTTTATCATAACCAAGCAAAAAACAAAGACAGCTTTATCTTTCTACAGATTTTTCAAATGGCTGAAATTACTACAATAACAAAAAAACAGCAGAAAAATGACCAAAAAAGACTGTTCTGAAGAATAATAATTGGACCAAAATCAACAAAAAGAAAAGTAATACATTTAATGACTAAAATACATAAAAGCACCCACAAGGAAAAATGTTATCTAAAGCAAAATCAAAAGATTTATAAAATCACAGTGTATATGACAAACATTAATTGTCTTTCTTAATGAACGAAGATTTCATACAAAAATACAGAAAATGAGTGATCTACTTCTAGTTATAAAGGTAACTATAAAATGTTAATAAACATACATACTTAACCCAACATAATTTAAAATATAAAAAAATATATAATGAAAACCCCTTTCTTCTTTCAGGTTCTCAATGATTTACAATTTTGATAATATTTATTTTTTGTCTCATGTTGGTTAAATGCACACTCATATATCATTCATTGCAGTGGAAACTAATATAATATATTTGAAAGAAATTTGGTAATAAATGCTAAAATTTAAAGTACATGTGCTCTTTTATCACCAAAATCTTACTTCTAGACTGCTACCTTGTAGATATATATTTATACAATTATACAAAGATGCTCTTGGCAAGGATGCTGGTAAGGTCTGAATGTTTGTGTCCCAAAATTCATATGTTGACACCCTAACCCTCAAGGGGATAGTATGATAAAGTCGGGCCCCTGGGGAGCTCATGAGGGCACTGTCCTCATGAATGAGATTAATGCTTTTATAATGGAAGCTCCGGAGAGCTGCTTTGCCCTTTCCACTATGTGAGAACACAGGTAGATGGAATTCTCCATGAGGAAGCTGGTTCTCACCCATTGCTGTCACTGTCCTGAATTTGGACTTCCTATCCTTCCGAACTGTGAGATATAAATTGCTATTTATTAGCTACCCAGACTAATTGTTTAAACATATATATACACATATAATGATAAATGCTGTAAATGCAATAAATAAGACAACATGAAAGCTACATATCGAGTAAATAGTTTTGATTGGGTGTTCATGAAAAACTCTTCTGAGAAGATATTTCAGCTGAAAGCTAAAGGATATCATGAAGGGGTGTCTGCAATGTTTGAGGAGAAGGTGTTTAAGATAAGAGCCAGTTGAAAGACACAGTAAAAAAGAATAGTTAATACTGGTTTCAGTAATTTTTCTGTCCTGGTAAAAAACAAACATGCTAGGTCCTTTTAATAGAACTGACATTTTAAGAAAAATTAACGAATTTAAAATTTTTAGAGGAATAGGCTTTAATTTGGCTTCCCAAGAATGGCTGCCAGTGACTTGGCCTACAAGAGGAGCTATGAGTTTTGAGATTACTTCTGGATTTACTGAGTTTCAGCACGTGTTGCCAAAGCTCTTATGCAGCAAATCATGCAGGGTAAGTTATATAGCTGCTGATGCTCCACATTCAGAAGGCTGGTAAACAGACACTGGTAAAAGAAACTTAGCCACTTCTCCCCCATATCTGCCTCTCAACATTCAGGAAACTGGAGAATGGACACTTGAACATGGCTGTAAGAATACTTTGGGTTCCCAAATTTGCTGGACAGAAGGAAAAGGCCAAGTTGGCAGGAAGATGCCTATTGTCACACTTCTACCTTTCAAATGTTTACACAAGGATATCTGATTAGCATTCCTGATATTCACGCAGAAACACAGCTGGAAGAAAATCCAGGAAATACAGTTTTTAGCCCTCCTTTGTTTAGAGGAAGAAGGCAATTATAGTTGGCCAAGCCAGTTAAGGTGCTGGGAGAAAGTTTTATGAAATGGGACTAAAAAGGTAAGGGTTGACTCAGATAGGGCCACTTAGGCCAAAATTTTATTCTAGGCACAATGGAAAGACACTGGAATTGTAAAACTGGGAGATGTTTACTCTGTTTTACATTTTAAAACATTTGTTTATGTGCAGTGTATAAATTAGATTGTGAATAAAGAGGAAGGAAGGAAATTATGTCTGAAACTATAGTATAGGTTAGATGTGAGAGAGGTTTTAATTATAGAGCCAATCAATAGAAGTGGATAGATTTAGAATGCACTTTGAGGAAAACCTAATGGCTCTTGCAGATTAATTGGATGTGGGGCTAAGGGAAGTGAGGCAATGACAAAAACTTGGATCCTTAAGTTTGTATTTGAGTAATGGGGAAGATAATGCTATCATACGCTGTCATGAGACAGGATGGTGTTATTGGGAGTTTTCAGCAGAGGCCTCTTTGGACTGTGAAAATTTTGAGATTCCAAGAACATTCTCATGTATGGTATGGAGCTTAATACAGATGCTAGCATTGGAAATAGCATTTTGGAAGTCATTTGAATAAGATGTGATATCTAAAGGCATTAGTTTACTGGGTATTACTCAGGAAGAGGGTATAGATAGAGGAAGACAGGGAATAATTATCCAAGGCTGATTCAATATTAGGTAGTTGAATTGCAGACATGACAGTAGGTTAAGAAGAATTAGTCAGAAGTGTCATGAAAGCCTGGAGTAGAGTGTTTCAAGAAGGAAAGAAAATCAACTTAATTAATTAGTCATTGTATTACCATATTGTGGGTTTCTATGGAGTTCTTAAAATAAATGAAGCAAATCTATAAAATCTATGTAAAAACTTCAATACACATTAATAAGTGAGAAAATGACATTTTTATTAATCTCCTATGTGAACAAAATATGCTTGTGTTTATTTATATATGTATATATATATATATATATATATACATAAAACATTAATAATAAGATTTGTCAATAATAAGAGTAACGATGAGGAACTATCACATAGGTTTACTCATTGCAACTCATAAACACGTTAGAATGTCCCGATTTATAATTTTTTTTCTTAGAAATAGTTCTGCAAGTCCCTGAGAGATCTGTAAGGATCTAGGACTCTTGAAAAATAAGTGAATGGATACCCTGGTGCAGTAGGGAAAAAGCTATAGAATTCTAGTCCTGGCTTTGGGGCTTTCTAACAAAGTATCCTTATCCATGAAACTTAGACTATGGAAATAGATAATGACAGAAAAGAGACACATATTCAATTGTACTTTTTAGTCATGTAATTGTAAAATAATAGGATATGATTAATATTCTTATTCATTAAGAAGCAAAACTAAATAAACAATGATAATATATTAATAGCAGTAGTATGATGATGATGATGGAGGTTGTGGCACCAAAAGCAGCCACAAAAGCTTCCCTAATATTTCTTATGTGTGAGGGTACTTTATTAGTCTGTTTTTACACTGCTGATGAAGACATACCCAGGACTGGGCAGTTTAAAAAGAAAAAGGTTTAATTGGATTCACAGTTCCACGTGGCAGAGGAGGCATCACAATCACGGCAGAAGGCAAAGAGGAGCAAGGCACATCTTACATGGATGGTGGCAGGCAAAGACAATGCTTGCGCAGGGCAACTCCCATTTTGTAAAACCATCAGTTCTCATGAAACCCATTCATATTGTGAGAACAGCATGGCAAAGATCCACCCCCATAATTCAATCATCTTCAACCGGGTCTCTCCCACAACATGTGGGAATCATGAAAGTTACAAGATGAAATTTGGGTGGGGACACAGAGATAAACCACATAATTCCACCTCAGCCCCTCCCAAAACTCATACTTTTACATTTCAAAACCAATCATGCCTTCCCAACACTCCCCCGAAGTCATTAACTCAAAAGTCCACAGTTCGATGTCTCATTCAAGACAAGTCCCTTCCATGTACGAGATTGAAAATCAAAAGCAAATTAGTTACTTCGCAGATACAATGGGGATACAGGCATTGGGTAAATACGGCCATTCCAAATGGGAGAAATTGGCCAAAACAAAGGGGCTATAGGCTCTTGCAAGTCTGAAATCCAGTGGGGCTGTCAAATCTTAAAGCTTCAAAATGATCTTTTTTGACTTCATGTCTCACATCCAGGTCATGATGATACAAGAGGTAGGTTCCCATAGTCTTCGCCGATCTGACCCTGTGGCTTTTGTGGGCACAGCCTCCCTCCTGGCTGCCTTCATGTGCTGGGGTTGAGTGTCTCCAGCTTCTCTAGGTACATGGTGAAAACTCTCAGTTGTTTTACCATTTTGGGGTCTGGAGGTTTGTGGCCCTCTTCTCATAGTTCCAGTAGGCAGTGCCCCATTAGGAACTCTGTGAGGGAATTCCAACACCATATTTGTCTTCTGCACTGCCCTAGCAGAGGTTCTCCATGAGGACCCTGCCCATAAAGTAAACCTCTGCCTAGGCATCCAGGCATTTCCATACATCTTTTGAAATCTAGGTGGGGGTTTCCAAACCTCAGTTCTTGATTTCTGTGCACGCGTATGTTCAACATCATGTGGAAGCTGCCAAGGTGTGAGGCTTGCACCCTCTGAAGCCACAGCTTGAGTCCTATGTTGGCCCCTTTCAGCTATGGCTGGAGCAACTGGGACCCAGGGCACCAAGTCCCAAAGCTGTACACAGCACAGGGACCCTGGGCCTGGCCCATCAAATCAACTTTTTCCTCCTAAATCTCTGGGCCTGTGATGGGTAGGGCTGCTGCAAAGGTCTCTGACATGCCCTGGAGACATTTTTCCCATTGTCTTGGTGATTAACATCCGATTCCTCATTACTTATGCAAATGTATGCATCCCACTTGAATTTCTTCTCAGAAAATAGGATTTCTTTTTCTATCGCACTGCCAAACTGCAAATTTTCCAAATGTATCCTGTTCCCCCTTTAAAACTGAATGCCTTAACAGCACCCAAGTCAGCTCTTACATGTTTTGCTGTTTGGAAATATCTTCCATCAGATACCCTAAGTTATTTCTCTCAAGTTCAAAGTCCCACAAATCTCTAGGGCAGGGGCAAAATGCCGCCAGTCTCTTTGCTAAAACATAACAAGAGTCACCTTTGCTCCAGTTCCCAACAAGTTCCTCGTCTCCATCTGACACCACCTCAGCCTGGACCTTATTGTACATATCACTATCAGAATTTTTGTCAAAGCCAGTCAACAAATTTCTAGAAAGTTCCAAACTTTCCCATATTTTCCTTTCTTCTTCTGAGCCTTCCAAACTGTTCCAACCTCTGCCTGTTACCCAGTTGCAAAATTGCTTCCCCATTTTCAGGTATCTTTTCAGTAATGCCTCACTCCCAGTACAATTTTCTGTATTAATCTGTTTTCATGCTGCTGATAAAGACATACCTGAGACTGGGCATTTTAGAAAGGAAAGAGGTTTAATGGGACTTACAATTCTACATAGCTGGGGAAGCCTCACAATCATGGTGGAAGGCAAGGAGGAGCAAATCACAAATTACCTGGATGGAGGCAGGCAAAGAGAGAGCTTATGCAGGACAACTCTCATTTTTTAACACCATAAGATCTCATGAGAGCCATTCACTATCATCAGAACAGAATGAGAAACACCCACCTCCATAATTTAATCTCCCACTAGGTCCCTCCCACAACAAATGGGAATTATGGGAGCCACAAGATGAGATTTGGGTGAGGACACAGAGCCAAACCATATCAAGTACCAAAAACGTAACTTTTCCTTGGGTTCTTTCTTTGTCATTTCATTTCTCAAAACCACTATTATTTTTTGTTCTGTGTACCAATGTCAACTCATTGAACTAATACCAACAATAAAAACAACAAGGATACAAAAATAAGTAAATAAACAAAAAAGAAATTGATAAATCAGAACTGGTATGAATTAAATGTCTCTAAATTCAGGAGAGCTTTTAACTTTTCTTGACAATTCTTGAAATTATTCTTGGTCATTGATTTTTTTTCCCAATATTCTCAATAATATCTAAAATCTTAGCAGTGCATCTCCATTTTCCAATCTGTCTCCATTCTCTCTAAATAGACAATTTTCTTACAGTTTGGTAGAAACTTGAGGACACTAACAGTGATCATCTATATTGCCCCACCCACATAGAAGAGAATATCTGAAACCAAATGGAAAAAATTAAAAATTTTTACAGAAAAAATTGGAGAAGCATATACAGATAATATTTACCTTTTACAAATCTAATCTCAATTTCTCCACTTAGCCCTTCAATCTATGCCATCCAGACTCATGAGAGTTGATTTCGTTGTTCCTGCCGTCTCTCACCTATATGCTCAATACTTCCTAAACCTTCTTGAGAACTTCCTGCTTTCCTGGCCAACAGTTACAAGCTACATAAAAAAGACTGCCCTCTAGTTTGCGAAAGGTGGCATAAAAGGCTGGATTCCCAACTTGCCTTTCAGAAACCAACTCAAATGGAAGTAGACATTTTGTCAGCTAAAATAATTAAGCCAAGAACTATCTAAAATTTGTCTACCCAACAGAGCAATACAATGTTGCCAGAACTGTATGAAAGAAAACGACCCAAGTCTTCAATACAGTGGCCAATATTTAGGAAATGTCATATTGTGGAGGGCTTGGGGATGAGGAACGTTATACCATTTATTGTGGAAATGACATAGTCACACATATCTTTGTTCTGTTTCTGGTCTGTATTTTGATTCACTGGTATGCCTGATTCCTGCTCAAAACTAAGAAGAAAACAAGTTTTATTTTGTTTTCTTACAGATCTTCTTTCAACTCTTCCTAGAAAATGCTTTTACCCTCACTCTGTCTTTAAATGAAATTTCTCCTTACCTTTCTCTAAATGCATGATTTCAGTGCAAGTTTTGTCTTCCTATATATTCAGAACCCCTATAGTCCACATAAACCAAACTTACTAGTTTGAGAAGACAAAGCAAAATAGTAGATGAATAATCTTAAAAAAACAGTGTTATATTTGTCAAAAATCTACAAAAATAAATTTCAGAATGCATAAACTTAGCAGAAAATTCTCTCAAATTTCCAAATAAGCAAATAATTCCTTTACTGAAATTGTTGTATGGCAAATAAAAATAAAGATCTGGAATATTTTTACAAAGCCTCATTGTATTACACAGAGAGCTAAAAATAAAACCAGAAAAACTCATAGAAATGCTGGCATGCATTAAATTAAAATAACAGCAGAATACATTCTTAAAATTATAATCACAATGCGTCATGTTAAAATGAGGATAATTTTTGATGGTTTAATTTTAGGGAATCTTTTATTAGAACACATCATATCAAGAGGTAAAAGGAAAAAGGCCTACTCAACAGATGACATGCTATGATACTACACTCAATATTATTTTCTCATAAAATATGTGGTAAAATAGAAGTGTTGATAAAAAATTCAACATGGCATAAATGCCAGTTTTCCCAAATTTCAAATGTAAATTCCAAGCTGTATGACTCAGAATCCCAATGGGAGTTTATTTAAATGGTGAGGAAGATTGTTGTGCTAATTCATACATTATAAGTAATACAATGTAGCAAGGCGAGAGACAAGAGACACATCAGATTATTTCCCTTCTAAAGCATTATAAGCTTCATCGTATGATGCATTAGGAAGTATGCAGCATCCCCAATAATGTGTCTTTGCCTACAAAATTGAAAATGAATCTAAATTTAGATGCAACTCCCAGAGGAACAAGTTAAGCAGAACTGTTTTGAATTACTTGATACAGTGATAGGAATACATATTGTATTTATAACCAGAGAAAAATAATAAGATGATTTCTGCTTCTCAGTACAGAGTCTTTAAAAGAAAATGGTAAATGCCTTCCTGATTATGTCTGTGACTTTGTAGGGCCTCCCTGGTCACTGTTTCCATTCCCTCTTCTCTGCAGAAGTGGTTTGCTTTAATGTGTTTTCTCTGGTTCCACTCTTGTATCAGGTTTTCCCCTTTCTTCTTTTCTGTACCTTTGTATTAAAGCTTAATTTATAAAGTCTTTGCCTCTATACCTTGTATTTTAAATTCCACTTCATTTTGCTCCAGTTTTCCTTGTCAGCTCAATCACTTCCTTCTGTAGCCCCAGCATCCTAAATCCAGGCCTACACTTATCTGAGACCCTGTCTATCCAAAAACAGTTCAGGCATTTTTCTCACTTTAGACAATTTTGTACTAGCCTTTTCCACCTAAGTCAGACATGGTCGCTTCTGTGCCTGCAGCCTTGCAGCCTTCCCCAGGGTCCCCTGCGGAAGTTGTCAGGAATGCCAGCACCTTCCAGAGATATTACATAAAGGCAAATCTGCAACTGAAGTGTGATCTGCTCCCTTGTAAGTCAAACTAGAAGTGCCAGAGACTTAACACTCAAGACGGTACTCACTCATGGAGGAAGGGTAGGAGTGGCAGACTTATAGCCTCTCAGAATGTGCCAATTCTGAGGCATGTTCTTCACAGACCCTCAGACATAAGGCCTTGCCTTTTGCACAAAGGATGTCTCAGTACTCATGACATTTCCTTCTCATTTTCTGGTCTCTCAATCTACTGATGTCTGTCATCTTCACCTTGTAGAACAGGATTTGATGGACTTATTCAAGCTTCTCTCAGTGCTGCTGGTGAGCTCCCCACTGTGCCCTGGCTTGAACAACACAGCCCTTATCACAGACTAGGTAGAAATGTATTTCTAAAATTACCTCTCTATGAATCAGCAATGTATCCTCTATGTTCTACACAATTGTCACCTGTATCTCCCATCTCTCACATACACACCTATGCAAAGACATACTGGCATGCACACACATACCCCAGATGTACCCACATTTATCTCACATGACCTATCAGCCTCTTCCATATCCCCTGCCTATTTCTTTCTCTCTTAAACTCATTAAACACATAGAAATTACAGGGATCTGTCTGAATTACAGACCTGACCTCACCACACTTCTGCCAAAAATCCTGTTCCCTGCCCCACATCCTACAGAATGAAGTCTGTCTCTCTCATGTGTCTACTGAAATCTGAACACTGCCTTCCTCTCTTGCTCCCTCTGTCCATTCTGGCCATACATATTACTTTAGGATTACTGAAACGTGATACCCATCCTACTTCCTCCTACCAAGTCTTTCCAATTTAGTCCAATCTGTTTAGAATGAGTTACCTTAACTTTTTTCCTTCCTTCCTTATGTTCTTCTTTCTATTACTCTAAGTTCAGCTCAACCTTTTAAATTTAGCCACTTAATCTAGAATATTCTGTCTACCTCTTTAATGGAAAATACATTAAATTTCATAAGAACAATCTTTGGGAGTTTATCTTTTTCACTATATTTTAAGTTTCTTGTAGACCAAGTTTCTGTCATATAGTTTGTACAGCATATGACAAATAGAGGGGCTTTAAAAATACTGCCAATAAACCAAATAAACAGTTTAATAAATGCATTACAAATTAATTTATCACTGTAAAAATTCCTAACATTTCTAAATCTTAGCTTCCCCATATCATAAAAGGTGCTATTAACAACTGCTATACATAATTTTTGAAATGTAATAAATCTCTTGAGAACTAGCATAGTATCTGGCTCATATAAGCAGATAATAATATTAGTTTCTGTGGCAGACTGTATTTTCCAAAAACAGCCACTCCAATATATCCTTCATGCCCTCTGTCTTAGTCGTTTTCTATTGCTTATAAAAGAATTCCTGAAATTGTGTAATTTATAAAGAAAAGAAATTTATTTCTTACAGTTAAGGAGGCTGGGATGTGCAAAGTTGAGGGGGTACATCTGGTTAGAGCCTTTTTTGATAAAAATTCTCTGCAGCATCTGAGGCGGCCCATGTCATCACATGGCAAGGGGGCTGAGAGCTGACAGTGTTAGCATGTTAACTCAGGTCTCTCTTTCTTTTCATATATAGCCACCCGTTCCTCTCTCATGAAAACCTGTTAATTCATAGACCCATTGAGGGATTAATCTAAGAGCAGATTTGTCTATTCATGAGGGTAAAGCCCACATGATTTAAACATCTCTTAAAGGTCACACCTCTCAATAATACCACATGGCAAATTAAGTCTCGGCATGAGTTTTGGAGGGGATATGAAACCATAGGAGCTACTAAAACATGATGTTAATACTTCTCCATTAAGTGGTAGAATCTATGATTGTATGCATTACATATGACATTAGGTTTTATAAAACATATGGCTTCTAGTCATTGTCATACTGGAGAGATCTCTTGGAAAGCCTATATAAAGAAAGAGAAAGATGTCCTCAGACTTTAGCTATTCCAGCCCAGGTAGTTTGTGTATACAAATTGACGTTCCAGATATTGTGAATCAGAGACATCTTTCCCTGATGTGGATACCTAAACTCTTGACCCACAGAATCTGTGAACCTGATGAGTATTTGTTATATGCTATTTTGCAGCCATAGTAACTGAAATAGTTTCAGTGTGACCTCCAATATTCTATATGAGCAAAGGTAAGAATCAATCTTACATAAACAATATTTAAAAACCATTTATCTATGTTCTTTATATACTTAATAATGTTTGACCTTATCATCAGAAAGACAAATCACTAGGGCAACAGAGGCAGGATAGATTTATCAACTTAATTTAATATTGTGTCCTTTATACCTGTCAATTATAGTTGAAAAGATGCAAACAGAATTCCCAATTGAGATTCTATGGTACCTAGTTAGAACATAGAACTCTAAAGTTCAAGACAAGTCACTGGTTTCAAACTCAAATTGGATAAGTTCATGCTTACCGTATGGGCAAGTCACAGTAAGCATGACATTTATAGCAATAGTTATTCTGTGAGTGAGTAAGTGGGCCGTGATCAGAGATCAGTTCTCAGAGACTTCCAATGTTTTTGTAAGGTGGTATTTCTTAAGTTGGAGGGTGAGTCCCTAGCTATATATTGTTTCTTTATACACATTGTATATATTAAATATAGCATATATACATTTCTGTGGTGTAATATTTCTTGGTGCAGAGAAGGGGAAAATAAAGGTGGTGACTGGAGAAAGAAAAAAATGAAGAAAAACATGGTGGTAGTGAAGATTGCTTTAATGTGAAAACTGAGAGGATTCATAATGTTTTCTATGTAGAGTGACTTAAGGAGTCAAATATAATGGAAAGGAGAAATGGGACTGTGATTGCTGGAGAGAAAAGGAACAAAGAGCTAATTTCCTGTGCAATAAACACTTACCAAGTTTTGTATATATGTATATATGCACGTGTAAAGAATTCTGTTACTAAAGTTAAAATAAGCAATTTGTTTTCAATGTTAAATAATCAAAAGTAATGAGCACAGTAAGTTTCTACAGTTTTATGTTTAGTCCTCTCATTTTGGCTAAACATTACTTGTAATATTTTTGAATTCATTTAATATTTAATTGGAAGAGTGTCTTTTTCATTTTAGGTAGAAGTAGAAGTTAGGAGGGAAAAGTAGAAAATTTTATTCCTTTACTGTCATGAAAAGATATGCTATTATTATCTTAAAATCTGAGATGACATTCTGAGTTAATCCATGTCGTCATATCATTTTCTGGCACTTAACATATCCCAAATATGCTATGCAACAGGAGTATTCGAATCACATAAAAAATTCACATTTTAATGTGGGGTAGAGGTACAGACAGATAACCAGTGAGGAAAATGTGGCCAGTGTTACAGTAATAATCTATTCTTGCTCCTTTGCAGGAAGTGTAAAATCTTCTGCGTGCTCCTCTGTCATAACTGGCCTTCTGTCTTTATTTTAAAATCTCAGAACACTTACATAAAGATAATCACAAATATACAATAGTGCCCTTTTGAAAATGTATGGAGATAACATGCATTAGCTACTACTTATTTTCATTTAGTTTCAAATTCATTCTTTTGTGTATGGTGCTATGACTGAACTCTGAAAAGGTGTCTTTTTCCAGACACCTTTGCCATCTGACTTCCAGTTAATTTTTGCCAATGAGGTTCTAAAGGACTGGAAGGCAGGCAGGAAGAAGCAATTGTACTTTCTCTTCAGCATAGCTTCAGCAGGGCGAGTTTATCTCACTAGTAAAAGTTTACTTCAGCCAACTGCACTTCCCTTAGCAGAGACAGTCAGTTGTATATGTTAGCCTTTTAAAGAATTCTTATAAAAAGTCTCATCAACAACCTATCCCTCACCCCCACTACTTCCAGCCACATGTCAGCAACAGCCATACAAAGCCCCATCAATAAAGGTCTGAGCAATATTTTACAAAAAATATATTAGATATCTTATATTAAATGTCTTCTGTTGAAATGCTTAATGTGTTTGTTTCCCTTACCGAATCTTGATGAAACTTGACACAAATGTATAGAAACAAACATACAACTACAAGAAATATGCAAGCCTTTAAATGCAACTTTTATTCTTTCTTTCCTGATGTTTTTACATGCTCCCAAAGAAATTCATTAATTCATCAGATAAGGAATGTTTTATTTCATGTGAGTGTGAATGCAATAATCAACTATATGAAATCTACAAAATAGTTACACAAAATATCTTGCTATACATCTACTCTAATTTTGAGTTTTTTGAGGTTTTGAATCCTCCACTCCATTTTTCTCTATTCATGGCAGACAATAACATATAGTAATTACTCAGGGATAATTGGTTCTATTGTTATTTAAATTAACTTCAGTAACACCAAAGAATAACATATTAAATGCCATATATATATATATATATATATATATATATATATTTAAATAAACTGAGTTTATACTACAGAAAGAGAATAAGACATTTGGATGCATGCTGAGATGTAAAACTGAAATATATATAGAAATTAAGTTATTGTAAAATTAATATTATATAAATTTTATATATTATAATATGTGTACAATTTCTTGCCTTGAAATCTCTAGATAAAAAGAACATATTGAAGGGAGTTTTCTCATGTTTTATAACCTTATTAATTATAACTGATTTGAAAAAATTTGAGTTGAATCATGACAATCATGATTGTCATGGTATAAATTCCAAATATATACCATTGTATTTCTTTCACACACTCAGTTTAATTAACTGCTTCAAATATTTTATAAGTAGAGCTTCAGCTGGACCACCTTCAATGATTAGATGAGACCCATTTGAAATTAACAGCATCCATTTTCCATTTAAATGACTGGTACTAAAATATCCAGTTAAAAATTGCCTAAGGAAATTAAAATACTTTTTCTTTACCTGTCTGCATCATATAATTGCATATCAAACCTGTTCTCTGGGATGGTAAAAATAATTCTTCATCCAGTTCAGTTAAATATCACATCTTACAAAATATAGTTAAGTGACTCTCTAATTTTAATGCACAGATATCACACTGGGTTGTTTATTAAACACATACTTTTTGGTTGTAGCCCAGCTACTGAAGACAAATCTATGGGAGCCAGGCAGAAACATCAACATTTTTAAGAAGTATATTTGTCACTTCTAGTACCAATAATCTATAAAACACATTTATACAAACAGTAGGGCGGTTTTGATTCTTTATGTCTCTATTACTACATCCATAAAAAACTGAATGGCAAAGACTAGCTGGTATGCTAAAATAGAAACACATATCTAATAAATTATTTGCAATTCAGTATTTAAAACATTTTTTTAATTGTTTTAAAAAGCAAATTAAAATTGACATTTTATCACCCATTTTTTTCTCTTTGGGCCCATCTCTTTGAAAAATCATATTTTCCCAAAGCAAACTCTCTGACACTTCTGATCAAGAAAACACTATTCACAAAAAATGCAGTGAATTCTCACCTTATCCAGTGAGAATACTGTGCACTAAAACACAATGGGATCTTATGTGGTTTCAAAAATCTACGATACATTTAAATTTAGTCCCCTAAATGAGATTCTAACTTAGAAATGGATTCTGTATTCACATGAACTATTGAAAATAATTCTTATTTTATAATCCATGGCTTCCAGAGTTCTAGTCTAAGGCACTACATTTATTAATGTTCAAATTCATTTGTGTGTTTACTAAGGAGTAGGGTAGGTTTATTAGGGGGAGACAGAACTTAGAGAGCTAGAGTTTTCCTACAAATTCCAGTTCTTTTACTTTGTGATGGTCATTCTTTAATTCAGAGAATGTTATTGATCATTGCCTGTCTGATCCTGTCTCTCACCTGGCTCCCTATTACTGTTTTGAACTATGCTAAAAATCTTTCTGATGTCATATTACTCTGGCTTTTCTGTACCTCTATTACCATACATACACACATTTTTAGCTGCAAAGATAACAGATCTTCCTGCCCAAACTCATTCATTTTGCAAAATCAGAGACTTTCTCACTAGAAAGCCAGAACAGATTGGAATTTTACTCTTGTCATGATACAACTGATATAGTTTGGCTCTGTGTCTCCACCCAAATCTCATCCAAATTGTAATTCCCATGTGTCAAGGGAAGGACCAGTAATCCCCATAAGTTGAGGGGGGGAGGTGATTGGATCATGGGTGTGGTTTTCCCCATACTGTTCTCATGATAGCGAGTGAGTTCTCAGGAGATCTGAAGGTTTTATAAATGTTTAGAAATTCCTTCTTTGCTATTCTCTTTCCTGTCACCTTGTGAAAAAGCTGACTGTTCCCCTCCTGCTATGATTGTAAGTTTCCTGAGGTCTCCCAACCATGTGGAACTGTGAGTCAACTAAACTTCATTTCTTTAAAAATTAACCTGTCTCAGATATTTCCTTTTAGCACTGTGAAAACAGACTGATACAACATCCCTCAGGTTACGTAAAGGTATTATCAGTATCTCATCATAGACCTTAAGAAAAAGATGAAAAATTAAATTTTTGTACAAAAGCAATCATTAAAAGTCAATAGCCTGAAACATCTAGAGTGACATAATGCAGAAGCAGGGAAGATCGCACAGCTCCACAGGACCTCCGTGTCTCACTATGCAGCATCCAAGCAAAACTGCTGCTATAATAATAGTTGAGATAAACTTGTTCCTTCATCAAATAAACACAATTAGTTGCTTCTGTGGTTCAAGATGTCAGACAACTCTTCTTTTTACTTTCGAAAGATCTCTATTGCCAAAGACTTTTGCTGATTAGAAGGCTAAGCCTCAGTTACTTGACAAATCTTTAGTGGAATATAGTCTTTTAAAGTAATATTGGATAAATGAAGTATTATTGTCAATTAAGCAATAGTTGTAGCTCATTTAATAGCATTTTCAGTGAATTCTTAAATTATTACTGAGAAAAATGTGACAGTATTTCTAAATAGTAGTAACTTATTCTCATTATGCTGCATTCATCATTAAAATAAACAGTAGACAGTGAATGACTAATGGATCCTTTTTTGGAGCAATATTTCCAAATGGACTTTAACTTAAAGATTGGAACATGAATACACTATTGCTTTTACACTAGAGAAGTTACTGCTGGCTTCTTCCTTAGCAGTAGGTAGCTTCGGGAATTCATGTCAGTGATATTAATCATTATTTGAGATATCTTCCCTTTTCTTCAGGATTTTCTGTAGGGGAGGAAAATGTTAGACTGAAATCTGAGGACAGGTAAATCAGCCACAAATAGTGTCTCCTAGGGCTCCTAAGTGCTAAGAAGTCTCATTGGACATTTACAGTGCCAAAACAGACATATTTGGGGGATCACCAAGTCAAAATTTTTTTTGTTTGTTTTTTTGGAGACAGGTAAAATAGCTTACCAATTCAGTGGCAAGTAGGGAAAACAGGTCTTACTCTGTTAACACTCATTGAATAGTAGTTGCTACTTTAATAATGTTTTTCATGAATTCTCTAATTATTAGTGAGTAAAATACGATAGTGCTTCAACACAGTATACCCTAAATGTATACCCTACTATATGTATATTATATAGTAGGGTATACATTTACTAAAGAGATGTATAATCATTTTATAATAATATACTCTGGCCAACATTTGTGAAGAGGCCTGTAACATTATTTTAGATTATCTTCAAAAAGGATTAAAAAAATAATTTTTTCTTCTAAAAAAAACCACAAAAGCTGCTGTTCGTGGGGAAGGGGGCGGGAATCATGGTTATCTTCAGACAATTGTAGATGAGGATTCTTATACATATTTAAAAAAAAGATTTGGAAGTGTTTCCTGATCTATTTATATGAGACAATGAAAGACAAATGATGGGGAACTGAGGAGAATGCACAAGAGAAAAACCTAAGTTTGAAAGTCTGAGTTTGTCCATATTCCAAATGAATGCATTGCCAAGAAGCTTTAAGGATAATTTGCACCCGCTGATAAAAAATGTGATTATAGCTTGTATAATGATGGTTTCGATCACAGGTCCATTGGTCCAAAAATGTGCACTTTTATAAGGGATGATATTTCCGGTCTTTCATATGAAATTGAAGAATTATAAACACCTAAGTAACTTTTCTTGTCAAGCACCCTAAAAAAATTGGTTCATGTCCAAAGAATTTCAATACTGTGACAACATTAAGTTGTTTTTTTTGCCCTTTCCTAAAATAGAGCCATTATTTCTGAAGTTTATATTACTCTTAAAATTTATTTTAGTTATTTTGGTAAAATGTTGAGTGAATCCAACTGGCGCTAGAGAATATGTACATTAGATAACCATGTTTTATTTTTCTAATTTTAAAAAAAGTGCACATTTTAAGCCTCTATGATTAAGTACCATCTTTTCTTTGTCTTTCCTTTTGCCTTCTCTACTTCCTTCTTGATTTCATCTTTCTTTTCTTTCTGGTAGAATACCTCTATTCTTTCTTACTTATATATTTCCCATCTGCATTCTCATGGGATTTTGGATACTTTAAATAATCCACTGAATATAATACAAAGTCATGTATTGAGCTTATAAAAAGTAAAATAGAAAATTACATTTTATTTTAGAAAGATGAATTTGGGCCATTATATACAATATCACTATTATATTTGGAAAACATGACTCTAATACTCCTAATGGTTACACTGAAGATATATATGGTACTGTCTTGAAGTATTTTTTTTCTTTAAATTTAAGCAAAACCTTCCATTGAACAAATCTCTGCTGAGTAGCTAATATGACCATGCCCGATGTTTGGTGATTACTACAAGGTGGGAAACAAGATACATATACACACATACATATGCATGCTCTCATGCAGCCTACAGTCTAGCAAGACTGGCTGACAATACATGAGTAAAGATAGGAATAAAGTTTTTTTTTTATTGCTGTTGTTGTTATTGTTGGTTTTCTTGAGATGGAGTTTTTGCTTTTGTTGTCCAGGCTGGAGGGCAATAGCATGATCTCAGTTCACTGCAACCTCCACTTCTCGAATCAAGTGATTCTCCTGCATCAGCCTCCCAAGAAGCTGGGATTACTGGAACATGCCACCACGCCAAACTATCTTTTGTATTTTCGTAGAGACAAGGTTTCACCATGTTGTTCAGGCCAGTGTCAAACTCCTGACCTCCAGTGATCTGCGTGCCTTGACCTCCCAAAGTGCTGTGATTATAGGTGTGAGCCACTGGGCCTGGCCAGGAATAAAGCTTTATTTATTGCAAGATGTGGTCTGAAGGAAAAAAGCAGCAGGATATGAAAGAAAGGAAAAATTCAGATAATTTGTCCTAAAGATGGAATATACTGAAAATGGAAGTCTGAGGCAGAGCAATCTCTGCAAACAGTAGCAGGGTATATATTTCAAACAAAGCAACACACTTGAAGAAAGAAAAACCTGAGAATAACACATGAACTGAGCAAAAGCTCCAGTGTGGTTGAAGTATACTGAATAAGGTAGGTTGTGAGATTGGAGAGAAAGGCAAAAGCCAGTTCATGCTGTGCATCATACGTCAGTAAGAGGTTTTAACTTTATTGTAAGCGCTAAAGTAAGATAGTATATGATATTAATTGCATTTATATGTTTTAAATATTTATTTGGCCCCTTTCTGGTGAACAAAATGAAGCAGAACAAGATTAGAAGCAGAAAAACTGATTATGAATCTATTGTTTCAATAGAATACTTGCACTTTGCCTATAGCAGTGAAAAGTGTGAAAACTAAAGGGATCTGGGATATAATTTATAATGATATAAAAATAAATTTGTTGATAGTCTGATTATGAGGCACTAGGAAATGGTGAAAGTAAGGATGGAGCTTGATTACTAAAGTATATGGTGTTGCCCTTTCTTAGGTGGAAGTGCATGCGATAAATTAATATGGTGATAGAAAAGAGGGGTGGTAAGGAAAAGGCTGGGAAGAAAATAAGGAGTTAAGCTGTGTAACTGTTAATTTTGAGAATGTTATATCCATGTCAAGAATATTAAGGAGAAAACATGATATTTTGATTTGAAGCTAGGAAGGGTCTGTGTCAGAGACTGTAATTTGAGATGACTGAGGGTGAAATATAATGGGAAGAGGGCCTTGTACTGAGTCCTTAAGCACTTCAGCACTTACACAGTGAATATGACTCCTGAAAGATGAGCTTAGAGATTAGCCATCAGGTGGGGAGAAATCAGAATTCTTCAGTGTCATGGAAACAAAGACAGAGAATGTTTCAAGATACAAGGGGCAACTGACCATTGAATACTGATGAGAGTGAGTCCATTAGACTTGTCCCTAAATGTTTGGTTTTTGGTAAAATTGAGAAGAGGAATTTCATTGAAGTGGAGCTAAATGGCAGTAGATTAAAATGTGAATAATAGAAAAAAGTGATGTGAAAAGTGTATAAATACATGTCTTTTGAGAAGTTTGACTATAAAGAATAGCAGATGAATAGAATGTGACAGCTGAAAAAAGTTCTCTTTCTCTTTCCAAAAGATATTTGAAAGATTAAGTTTTTAGAAATATAAATAAAGTGATATTCAGAATACATTTTCTTAAGATATTAACATGATTTTATTATTGAGAGGCTACAGCTAACTTTTTGTTTTTATTGACATTTATATGTAATAAACATCATCTACATGTAAAATATAGATGATGTAGAAAACATTCCAGAATTAGGTAAATTTTTGTAATTATATAAATTCATCTAGCCATCCACATAATGAAAATATCAAATAGCTTCATCACCCTAAGAAGTTACCTTCTGCCTCATTGCACTCAATCCCTTCTCCAGTATTCAACTTCAGACAACCACTAATCTGCTTTTGTCACTGTAGTTTGTCTCTAAAGTCACATAATGGAGCCATTTAGCACGTGCTACTTGTGTTTGATTTCTTTCACTTAGCATAATATTTTTGAGTAACAACCCTGCTGTTGCATGTATTAATTTGTTATTTTCTATTGCTGGTAACTAGACCATTGTATGAGTATCTCAAAATTAGTTTATTCACCAGATGATGTATATTGTGTTGTTTTAGAAAGTATAAAGAATGCTGCTATGAACATTCAGTGTACAAGTCTTTGTGTATGCCTTTGTGTTTATTTTGCATGTGGTTGCATTATATACTTTGTATAATAAGTGTATATAAAAACCTCATGAGATAGTGCCATACTGTTTTCCACCATGGCTGTTTAAATTTTCATTTACTCTAGCAATGTACTTCAAGTTACATTTGTTCCACATCCTAACCAAAACTTGGTATGTGTTCTGCCATTTTTTATTTTAGCTTTTCTTATATGTGTGTAGTGATAATGATTGGCATTTCTTTTACTATTGAGTATTCTTTTAAGAAGCATCAGGTCATATTTTTGCTTACATTCAACTTTTTAAAAATTTTAAATTTTTATCTTATTTTTTATTTATTACAAAAAACAAGGGGTTCTTGGAGAAATGGCTGATTCCATGGCTGGAAAAAGGAAAATGTAAGATGGACCTGAAGCAAATAAAGAAGTGCTTTTAAAAAATAAAAAGATAAGATAGTGGTATGTTAAAGAGATGTGAGAATCAATTTGGAAGAAGTCACAATGGCTAGTTTGAAAAAATTTGAATAACAAAATTAAGAGCACCATTATAGATTATAATTCAATGTATATAAGGAAAATATTTAAGTTCACAATAATAAAAACAATTGAATAAATAAAAACATTGGAGAAGTGGTAAAGATTCTTTGGAGAAATATGTCAGCTACTATGTATGTGTTGATACTCTCCCCATCAATAATTGAGAAATTGAAAGTTAACATCTAGGTATCATTTTCATTAGTTTATTTAACAAACATAGATTGAATAAATGTATTGTATACCAAAAACTGAAGATTAAAAAGATATAGTCCTTGACTTCCTGTGGGAGACGCTTGTTTTTTTCTTATAAATTGTATTTCACGTGTTGTTTACCTTTATGCCTTCTATTATACATAAAGTAACTAAACTCTACGAATAAACGACAGTCATTTTTATATTGTATATAAAATTTTAGTGTAAAACCGTGCATGTTTCCTCAACAAGTATTGTATTATTTTTCACATAAAAATGACAAACAAACAGAAAACAAAATGATTTATCTCACGGCTCTCATCTTGTTTTTTATGATATAAGAAGAAACACATAATGCTGAGTCATGGCAGAGTCCTAAGATATGCTGTCTTGAATGGAATTTCTGCCAAGCAATGGAAGACAACACTATTCTTATTTAACATTTTCAGTAAGATTTTGATATATAAAATATGTTACATATCAGCACTCCATAATAACCATAACACTGTAAATATGGATTTAGTGCTCTTTAAAAACTTTTCATAAACATGATGTTTCAATGGCATTTGCTCAACACTTTTGTTTTATCATTTGCCCAGAAATGACAGTGTTAGATTCAAGACTAGATATGTAATATTCTATTATCTTTAGTTAAAGTGTTCTGCATTTGACTGAATTCTGAAGGTAAATTTTAATCTTACAACTGTAACACATTTGAGGGAGTATTTTCACTAACTCTATTGCTTATCTCTTCTTTGGAGTTGCTGTTATAACATTTTAAAAGTTGATTTTCTATTTTATCTTTTTTTATTTTATTATTATTATTATTTTTTGAGATGGAGTTTCGCTCTTGTTGCCCAGGCTGGAGTGCAAGGGCGCATTCTCGGCTCACCGCAACCTCCGCCTCCTGGGTTCAATCTATTTTGTCTTTAAGCTTAAAATTGATGGTGTGTAAATAATATAATTATCTCTACAATTCCTCTTTAAAAAAGGATTTCTGGCCAGGTGTGGTGGCTCATGTCTGTAATCCCAGCACCTTCAGAGGCTGAGGAGGGCGGATCACTAGATCAAGAGATCAAGACCATCCTGGCCAACATGGTGAAACTCCGTTTCTACTAAGAATACAAAAATTAGCTGGGCATGGTGGCACGTGCCTGTAGTCCCAGCTACTTGGGAGGCTGAGGCAGGAGAATCGCTTGAATCCGGGAGGTGGAGGTTGCAGTGAGCCAAGATCATGCCACTGTACTCCAGCCTGGGTGACAGAGTGAGACACCAACTCAAAAAAAAAAAATGGAACAGGAAAGATTTCCTAAGCTTTTCTATTAATACATGTCTGTATTTAAATTCACTGTAGTCTGTCAATGATATAAGTAAACAGTCCTGTTGTATTCATATTTTTATTTCTCATTATAATTAAATTGTTTTAATTCAAAATAAAAATATTTGTTTCTCCTTCTTTTAGGATGGGTGTAGCATCAACTTAAATTCTAAACTAATGAAAGTCCATACAAATCTATTTCTCTTAAACTATTATAAACTGTTTCTCTGATAAGTAGATGATAGCAGAGTATTTTAGTGGTGTGTGTATGTTATGTGTATACGTGTGTGTGTAGGTGTGCATGTGTATGTATTCTTCATATTCTCTAAGAATGTTTCTCATTATGCCTCTTTTTAAAGACTGTTTTCAGTTTTGAGTTGTAGCTGCAGGCAGAAAGCAAAAGCATTTTTATTTACCGACAGTGTATCCACTTCTAAGATTACCTCTTTCACTAAAATTTAAACAATTTCTTTCTTTTCTTAAAAAATTAAATGTTGCAACCTTTAAAATGACATTTATTTAAGGGCTGATTGAAAACCATTATATATGTTTGATTTTGTTGCCTTAAATTGAAGAATAACCTGCTAATAAATTTCCACTTACATTCTATCGAAAAAATCAGTTGTGATATTGTTTCTAGCATTTATGTTCTTGCACTCTTATGCCTATAACACTTGGCAACATCTTCTTCCTTTAGCATTTTCATCTAATATAAGCAGCATCACCTCTCAGAGAAAAGGGAAAGATTTGATATATTCTGCCAATTTTGCATTTATATAGAATGTGACTTCTGAGACTTTAGTTTAGCTTTCTAAAAGCCTGAGTTAACATGTATAATTTACATTCTTTGTCAATAACCGAAAAGCTTTTTCTGTTAAGTAGATACATGGCAAAGCATTTTACTTGTTGACTGTTAGAATAAACATAAATTATTTCTCAAACCACTATTATAAATATGAGCTTTGAAAGTGTTTTTGGATTTCTCATATATGCAGTTCTTCGCTTGATACTATAAGAGCTTGTTCTAAAATTATCGAATATAATTATTCAATAATTCACATAATTGCATCGTTTTACTTTTATCTGCCTTAACTTTGAATTCTGCCTCCTACAATGAACACTTAAAAGAATTTGGCTACAGAAATAATAGCACCTCTAGAACATACTCTTTGAAAATAAGGTCTCATATTATATAGTTCAGAGATGGATTAGTGAAGCAAGAGTACAGTACGACTATTGGTTTGTAGAAGACTCCTTATTTTCCACTAGATTTAGTCGTTACTGGGTATGTGAATTCTTTTTTTTAAACTTATTTCTCAGCCCCTCTTGTAGCTTAGTTTGACCCTCAGTGAAAATGAGCAAGCAACATCCATCAGACTTGTGTCGTTCAGCCAAGAAACAATACTCTGTTCATGCTTACAAAGTATCTAGATATCTCACGATTCATTTATTTCTGATCGTAACTGAAAAGAGCTATGGATCAGCTAAAGATGACGACCTTGTGTCTTCTCATTACAGGAACCAAGTCTAGAGGAGCTGACACTATCGGGGACATGCATTTCTCAAGCAGATGGATGGAATATGAGGTAAGGAACAACTGCAAGCTGAGGCTATATTGCATTGACCAAAGAAAGTCACAGGTCTAAATCTAAAGTAAAAGTGGCTGAAGAATGCCCATCATCTATAGGAAAATATGGAAAGATGTAAGAGGCAAGAGGTAACAAATAATCATGATTAAATAAAAAAATCTACCATATTTGCTGAAGCAGAATTTTTTCACTTTATCTTTCTTACTTCCGATTTGTCAGTGTTTGAATGTGAATGTTACAGCAATCAAGCTTTTGCAATGCAGAGAAGGAATATGAAAATAAAGACCAGGAATGAGACAAAATCCCAGCACTTTGGGAGGCCAAGGCAGGTGGATCACGAGGTCAAGAGAGCAAGACCATCCTGGTCAACATGGTGAAACCCCGTCTCTACCAAAAATACAAAAAATTAGCTGGGCATGGTGGTGCGTGCCTGTAATCCCAGCTACTCAGGAGGCTGAGGCAGGAGAATTGCCTGAACCCAGGAGGCGGAGGTTGCGGTGAGCCGAGATCGCGCCATTGCACTCCAGCCTGGGTGAAAAGAGCAAAACACCATCTCAAAAAAATAAAAATAAAAATAAAAATGAACTGGATAACTGAGCATTAGAGCTACTTTGCAAACTGAAATGTCCAATTTGTAACATATTACAAATATATTACAAAAGTTATTTTATTTGTTGTTTTCTATTTCAAACAACAAATAAAATAACTTGTAACATATTTGTAATCAAATTAAACTTTTAAATTGTAACACAATTGTGGATTCACACACAGTTATAAACAATTGTTTGGTAATTTTCTACTTATGATATCACAATTATGATATTAAAATTGATACATTCAATATACAAAACATTTTCTCAACAGGAGCCTTCTGACAGTTGACCTTTTATAGCCATATTCAACTTATTTTCACCACACCACCTACCCCTCAACGCTTAATTCCCAGTACTTAACTCCAGGAAACCACTTAATCTGTTCTCTATTTCTGTGATTTGTAACCTCGAGAACCTTATGTAAATGTAATAATACATTAGATAATGTTTTTGGATTTGCTTTTTTCACTCAGCACAGTTCTTTAGAAACGCACCTACATTAGTACACATATTGACAGTTTGCCTCTTTTTCTTGGTGTGTAGAGTTACACTATTTAGATGTACCTAACTGTTTTCCTGTTTGTTTGCTTATTTGTTTTTGGCCATTTATCCTCTGAAGGACATCTGAGTTGCTTCCATTTGGGGAGTATTACAAATTAAACTTCCTTAAATTACCCTGTATAAGTTCTCAAGTGATCATAACATTTTGTCTAGGATAAATTCCCAGTGGTGTAATTTCTTGGTTGTATAATCATGTTAGCCTCATGGATAAATATATATATTTAACACATTGGAAATCTATTTTTCAGAATGCTACAATACTATATTCCCACTAGCAATTTATGACTGATCTATTATAGTTTCTCCATATATTTGCAAAAACTTGGCATTGTGACTTTAAAAAAAGTTTAGCCTTTACAATAGATAACGTAGTAATTTCTTGTGGTTTTAATTTTAATTTTTCTTCCACTTAATGATATTGAATATCTTTCCATGTGTTAATTTGCTTCCTAAACAAACCTGTGTATCCACTTCTGTGAAATATCTGTGTAAGTCTTTTGGAAGTTTTCTAACTGAATTTTCGTTTTGTTATGTTTTGTTTTACTGTTAAGTTTTGAGAGTCCTTTAGGTATTCTAGATAAAAGTCCTTTGTTGGATATGTGGTTTGCAACTATTTGGCTCAATCGATAGCTTATATTTTTATCTTTTAACTAGGTATTTGGTGAGCCAAAGTTTTAAATTTTGATGAAGTTCAACTTACCAATGTTTTCTTTTATGCTTTTGGTATAAGTTCTAACTTTTTGTTTAACCCAAATTCTGAAGATTTTTCTCCTATATAATTTCTAAAATTTTCCTGTTTATATCTTACATTTAAGTCATTGTTTTAGTTCATTTTGTGTTGCTGTAGCAAAATATAGCAAAAAAACCTGAAATTGGGCAATGTATAAATGATAGAGGTTTATTTGGCTCAAAGTTCCTCCCATTAGGACCTAACTCTTAACACTGTTGTGTTGGGGACACATTTAAACCTCAGCAATCATTGATTCATTTTAAGTTAATTTTTATATAACATGTAATATTCAAAATAAGTTTTAAATTAAAAAACCTGTTAGTTTTCTACCTATCAATGGTGAATTGCTCTAGTACTGTTTTGTTGAAAATGTTATCTCTCTTCTCTTGCATTGCTTTTGTACCTTTGTCAAAAATTTGTTCAGCATGCTTCTGTGAGTCTATTTCTAGGATACCTATTTTATTCCAATAGATCTGTGTCTGTTGCTCTAGCACTACCACAGTCTTGATTAGTGTAGTACATGATAAGGCTTGAAATTGGTTAGAATGATTTCTTTCACTTTCTTCACTTTTACAATTACTCGAGCTATTCTGGCCCCTTTGCCTTTTTATGTAAATTTTAGAATCTATATCTGCTTTCTGGGAATGTGATGAAAATTATCTTAAATCTCTATATTTATTTGAGGACAACTGACACTTTTAGTACATTGAATCTCCCAATCTATAACCATAATATTAGCACAGTTTTTGACATTTTTGTCCACTAATTCAAGTTTGGATCATTAGAAAATGTTTATTAACTTCCTATTATATTTCAGATATCGTTATGGACTTAAATTTGTTACCTCATGTAATCCCTATAAATGCTTTAAAATTTTTATTACTTCTAATTTGCAGACAAGAAAAATCAAGGCCAAATGATATCAACCAACTTGTGCAAGTCACACAGGTGGTAAGAAGCAGAAAAAGAATTTCAAATGAGGCCTTTTGAATTCCAAATTTCATGCTTTCTATGTATTGAAATCTTCCTTGGATAAAACTGGAACTTCTTATAAGATACCCAGGATGCACCACAGTTATTCTCACTTATTGCCTCTAGCATTCTTTTTCCCTCATATGGAATCATTCTACTTCTCTATCCAGAAGCAACCTAGCAATACATTACTATTGTTCAGACAGTTTCAGCACTCATATTAATCTTTTTACCTACTTTACCCCAGTCACATCTCTACTAGTCTGTAAACCAATTTTGCCTTTCATAAATCATGCAATTTAGAAGTAATCTCATTTCTATATTTTTCCTCCAAATAGATGCTGAGAATATTGAAGACATGGGCAATTTCTTAATTTTCCTTTTGTATCTAACCTGTTCCACTTGGCACCAGCAACTGATTATTAAAATGATAAAGTCTCAGCACCAATAGTGTTGTTAATAATCCCCATTTCATAGCTCATTTGTGCTCATATTTGTTCCCATGATGTAAACATAATTTCCTCTGATAGGTGTGTTCATGAATTCATTTCATGTAGCTCTCTTGTGTGAACAAACACAATAAAGAGCTAACCAAAATTAAAGAGAAGTAGAGTGAGATATCTGGTATGTAGCAAAACAACAAATTCCTTAAACTCTTGAGAATGTATGCATCACCACAAATTTTGTCATTATTCTCAGTAATGACAGTTGTATACGTCACTGTATGGAACACTGATTGTTATAGCTACTGGTTATTGTCTGTGTTGATTGTGCCAGTTTTATGTACTCTTTAATGATAGGGGCATGAGAAATTTTTTTTTGATTTTTCAAGAAAGCACACACATCTATGTTTAAAATCCCATTATTTATGTGTTGAAAATTATGCCATAGCCAGTTTTGAAACCATATCATAATATTTTAATTTTTTAACCATCTTTTATAAAAACATGGCTTTCTTCCCCAAGTTAGTTTATTTAATGCAGAAGGAGTGAAACAGCTTCTTGGGATATTTTTCACATTTCTAAAGTATGTGCCTTACTCTTCTATTAATGTGCTGAATATGCTACACCTTTATATGCATTTTTTTTGTTTTGAACATACTAAGAAAAAGACCAATACCCATACTGAAATAAAATTGTCATACTAAATTTTATGGTGACTCAGTGCATGGGAATACGTCTTTTAATGTGTGTGATCTTGTTGGAGAGAATTGCAAAGAGAAGCTGGCTGCTAATTAACTACTTCCAAATTGATGTATCACCTCCATGTGGCTTTCTATGAAAGTTTGTGGCAAAGGTGAAAGTTAATGACAGTTTGACTAGGCATGAGTATTGGCATAGATAAAATACCATTGAGCATTCACAAACCACAATGACATCAAAGGATTATCTGATATATTACAAATACTTTAGATTTGGGGGCCTCAGAAAATCAATTTGACGATCTGTTTTCTGACCCCCAAGAAATAGGATCAGACAGTAGCAGAGAAATAGGAAATTATCATTTACTTTCTAAGTGTTGCCTTCTAGGCTCTCAAGAGAAGAGGAAATGGCATCATGGCAGTTCTTGAATCTAAAAGTGGGAGTAGGAATTAGAAAAGCTAAGAAAACTAGCAAAACCAAGATTACCTTTATACTAACTGGACATTTAGACTTTACTTATTTGGGAGAGATCACTTATGACAAAATTTTATAGGTTCTTTTGAGATAGCCCAGAATCAAACAGAAATATAAGGGATCATTTGTAAGAGACACATATATTCAATAGTATACAAATTATGAAAATTAAGAAAAAGAAATATACACTTATTTTAAAATAATAATACCTAATTTTTATTATTCTCTAGTACATTAGTGGATACCAAAAGGATATAGAAGGAAAGGTGATGAGATAAAAATATTAAAGAGAATAAGATAGAAAATGGAGAATGTAATTAAAAGAGGAGATACAAGAATGAGAAGGAGAGATGACTGCATAAGAATGAAAAGGAAAGGATGCGAATGAAAAGAACAATTAGGAAGATAAATGAAGGTTTGAGTATGATGAACCAGTCATAAACCCTTGGCTTAATTCTCTTCTTTTTCCTTAGCTATGGGTCACAGTACATAGCACCTCTTAGCTCCTTGAAAATACAATTAACTCATTAACCACTTTTCACGGTTCTGTACCTATTCTTCATCTTTAAACACTTTTGCAGGTCCCACATTAAAGAGTAACGCTATAACAACTCATTCCTACTCTCCATAACTTGGAGTTTATTAGATTTTCAAAGCTCTGACATATAACATTAAATAATGGTTATTCCTCTAGAAATTGTTTTTTTACAAGCTTTCATAAAAATAAAGGGCTGTATAATTTTCTGTAAGTCTATTTTTATCTTCATAAATTCTGAGAGTTGAGTATATTGACAAAAAATATATACCGCAGTTTATAAAACATATATGGAGAAAGAACATCTCAGATGCAGTTTAATAATATACCTATAATTAATTCCTATGGGTTTTCATACTAGGGCCATAATAAAATGTCCAACTCTTTTTGAGTAGTTATTTGTATGGTTGACAGGATTCTAAGTGCTTTACATATATTAGCTTATCTAATCTACTACAAGCTTATGAGGTAGGTATTACTTTGGTCAGCATTTTCAGGTTTAATAACTTAGCCCAAGCTATACAACTAATAAAAAGCAACCCTAGACTGAATAATAACAGCCAGTTTTCAGATGCATTGCCCTTGATCATAGAAAATCATCATCTTAAAATATGTCATCATAATTAAACAATTAGAATTTTGTTATTCTGTCTGACTTGTTTTTGGGTTCTTCTACATTCAGTCATTTCCATCTGGTTCATGAGTTAACTAATTTATTTGTGAAAATGCAAATATCATGAAATTAGATCTTCATTGAAGATATTGAGACTAAGATAGCTACAAAGCAAATAAAACATGCACACTGTATACACAGCAATAGTGTTTCATAATGATAGTTTGCCATAAAATTCAGAGGTGATTTAATTTCAAAGTATAAGAAAAGAGCACAAAACCATCTGTCTTAGACCTTTAGTGCATAATTAGATTCTCAGGTGTCCTGCTTTGATAAAAGTAACCAGAGCTCTTTTGTAATGAAAAGGGCACTGAGCATAAAGTTAGAAACTTTCACTTTTATTTCCAGGTGTACCAGTATGAACTTGGGCTTATCACATAAATCCTTGTCCCTCTGTTCATCTCTAAGTTGAGGATAACACAGTACAGTGGCATCTATCAACACTACTCTCTGTGTTCTTGTTTCAAATCATAACATAAAAAAATGGTCCTTTGAAAAGCAGCAGCAGTCTCTTCAAACTCTACGTTGAACCTCAGAATGCACAGTGATATGGTTTGGATTTGTGTGCCTGCTCAAATCTCATGTTGAATTGTAATCCCCAGTGTTGGAGGAAAGTCCTGGTGGGAGATGATTACATCATGGGGGGCAAATTTGCCCCTTGTTGTTCTCACAATAGTGAGTGAATTCTCCTCAAATCTGGTTGTTTAAAAGTAGGTAGCACCCCCCTCCTTTGCTCTCTTCCTCCTGCTCCAGCCATGTGAGATGTGCCTGCTTCCTCTTCTGCCATGATCAAAAGATTCCTGAGACCTCCCCAGCTGTGCTTTCTGTAGAGCCTACAGAACTGCAAGCCCATTAAACTAATTTTCTTTACAAATTACCGTGTTTCAGATATTTCTTTGTAATAGTGTGAGAACAGACTAATACATACAATAATAGAAAAAGTATATTCTAGAACCAGAAAAACTTGTTTTTAATTCTATCCAAGTGGTAAAATCCATGTTCTGTCTTGGTTGGGACCAATCCATTTAAGTACCTTAAATCACTCTGATCATGTCATTTAAGAAGGAGCATCTTTATGGAATGGGATGTTACCAATGTTTATTGGCATCTTCACAGAGGATCACAAGTGACTTTCGGAAGTAGAGAAATAAAGCTAACAAATATGAAAATTAATTATTATGGACATCTTTGTGATAACGTAAAGTTTGTCCACCTCTCATCACTGAACCAAGCGTATGTGGCTAATCGGATGGGTGTTCGTTTTTAGCTTTCCTATTATCTCTACCTCAGGGCCAAGCCACAGTATGTGCTTCACAAGTACCCAGTGCCATTAATGATGACTTATGTCCTTAAGTCTGACTTTTTACATAATACACTGTCACAAATAATTTCCTGATGTTTTAACTGTATGTAAAATGTTTGTCTCCCACTTTGGTGATTTTAAAAATAATTTTAAAGCCCACTCACCTGACCTGTGGAATTTAAACTTAAGAACTCATTCATACAGATTGCATTATTGGGCTTTTGTTGACAGGAGATTAGGGGAGTTTTTAGGGGGCTTTTGTTGACAGGGGATTAGGGGAGCTTGGTGAACGATGTTTTGAATGCATTTAATTACAAGAAAATGACTTTTCATTTATCCCAATGCTAAGTATGCTTGGGAAACCAGGGAAACTGATAGAAGGGGAGGAGGGAAAATGCAAACTCTGTCACGCAGTAGCACCTTGGGAAATCAAGGTGAGCCAAAATGAAAAATCGCACAGAGTTTGTGAAAGCACCATGGGTTGGTAACCCTTGATTTGAGAGGCTGCTTTCAAAGTAAACAAATGAAAATAAAATTTTCGTAAGGACTTCTAAAATCAGAGAAGAAGGATAGAAATCATAAACATATGTTATCCCTCTTTCTGTTTGCTGTAAGAATTTAGAGAATCCCTTTCTGTTAGAAGTCTATTAGTATTTTTTAAAATCTTGACAACCTTGCAGACTTTGCAATGTGTAGTGGTTGAGATGGTGGGAGAAAAGAGAACCAAATAAGTAAAATAATATACAAGAATGAGTGCTGAATTCCAGATATGGAGAAAGTAATAAGGAGATACAGAGGACAGGAAAAGATTAATTCCTGCTGGGAGGATCAGAGATGTATTCATGATGAGGATATTTGAGCAGGGTGTAGAAGGTTTGATGGAAATGGTGAGACTGAGATAGATGTATATCAGCTTTGCATGAGACAAGTACAGATATAGAACAGAATAGGCATAAATTAAATTGTTAAGATTAACTGGACTAAAAGCCTACATTTTTGTGTCATCCTTTCTTTACATCATTTATCAAGTTACAGTTCAGCTTCAAGAGATGGACTCTATGCATATGCACCTTGATTTTTATTTGGATTTGCAACTTGCTTTGGCAGATTCTTAGCATATGCCACATAGCTAATGCATGAGGAGATTAATATCTAAGTGATGAGTTGATAGGCGCAGTAAACTACCATGGCACACATTTACCTATGTAACAAGCTGCACATCCTGCACATGTATCCCAGAACAAAGTAAAATAAAATAAAATAAAATAAAATAAATATGTTCTTTTTTTTAAAGAACTTGAGAAAATGTGTGTCTATTTCTAGCCATGCTCTCATGCCTTGAGAATATGATTTGGCCAGCCTGCTGGGGGATGAGAGACACATGGAGCTACTTGAGTCACCCCAGACATGTTAAGCAAGGCATGTCTGGATCAGCCAATAGCTCAGCCAATCCTCAGACATATAACTAAGACTAGCCAACGTTAACAGAGCTGCCTTGCCAATTGCCCCATTTGCATGAGCAATACATACTTCTAGCTGTCTGTGAGCTAGATTTGTGGTTGTTTATCCTACCAGATGTTCACAGCCATTCACAGAATCCTTGTTCAGACATGAAAACAGAGAAAGAAAAGAAGGATTATCTTTCTTCTATCACTTTTTCAGGAGCTAGAAGACTCTACACATAAACCCTTCTGGAATAATTTAACTCATGATTCATTGACCAGTCCTGCATCATATGCACACTCTAACAAATCAATGGCAAAAGGCAAAGAGCATAGACTAATTATTGGGGCAAAATGGAGGTAGAAGAGTCAATCACCATGACTTTCAGTCATTCTTAATATAACACTATAAGTGAACATTTACTAGTGCAATAAAGACTTTTGTTTTAATTTTTTACCCAAATGTAATGAGGTATAATTTAGAGAAAATGCATCTGCTTCAATTTTTGATAACTTTTGACAAATGCATATGCTCATACAACTGCCAATATAATAAAAAATAGAGTATCTTAACCACCCTACACATTAACCTTGTGCTCTTTTAAAGTTATTTTCCCCTCCCCATATATATGGCCTCACCAGATTTCTCTCCCTATTTATTAGCTTTGTCTATTCTAAAATGTTATATAAATGCAATTTTATGGTGAGAATCCTTTTGTGTTTGGTTTCTCTCATTCAGTATGTTTTTGAGATTTTTTTTTAGGTTGTTGCATATTAGTTCATTGTTCTTTTTTATGGATCAATAATAGTCACTTTCAGATTACATAATATACCATTACATATTTATTCACTTGTTAAATTGGTAGACAATTTAGGTATTTCAGTCAGGGTCCAACTAGAAGAAACAAAAACTATGCAGTAATTTAAACAGAGTAAGTGTTAGTATGAAAATATATTAACTATAACAAAGTATAGAACCTGTGATTGGCTAACAAGGAGTAGAGAGACCTCAAATGACTATAAGAACCATTGACAGTGGAAAAATGATACTACCCCAAGGGCTGTAATAGAGTACCCAAAGAAGAAGAATTCTTTCATTAAACGCTGAGATCCAGACTTCACTGGAGAGGAGATAAATGTGGTTCACTGAATGATAGAGAAGACAGTGAGGTACCTGTGGAACTTGCTGAAAATATATCCTCTAGGGTGCTGGGAGAAGCCATGCCCGGAAAGATGCTGCCTTTGTAACTCATTGCAAATCTACAGATGGGGTATAGGCGAAGCTGTTCATTGGGTAGTTGCTCTATTGATACTAGTCCACCAACCCAGGCAAAAGATATGGGGGAAGATTTGGGTCCCCGATAGCTGTCATTCATTGCAAGAAGTTGTGCCTGGAGAAGGCTTTAAGTCTGGGGGCTGGACACTGGACAAAATGTATGCAGCAGGGCTGGATAAAGCTAGAGTCTCCATGTGCCCATCACTAGTAAGACTACAAGTAGAAGAAGCATGGTAAGAGAGGCATGCTGAAATCAAGAAGTGTCTTTTCACTTTGAATTTTCTTCTAGCACCTTTTACTGATAAATCTTAATATCATATTATTATTTAAAAGAGAAATATGTAAAGTGCACAGCTCTATTTTCACAGAGCAATGAATGAACAGTGTATTTGTAGTTGAGAGGTAATAAATTGACAAATGACACAGTTTACTTGTAGTTTTTGGCAGATCTAAATACAGGTACTATAATATCAGTGTGCAAGTCTTTGTGCAGACAGAGATTTTCATATTTCTTGGGTAAGTGCCTAGCAGAATAATTGCTGATTCATGATGAGTGTAAATATAACCTTATTAGAAACTGATAAAATGTCTTCCAATACTTGGTGTTCCCCATATTTTTAAAGTTAACTATTTTAGTGAATATAAAGTAGTAGCTCACTGTGATTTTAACTTGAAATTTCTTGCTATTGATTTTGTTGAGAATCTTTGTGTGTTTCTTGGACATTTGCCTATCTTCTATTAGAAAACATCTGTTCAAAACTTTTATTATTTATGTAATCCGAATATAAGTTATCTGTCAGAAATACATTGTATCAATTTGCTTATTTTTGAAGGTTTTGTAAGAAAGGCTTCGCAATATAAGGATAAGACCAGATTAAATGGGCAAAATAGACTACAGACTCTATACACTCTAAAGTTTCTTTCTTTCTAAAGGTGAACATATTGATATAACCATTAGAGAGAATATTAAAGTTTTCTCATAGCTTCAATTTGAAAAGCTATGTCATTCCCATGTCAATGTAGATCTAGTCTGTGACTTTCCTTTTTATTTTTTATCATATCTTTTAATCAGCAAACTTCTTAATTTTAGTAATTTTTAATTAATCAAACTTTTACATTATGTCATCTATCTTTTATGGTGTATACTCTAAGCAATATTTGCCTATCCAGAAGACATGTAGATTTTCTATTGCATTTTCTTACGGACCTTTGGAGCTATGATTCATTTTGAATTAATTTAAAATCAGTCTTCCTTTTCCCTCCTCCCTATGTTTAATAAATTCAATCCTGTTCAGTATTACAAACCAAGCATAAAGAATTGTATTTCTTCCTGATAAGGGAAAGACAAGAGCCTTTTCCTTACTCTTTTGTTCTCTCTCTCCCTCCTACTTATTATAGTTATAAGATAAATATCACTACTAAGAACCCGCCAAATACAGGAGAAGTTAATTTAATAGACGAGGTTGATAATCAGAGGATGATAAAAGTTAGATGGATGTATGTTGATACAGAAATCACATGACTTTTCAAATTTAAAGTAGGAAAAAGTTCTTACCACCCTATCCGATGATTATACCTATATTCCTATCTTTACTATTAATTTTGGCCTCAGAGCCAATAAAAATTAGATTATCCAGAAAATAATGTTTTCTAGATAATTTTTTTAATGAAGAAAATAATGCACTTTATGTAGTATAATTCTACTTTGCTCATTTAGTCTGGTCTTATCCTTACATTGCCAACCTTTTCTTACAAAACCTTCAAAAGCAAGCAGATGACTGTTTTGATTCCTTATATTTTATATTTACATTTATTTGTCCATTCTTGTGTTTGGCTTGTTTGCATTTTCAATAAGAATGAGGAGTATGCATACAAATCTGTATGTCAATTAATTCATTTAAAATTCGTAAATACCCACTTAGGTCAAGGCACTGTTCCAATTGCTTCAGATACAGCAACAAGCAAAGCTAAGCTCCCATCTCTCTTTCACAAGAATTTTTACAATATTACATCTTTCTGTGAAGAGAGATCTGCCTCTGAATGGTTATTACCTTGTTACAAAGAAAGGGAAAAACTTGTTTAAAACAACTGAAGAAAGAAATGAATGTAAAGGATCTAGGGAGTCTTTGTTCTCTTGCTCTCTGAAGTCCATTTTTTCATCCATATATGGAATAGAGCTGTGCTGCTCAAATGTTAACATGCATACACATTGGGGGTGTCTTGGTGACGGCATTCTACATTTCTTGTACTCTCTTAGGTGATGGCCATGCATGACTGAGATGGGGTGATGTTTTTAAGCATTTTCAAGCATTTTTATTTAAAAGCCATAAAAAAATGTAACTGCGAATTTAAATATATGCAACAGAAGCATTCACTTCTCACTTCTGTTAGAGGTCTTTGAACTTATTTTCAAGATTCTAAGAGTTTTTAAACATGTCTCAATGTTGGTGATTACCTACAGGTTAAAAAAAAGTAAAAAAGGAAGTAGTACCTGGATGATCACTTTATAACCAAAGATTGTCAGATATTATCAGTGCCCACTTTTTCTACAACACTACAATTTGTGTCTGAAGCCTAGATTTTTTCTTTTTGCCTACATCAATCTATTCTCATAGGAAGAAGCCTTATGTACCCTCATAAAATATAATTCCGGGTCGGTGTGGTGGCTCACGCTGGTAATCCCAGCACTTTTGGAGGATGAGGCAGGTAGATCATGAGGTCAGGAGTTCAAGACCAGCCCAGCCAAGATGGTGAAACCCTGTCTCTACTAAAAAAAAAAAAAAAAAAATAGCAGGGTGTGGGGGCGGGCACCTGTAATCCCAGCTACTTCTTGGGAGGTTGAGGCAGAGAATTGTTTGAACCTGGGAAGCGGAGGTTGCAGTGACCTGATATTGCACCACTGCACTCCATCCAGCCTTGGAGACAGAGGGAGACTCCATCTAAAAAAAAATACATACACACACACACACACACACACACACACACACGTATCTCAGAACATGTCATTTTTCTGCTCAAAACTTTCCAAGGTCTTACCATTTCACTATTATCTACAGTGTAATATTGCATCATCTGGCCTCATTTATCTCTTTTCCTTTATCTCCTGCTACTCTCCACTTGCTCACTGACTGTATGCTAGAGGTTCTTTAATAACTCAAGAAATGCTAGGCACTGGCTTCCTTCTCAACTATTCTTCCCTTTTTCCCATGTCTTTTTTGGATCCTGGCTCAAAGGTCATTTTTCAACAAAGAGTCCCCTAACCACCTTATATTAAGTTAAAATCATCCTATCCCAACATTTCCTAACCCTCATCTCTGCCTTGCCCTTCTCCAAGATAGTGGTCACCTTATAATATTATATAGTTTATTTAAAGTTGTTGTTTACTATCTGTTATTTCAATAGAAAGTAAGCCCTACAAAAGCTGGAATTTTAGTTTATTTTTGTTCACTTTTTTCCCCTGGTTCTTACAATACTGCCTAACATATAGGGGTTTTTAAAAAGTTCACACACACACACACACACACATATACAAACACATATGTGTATATATATATATATATACACACACATATATATTTATATACATATATACACACATATGTATTTATATTAATATGAATGAAGAAATAAAAGACTACTCCTTAAAACAGAAGGACAAAATCAAATATTATTTAACATGAAGCCGAAATATGCCATTGATCTTTTCTTTTTTTTTTTCTTTGGAGATGGAGTCTTGCTTGTCATCCAAGATGGAGGTTGCACTGCAACCTCCAGCTCCCAGGTTCAAGTGAGTCTCCAGCCTCACCCTCCTGAATAGCTAGGAACACAGGTGCCTGCCACCACACCAGGCTGATTTTTGTATTTTTAGTAGAGATGGGGTTTCACTACTTTGGCCAGGGTGGTCTCAATCTCCTGACCTTTTGATCCACCCTCCTCAGCCTCCCAAAGTGCTGGGATTACAGACATGAGCCACTGTGCCCAGCCAATCTTTGTATTTTTAATACATACTTATAATTTTGGTATTGCCTTAATTCTCTTTAGTATCTTTGCACCTTTGTGCAAAGTACTATAATGATACTAGGTATCTTCAAGAGAGAGTGGCTGTGTCTGTAACTGCTACCAGAAAGGCATTATTAGATTTTTTTTTTTTTTTTTTTGAGACGGAGTTTCGCTCTCGTTACCCAGGCTGGAGTGCAATGGCGTGATCTCGGCTCACCGCAACCTCCGCCTCCTGGGTTCAGGCAATTCTCCTGCCTCAGCTTCCCGAGTAGCTGGGATTACCGGTGTGTGCCACCATGCCCAGCTAATTTTTTGTATTTTTAGTAGAGACGGGGTTTCACCATGTTGACCAGGATGTTCTCGATCTCTTGACCTCGTGATCCACCCGCCTCGGCCTCCCAAAGTGCTGGGATTACGGGCGTGAGCCACCGCGCCCGGCCTAGATTTAATTTCAATCTACTCTTTTAGCTTTTTCTTCATTTGTTATCAAATAATTTGAGAGGGAGCTAAATTTTTTGACATTTAATTTTTTTTTTTCTCATGCTGTTTTTTGTTTCCCTGTTTTTAAAACTTTCCACCTTCTGTGGAGCTGGCAATTAATCATCTCAGGTTTGCTGGCAGGAGACTGACTATTTGGCTCCTTAATACAACTTACCTTATGTTTTGTCTTTATTCTTCTTCACTGTTTTGGGATTTATTTTTTCTTCTGTATGTATGTATACGAGTTTCTTTAAAGGGACAAGAAATTGTTCTAAGTCACTGCAGTGAGCCAAAGAGAAAATAATCAGTTTTGCATGGCTTCTTCTAGCCATAGATTATGCTAGCTTATTAAAAATTTTTACTCAGAGAAAAAATATTCATGTAATTCACTGGACGCTGAAAAGAAAGAGTTGCGTGTTTGTGTGTTGGGTGATAGGGTGGGTTGCAGGTAGGGTGGTGGTGATTAACCAGAGAAAAATTGTTTTCAGCAGGAATCTTGTTCCCAGAACAAACATTAATAGAAAACTGTTTCTCCTTAAGTCAGCAACGAATTTCTAATGTAGTTTCCAAAACAAATTGAGTTGATGAGATCTGATTATTTTTCAAGATGTGCCAGATTTCCTGTCCCTGCCATCTGCTCAGCCTATTGATAGTAAGTAAAAATACAGTTGGGAAGATGACTACTAATACTGATTAATTAACCTCAAGGCAAGTGTCCTGGGACCTTATGACTTTGTCCTATTCTTAGATCCAAAGCCATAGCTCTTTTGTTCGTGGGTGTCATCAGAGAACTCCTCACTCTTAAATGAATTCTTTACTCTTTCCTTCTCAAAAAAGGGCCTAACAAAGCCACAATGGAAAGGCTAATTGAAGGTTACAATTCCTACTGCATCTAACAAAAGAATGTAGACAGTAATTTAGGTTTATATTATTATTATCCCAGGTTCACTATGCTGGATGATAAAAAAAATTACTTTTATTCTACAAAGAATTGGCATTTCTTTCTTTTGTACATCTTTTCCTTCATTAGCACAAAAGTTATGTAAATGGGAAGAACTGAAGATGTAATGAAAATACACTAACCTTTTTAATATTGAGTGCCTTTAGTCACTTATTTATTTACTTATTGTCTGGGGAACAGCAAAATAGTTAATCATCGGTAATGCACAATGGTGACCAAATCTGCACAATTTTATACAAGTCAGACATATTTAATTTACCCCTATTTTGTAAAACAGGTAAGCTCAGCGTGGTTGCTTAACATAATGTCTATCACAGCATGGTAGAATGTCTCTTGGCACATATTTACTGCTTCTTATATTGGGATATAATATATCTCCTTGATCTACAACTTTTGTTCATTAGGCTTACAGCAACTTTCATTCTGATTATTTCTCTTTTGTCTTTCTGTCTCCTTCCTTCCTTCCTTCCTTCCTTCCTTCCTTTCTTCCTTTCTTTTCTTTCTTTCTTTTCTTTCTTTCTTCTTTTTTCATTTCCCAAATGGTTACCTGGGAATTGAGTTTTAACCCATGATAAGAGAGTGTGTGTGATGCATGATCAACTTAACTTTTTGTTTCTCCTAAAAGATTATGCTACAGCAGAGAACATAACACAGACTAAATAAAAAAACTGAACAATTTCTCATTATGTTAATAGTAGGTCAAAATATATTAGAAGATTCTGCTATAAATCTCATTTAAATCAGTATATCAATTTATCTATATTTTTGATAAAAATTATTTAGTAGCTGTGTTAGTTCTCTAGAGCTTCTATAACAAATCACCAGAGACTGCATGGTAGAAATTTATTTTCTCACAGTTTTGGAGGTTAGAAATTTGAAATCAAGGCATTGGTAGGTTTGGTTTCTTCTGAGACCTCTCTGCTTGGTTTGCAGATGGCCACCTTCTTGTTGTGTCCTCACATGGTCTTTTCTCTGTGTGCAAGCATCCCTGGTATCTCATTGTGTGTCCAAATGTCCTTTAATCATAAGGACATCAGTTAGATTGAATTACGGCCCGCTCTAAGATTATCATTTGAACGTAAGCACCTTTTAAGGCCCTATCTCCAAATACAGTCACCTTCTGTGGTGTTAGGACTGGGGGTTAGGACTTCAATATACAAATTCAGCCCACAACAGTGCAAAGACCTGCTGAGTTTCTTGTTCTAAAACCAATTTGGAAGAGACAATTTAACTTTTTAGAAGGATACTAAAGCAATGGAGTGGTTTTTATTAATCTTATCTATTACCGTTTCATAAACATAAAAATATTTACATAAGAATTTGAGAGGTAGAAAATAACTTGAAAATTACATAAATTATGAGCCTCCCATGCTTTTTCATATGTTAATGTTTCTAGCATTACTGATTCAAAAACAAGTCTGATGTTTATTACTTAAAAAGAGATCTATATAACTCCTCTTTATTAAAAGTAGGGGCCTTTATATCTAAGTTATAATTGTTCCAGAGGCAGTATGTGCATGCACACAGTGATATCATGGACACCTTTATAGTTTTTACACCTGGTGTTCCCTCTGTAAGGGACTTCTTTAAGTATACTATCTAGCTAGTAACTGTAACAGTAAATATGCTTTAGCCTATAACTTATAATGGCAGGAGAATAAATATAAAATAATTGCCATCAGATCTACATTTAATCTGCTTTTCTTATTTATCAATTTCCATACAATCACTATGTGTTTGATAGAGATATCTCTTAAGTTTATACACTGGCCTAGGTCAAGATTTTGTTTTATAATATTGAAGACATGCATTTACAATGCTAGGAAATAAACACCCATAGAAATTAATTCTTTTCTGAAATCCCCTTCCCATGATAGCCTCCTTGTAGTCCTTTTTATTTATATTTGTTTTTTAGTACTTGCCTTGGACCAAATCTTCTTGGAGATGTTAACACACTAAATTGATAAATTCTGTTTTGCTAGTTTTTCTTTTTTTTACAAAAGAAGTTAATATAATTGCCATTAGATCTACATTTTTAATAAAAGAAGTTCTCAGAGTTTTAAAGTCTCCCATTCCTAGAGCTTGCATCTGAAAAAAAGCTTCTAAAGGACTTATTTGTTATATATTGATCCTGGCCTTAATCAATAGGAGGAAGAATAATCATTCTTGCCTATAAGGTGGTCTGTTGCAGGACTCTGCCCAATGTGAAATTTCTACATGAAATGGTGACTCATTCATCCAATCAGCTACTTAGCAAAAAAAAAAAAAAAAAAAAAAAAGATGGATCAGAAACCCATAGGAAAAATCGTAGAAATAATAATCAGAAAAAGAAGAAACAGAAAAGTCCAATGGTAAAAGTGAAGAGACTAAGATTGAGTTAGAAATATGTAAAACTCAGGGAAAACCTGGAAATAAAGAACATCAACTTTACAGTCCATGAAACCTATCTTGAATTTTTACACGGCGATTCGAAAAAGCCTTACTAATAGAGAAAACATGCCCAGATGCATATCGCAATACAATAAAATATACTTAAAGAATTGAAGAGATAAAAAAATATTAAAAGCACAGGTAATGCTACCTGATGGACCACTGGAATGGGTAACAAAAAACTTATTTTCATTATCACAGGATGCTTAGGGTGTTGCTTTCCCAGCCAGAAACCTCTGTGGCCAGTAGTGCCTTTGCATGAGGTCTGCCCGGGTCTGCTGGCCTAGTTTTACCCACTTGGCCTGGCAAGCTGCACTCAGCTGGAGTTACAAACCTGGATCCTATGTCTGCCAAGGGTGAACCAGGCGTGAACTAGCAAGGGGTGTGTGAGCAAATGAGTGTGGGGTCTGGCTACTGTGCACAGCCAGACACACTGTTTACAGTGAGGTGGGCAGCCCCCAGTGCCAGCATGGGCACTGGCTCCCTGGGAGGATGTGACTGAACCAGGCATACCACAGGCAGCTTCCACAACTGGTACTAGGGAACATGGTAGCACCCAGAAGCTTGGAGATGCCAGGACCTATAGAGACCCAAAGAGGGTGTCACAGTCCTGGTTTGGGGAGATGCTAGGTCTGGGCACCCTGAAGAGCCACAGCTCTTTTCTCTTCTCTTTTCTCCTTCTCATTGCCCACATGTGGTGAGGAGGGAGCATATTTTAGCCCTGTGTGTGTTACAGCAATTTCAGCTTTGACATTCGGCAGGTCCCAAGTTCTTGTCTCAAGTCCACAAAGAATGACATATGTGGACAAGTCGAAAGTGAGGAAGGAGAAGAGATGTTTTAGTGAGTGAGAACAGGTCAGAGGAGACCTGCAGTGGGTAGCTCCTTCCCACCGGGAGGTTGTCCCGACAAGAGTCGAGTTATCACCAGAAGGGTACCCACAGTGGTAGTTCCTCTCCACAGGCAGGTCATTCTGTCATCTGCCAAAATCTGGGAGTCTGGGGATTTTGTGGGCTTCAGAAGGGAGGAAGTGGGTGCCGACTGGCCCATGGACAGCCATGGGTGGGCCTGGGAAAAGCACCATCATTTCTCACTCCAATTGGTGGAACTGGCAGCCCAGCCCAAAGGCTTCAGGTCATCTGTGATCTAAAGGTGGAATTTCACCTGGGACCCAACCCTTTTCACAGAGGAGCCTGTCTGCCTTCTGCCAGCAGTAAGCTGCCATCCATGGTCCCCATGGCACTCAGGCTGTTCACTCCAATGGCTGTGCCAAGCCACCCTTAATCTGCCCTTGATCCTCCCTCCTGTGCTTATGGGTGCCCAAAGTTCAGAGAAGGCTGAGACAGCAGGGGGATGGCATGTCAGCACGGCTCCAAGCATGCCCACATCCTGGGTTGTGAGAGTGCTCAGGATCAGTCAATACATTGCTCTGAAACTGGAATGGGTGCTAGGAGTGGAGGAGAAGCTAGGCAGTGGGAGCAGGTACTTCTGAGCCTGCAGGGGCAAGGTGGCTTCCAGTTTCCTGAGAGTATAGAGATGCCTGGGTTTGCAGCCATGGCTGGAGAGCTGCAGCTACACCCAGGTGGATGGGTGTCCCACCCCTCTAACTTGGAAGGGGGCCTTCCCTGCTTCCAGCATCTGCCTGCTTCCAGCTCCTGCCTGCTTCCAGCTCCCACCAGCTCCATGGAGCACAGAGCCCCAGCTGTGCCCCACCCCCACTACAGTGAGCATCATGGCAGCAGCCACTGCTGCCATCAATCCCCCCTCTGAAAAGGTCCATCTAACTGCCATTAGGTTAGACATGATGACCATTTTTAACTGCTTCATGCTGACAAGGCATTGTTTTTGATGAAAATGGCAGTCAGATCTTCTCTCAGAGGCTTTTATAAGGGTCCCCACTAAAAAGGAGCCATCATTGGAGGTTCTGTTTGCAGGACCATTTGGAGTTTGATGGCCTCAAGCCAAGAAGAGACAAATAGGGTTATTAGAAGGCATGGATCAAAATGAAACAATGGGGTAAGTACAGCTCAAAAATCCTGGAGCTGCTGACATGCTCCGAATTAGAATATTGATTCAGATGTTTATATTACCCATCCCTTTTGACTCTTCTGAGCCACAGTCAGTGATCACTGGTTGGTTTGCAGGAATAAACTGGGTTAGTCTAAAATGCAGACCAGAACTCAAAAGCAACGAATGAGCACCTATCAAAGTCCTATAGCTGATTATAAGCTATCTTTTGAAGAGGATCAAAACAAGACAACAATTGCCACTCCAGACGGGTCCTTGCTGCCATGATCATCATTATAATAAGAGATTTGTACTTATTTTGGAGCTGAATTCGGTGTTCTCCCTTGGGTAAGGAATAGGAGATATGCAATAAAGTTTAGGAGATACCACGAAATCTTACTATTTAAATCTTAACATATATGGTACTTAAAGCAATTTCTTTGGTTTCTCAAATCTGGAGCAAGCACTTTGTATGTAGACACTAAACAATTTTAAAAAGGTAACCATTTTCAATTCATAATAATGGAAGAAGTTACCAATTTATAAATGCTGTGCTAAGTTCATACTATACCACATAGTTATTCCAACACCATCATCAAATAATGTCATATATCAAAACCTTGAATTAGATAAACAATTACGTAAGCTGCTATTTTTGGTTTAATCTCACATCAGATGGCTCAAAGTACACAATAAGCAACTAGAGAAGAGGAACAGTCATAAAAGCTGTTTTTTTGTCCCAAAAATCACAGCAAAATTGAACGTGACTATTACTTCCTAGAATTTTTGTTGGACATTTATTCCTCTTGTCAAAGGGTTAGGATCTTTAAATGTAATATGAATGATGTTTATATTATATGTTAATATTTCCACAATATGGTGTGAACTCCTTTAAAGCATTTTTGATCAAATATAACATGGATCAATACAGAAAAGGCTAAATAATATGTAGAGTAGTCTCTGTTACAAAGTGTAAGCTATATTTTTCATACTAACGTGAACAGCTGAGTAAAAAATATATGATATTGCAAAGCAATTGAATATGATACTATTAATGAAAAATCTCCCTGCTTATTATGGTACCTAATTGAGAAGGCAGTATAAACACTGTAGGACAAAAGTAGAAAACTTTCTAAAATAGACCCACCAAACTCTCAGCATAGAGGGATGGCCTTGGATGGGATAGAAACGGTAAGTTGACATTTGTTTTTTATATTTGTATCTCCTAAAATGAAGATGACCTTATGAATTGCTTATGTCATTTAAAATTTTTGATATTATATTTTGTAATTATTCTCATCATTTAGGTGATCATCATTTAGGTCATCTTCATCTCTTACCTGATCTGCTGCAATTTGTTCTACATGGCTGCTCTGCCCCCACGCTTTCCCCTTTCTGAGACATCCTTTATGATGCTTTGCTGATTTTCTTCTTTAACCCTGGATTACTTTATGGGGCCTCCCATCCCCAGAATAAAACCTGGTTTCTTCGACTTCTGTTACATTGATGTCTGTCTGTCATGGTCCTTTTCAATCGTGTTTTTTACTGCTACTGTCTACCACTTTACTCGCAGTACAAAATCTATCCCTTCACTTTACTTTTATTGTACTTTCTACATGTTTTTTATTCATAATTTACTCAAGTTGATTCACTTATCTCTTTGTATCAAGCTAAAACATGAGGTTTTCAGAGACAGTACATCAGGATTTATTCACCTTTTGATGCCTAGCACTTAAGATTAGTCATCATAGATATTTACTGGACAGACAGGTGCATGGATTAATAAACAAAAGATTGATACCCAGTTCCTGCTGAATAAGATGGTGATTGCATTAGGATTGGAGTACATGTTGAGAAACATGAGCTCAAACTATCTCAATTCATAACTAGAAATAAATTGTATCACATAATACAAATTGTAAAATACAAAGCAAAGAGCTCATCTAAGTTTAGAAGACTGATCAGATATCATTGAATGTTTGATCTTATCACAAGGAGAAGCTTCTTGATTAGAAGACACTTCTTACTTAAGCACTTGTCAGTTCTTTTAGTGGACAAAGAATGAACATTGTAACTAAAGACAGTAAAGCATATCTAGATATTTCAGAAGCTGTATGAAGTGTCTCAAATTAGGAGAGGATTATATGCTTTACCAAATTACAGCATTTTATATTTGAAAAGATTTAGTAAGTGATCTAGTCCAATTCTCACATCTTGAAGTAAAGAGGTGGCATTGAATAACGACTAAGCACACTGACTTGGTTCAATTTGTAACTCCCCCACTAAATATTGGAATAACACTGGATAAGTTATTTCACTTTTCTGTGTCTAAGTTCTTTTTTTATTCCTAAAACTATGTTATTAATAGAAACTGCGTCATCAGGCTGTTGTGAGATTTATAATGTTGTGTTTTAGGTACCATGTGTTTGCAATTTGCATTACTTATAAATATACGAATGTTTACAAATATTGAGTGAGTTGTTCAAAATAATACAGTAAGTTATTGGCCCTGTAGGAACACAATCATTTCTTGAGTTTTTGTTCTGTAGTGCTTTATTATAGATGCTCATAATGTTTCCCCTCTGTCTTAGGCATGCATCAAAAATTTCATTTTTGAGCTATGGAACCGTAAATTGATATTAAAAGGTGGATTTACAGAGAAGATATAATTAGAGTCTCAAATCTGACTTCTTCATTGCAATTTGTTCTCATGCCCATTTTATAGATAGATGTAAGAAACAAATACTATGACCAATTAAATAACTAAGGATAGAAGCAAAGCACTTTGGTATTGCTATTTCATGCAAAATCCACAGCAAGGTAATATTTGCTTATGAATCTCATTTATGATAATCTTTTGTTAACAACACTTTCTCCCTCTGTAACTTGAATATATCATTTATCACAGAAGGTGCATACATGTCCACATACACACAGAATTCCAAGATCTTTGAAATTATTGTATCCAAAGTTTGAAGACTACTAAAAATACAATAGAAGAAAATGAGTCAGCTTGAAGACAATGAGAATTTTTAATGTGCCTATAATCTAATCGAATCACTCATATGAAATAGATTTAAATCAAATCATGTGGGAAGAAATCCAAACCTCCAAATCATCTAAGCCAATTGGAAAATCCCTAGATATAATGTATTCTTATTAGTTTCAAAGGACATTTATCTGGATAAATTAGATTCTGTATATTTCTGCATTTCCATTGGCTTATTTTCTGCCAGATTAGCAGCTGTAACTTGTATTAAAAATTCCACACATGCAATAACATTTGAAAATTGTTATTTCTGGTGGGGTGAAAAGGTATACAATTAAAAGTCTTCCATGTGAGTATACATAAGAGAAATGGTGTATTGTTCACTTCTCTTTGAAAAGCTTAACGTGTTTATAGTACAGTGTTATGAAACTATAGAATGAGATTTGGAATTAAATGACATGGGCTTAAACCCATTTTTCTGCCATGTAACAGCTATATGAATTTAAACATGTCTCAGTCTCATTTCATCTCCTAAATAATGAGGAAAATGATGTGAAACACACATACACAGGAGATTTGCTAATAGATTCAAGAATTATATGCTTTGAGAAACCAGGTGCAGTGTGAGCCATTTGTTTTATCACCTCTTCAGTCAACATACTTGGCATTACTGAGTTAGAAAAGAATTAACAGGTCTTTTAGAAATATACAGCTCATGAACACAACCTGAATGTATCACAGTTTAATGACAGTAAGAGTCATATTCTCTTGGTTCTCCCATAAGCTCCCACTATTCTTTAAGGAATCTCCCCGAGGCGGTGTCTCATGTGCTCAGAAATGAGTCTGCACATATTCTTCTTGTTTCTTTTCCAGAAACAAGTCTTCACATGGAAGCATATGTCCTGTTCTTGCTGGTGCCTTGTCGTTGCCTCTACTGCCGATACTCTCTATGTCAAAACCAGTGAAGTTATTCTCCCAGTTGTGTTAAAGCCAACAGTACTTCAGGTGCCCAAACATTCCTGAATTTTTTACAAGAATTTGGAAAATGCTCCTCTCCCTAATTTTGTCCTATAATTTGTCATCTTATTCGGAAAACACCATGGACATTACTCTGAATCAAAAAGTAGCTCATAAACTTGTCTCTTCTTCCAGAAGCCGAAGTTTTTTTGGGTTTCAAATCAGTTCAAAAGAGTAGGTAGAGCAAGTTAACATCCCATGCACTCTAGGATTCTCTCCCTTTTCTTGCACATCCAGTTGTCTTTGCCCTAAACTAATGTATACTGACATACATATCAGAAGATATTCTTGAGATGAAGATTAGTATGAACAGATTTATCAGGCAAGTGTTCTAAACAGATAACTGTAAAAATGTCAGGGAAACAAGAGAAGGAAGCAGAAGAAGCCAAGCAAAGGTTCAATTTTAGCCACTCTCACCCTTATCATGGTTCGACAGGGAAGCTCTAGGGTACAAATTATGCCTCGGTGTTTTTTCCTGCTAAGGCTAAACAAGGGGAGTTTCCACACTCCTGCAGCTGTCTGTCATTGGCTAAGAGATATGTATGTGTGATATGAACTGCTGAGGATATGAGCAAAATGGTTCAGGTATTTATAATGTTCCTCAGGTGTAAAATTTTAGAAGCAAAACACACAGAAACTATGGAAGGGGCACTTGTAGATTCACTATAGTACCCACTTGTAGTCCAAGAAAATTAACTTGGACTAAAAACGTTCTCATGTATGCAACTCATTTAAATACATATTTGGGGAAAAATGTACTTCACAACCCCACTTTCCAGATGCATTGAAGCCACAGCTTTGCTCTAGACAGACACTTTGTTAAACAAGATGTGAGCAACCTAACTATGCATTGATTAATGATAAATTTCTGTAGGCATTCCTAGATTGTTAAAATGCTTCTATTGTCCAATAAAAGCTTCCTAGGAGAATTTCTACCCAAATTATAGTAAATGCAATGAGTGATACATGCATCCATCTAATTTTCCTTATCTGAGTTTCCTTCTACATTTGCTTACTATATAAATAGATAAAGGTACCTAATAGTATACTAAAACTATATATTTCTACTTATCATACTCACACTGACTATTATATGGATGTATTTGATGTTTCACAATTTATTTATTTTCTGTAAAAACAAATGATAGTATCTCAGCATATTTAAATATAGTCTGGCATTTGCTTCAATTCTTGAGGATTACTGAGGTATTAGTAAAGAAAACTATTTAATGGCTAATAGGGTATGTGTTGACCTTGAATGATCAAATTTCAGTCACTTAAGGACTGCTGCATATGCTGACATGAGGTGAAATAAATATTTATTTATTTATTTATTTTTATCTCCTTTTCAACATAGATATTTAATAAAATGAGAATATTTAATGTAAGTTATAATGTTTCTTGATTGGTTAAATCAGCCCTTTGTACCTTAAATACTTGTCAGTGCCTCAAATTTGTAATTTAAACTATTTCTTTATATATTCATGATCTTTATGTAAAACTCCACATAAAAATGAAATCAGTTTATTTATCTGTTTTTTTTTTACTCCTTTTTCTTACAGGAGTGAAAACTCTAGTGCAGAATAGAGAAGCTCTTCCTCATACAGTAATTTCATGCCTAGATATGTGTAACCCAAGATTCAACAAGCAATACCCATTCACATTAGATGATATTCTAGGCACTGGAGGAACTCTGAGGGTGCCATCAGGGTCATGAAAGAGTAGAGTGGAGGACCGAAGAGCTGGGGAGGACATGACTAGCAGAATCACCTTTCAATCCATTATACTCTTTTAGAGAAGGCAACTGCATATTCTGGTTTTGAAACACCAATAAAAGAGAAATTTTGTGGACAATAGAAATAAGGTTAGCTTCTAATAAATCTTTCTTAAAATCTAAAGAACAATAGTTTGGAAACATCTAGTTGGAAGATGTTTGCAAAATGAACCCAAAGGACAGAAGAAAATTAACCATGAAAACAGACATTTATAAATGACTGTCCGATAAAATCATAGTATACAAAATTCAAAGGAAAGGATGGGAGAAGAGAAATACCTATGGACAAACTTGGGAAATCAGATACTAAGGAGTATCTGGTTATACACATATGTCTCTCTCCCTCTCTCTCTCTGGGTCTCTCTCTCTCTCCATATCTATATGGAGAGAGAGTCCATATCTATATCTATATCTATCTATCTATCTATCTATCTATTTATCTATCTATAGACTCCATATAGATATGGAGAGAGAGAGAGAGAGAGAGAGAGAGAGAGAGAGAGAGAGAGTCTTCAAGAACTGTTATCAACAGGAAAAAGCACTGCATGGAAAATACAGTCAAAAGTATCTGGTGAAGCCCAATTTTTCAGTGTTTTTGGAAAAATGCTGAATAGTATTAGTTGCTATAGCCTTCTCTCCATATCTCTCTCTCTTTCTCACTCTCTCTCTCAGGATCGAAGTTGCAGGTGATTCATTGTATCTACTAGTGTTGTTCCTGCTGTTATCCTACTGATCCTACTCCTCTCATTATAAGGTATGGTCAGTGTTCATAATGAAAAATTATTGAAATTGGGAAAACCATAATGTTATGTTATTTGAATGAATGACATGACTATAATAAAATATCCCATTTGAACACAATATGATAAAAATTAATGCAAAAACATATTACTAGGCTGTCACTATGTATGAGGAACTATTTTGACATTGAAAATACCTGGATAAAGAAGATACCTTAAATATAACTTGGACGTAAAGAGATGATTGTAAACAGGATGAGATAAATGAGGAAAATGGGATGATTGTCATGTACCTAGCCCTGTTTCTCCAGGACCCTAAAAGATTCAGCTACAAAATAAGGGGTTGTATCCTGACACCTAGACATAGATCAAAAATAAGAAAAACAATATCCCATCACAGGTATGCCTTAGTGATAAAAGGAGATAGTTTATAGTCTAAAATGAAGAAATATATCCCCTGAATGACCGGATTAAAGTATCAAATTATCCCCTCTCTGACAGTGGTTGAAACTAGCTGCCAGGTAGACTGGAAAACCACTAAAGAGAAGCTTGTCTATAAACATAACAATAAACATGACTACAAGACATTATCAACATGGGGCACAATTCAAAGCAGTGCATTCCATTCCCATATTTTGGTGGTTTGTGAGAACAGTTTTTTCCTTTCAAAAACAGTGTTGGGGATAATAGAAGCAGGTTGGATAGCATTTGTTTTTCCCAAAGCTTAGTTGTTCATTGTTATATTTTTTTAGGCTTATAACTTTGCTTTCGTAGGTTTTTAGACTTTTATATTTTGATAATGTGACATGGTGAGAATTAGAAATCAACACCTTCAGAAAAAAATAGTAATATTTCAGATAAAATATCATTTAGCATATATACAGTAAAATTATAATAATGTACATTGAAACAAAAATTTTGTAAATTTCTTTTTGTACAGATTACAATTTTCTTATTGAAAGTCAATTTCATAAAGTTTAGAAGTGTTGACTACAGCATCTCCATACATTATGCAGTTCTTTTTAGTTGTCTGTCCTTGTCAAATTTCTATATTTCATAAACGTTGTCTCTTAGTTTTAACCTTATTTGATTAAAATGTAACAAAATTTACATTTCACACCTCATCTAAAGATGCATGAAATATATGATCTATAGCCAGCTGAGAAGGGGAGTGTCCATGAAATAATTTAATAACACTGTGCATGAGCATTTTAATAATTTCTGCATATTAAACATAAGATTTTTAGATTAACTAAATAAAATAATTATGTCACCTAAATATTTGAATTTAGTATAGCTTACCAGTCAGGTACTATCTAAGAGTGCCACTTGCTGGAAAGATATTTTCAGAAAGCAGCTGGGAGCTCCAGGATATTGATAGTTCTTTCTGATTTGGTAGCCAACCTAATTCCCCTTGTTAATCCAGTCCTATTTTCTAAAATAGTTATCTGAGTTTATAAGCATGAAAGGCAGATATTTAAGAGAGGATAAGTTTTAAATAATCAGAAAAGGGAGTTGGAAACTGAGAGTAATTATTGTTACTGTATGTCTTTTATGTGTGTCAGAAATGTCCATTCTTACCATGGCTAATAAAACTCTATGATGTGGTTTCTGCCATCTGCTTGACTGCATCTTCTGCTACATCCCTCGTAACTTACTTCTCCACCAACATAGACTTTCTTCCTGGTCCTTCAATACAGCAAGGTGGTTCTCACTTCACAGCA
>CM052654.1:92820895-93016890 GCA_028533165.1 Leontopithecus rosalia
ATTCTCCTGCCTCAGCCTCCTGAGTAGCTGGGATTACAGGCACGCGCCACCGGGCCCAGCTAATTTTTTGTATCTTTAGTAGAGACGGGGTTTCACTATGTTGACCAGGATGGTCTCGATCTGTTGACCTCGTGATCCACCCGCCTCGGCCTCCCAAAGTGCTGGGATTACAGGCTTGAGCCACCGCGCCCGGCCCACAGCATTTTTAATGCTCCATAATTTTTCTGGAACTCTTTTCCTCCAGAGAGCCACGTGGCTAGCTCAGTCATTTCCCATATCTCTGCACATATATCACCTTAGTCTTCCAATATCAATACAAAACCTCTCTTCTTTGTGCTATTTCTAAGTTCATTATTCTTGTTCTTTTTAGTAGTACCAATATATTTGTTTAATTTTTCTGCACCATCCCTCAAGCCCACTGCAATATAAGTTCTGTGAAAGAAGAAACTTTTTTGTCATTGTTTTTTGAGATGGAGTCTCACTCTGTCGCCCAATAGTTACTAATTGTAACTCCTACAATTAGTCGTTGTGTCAGTGGCTATTACCGCATATTAGTAGCCCAAAGCTACCAGAACCCGAAAACACAATGGCTTAAAATGTGACGCGTTTATTATTGCTCACAAGTCTACAGGTCAGCTAGGTGGTTCTGGTGTCTACTGGGTTTACGCTTGTCAGCTGTGGGTTGTATAATCAGCTCTGCTGGTCATGGCTAGAATTTCTCACATACGGGGGGATACGCTAGGAGCTGGCTTGTCTAGGATGGCCTCACTATTGTCTAATGGTTGAAGTTGAGATTTTTTGTTTTTTTTGAGACAGAGTCTTGTTCTGTCTGTCAGCCAGACTGGAGTGCAATTGCACTCTTGGCTCACTGCAACCTCCACCTCCCGGGTTCAAGCAATTCTGCCTCAGCCTCTCAAGTAGCTTGGATTTCAGGTACATACCACCATGTCTGGCTAACTTTTGTATTTTTAGTGGAGACAGGGTTTCACTAAGTTGGTCAGGCTGGTCTCACACTCCTGGCCTTGTGCTCCGCCCACCTTGGCCTTCCAAAGGGCTGGAATTACAGACATGAGCCACTGGGCCCAGCCTGTTGGTTTTTGTTTGTTTGTTTTTCCTGTTGATGTGTATCTTACACCAAAAACACTGTTAGGGCCCATTGTGTATCCTCAGTATTTCGTTAGAATTGAATATGAAGACTGTTACAAAGCCAATACAGAACAGTGTGAAATATCCCAAATAGATTTGAAGTCTTTTGCTGTCAGTGATATCTCTGTACTTGTGAACAATTCTTTTGTCTCCCACTTTTAAGTCAGATGTTCATTATGTCTGAATTATGTCATATATCGCTGAAACTTACAGTGATATTCCAATTTCCTAAGATTTTTCAGTCAACATCACTATATTTAAGTCACTAATATGTCTGAATTTTTAAAAAGTGCCTGTTTGCAGTAATAGTTGAGGAAACAAGAATCACGTGCCATATACCATTGCAAAGTGGATATCAGCAGCTTTGTGTCAGAGAGTTAGGGCAATGAACAGTGATTTCTGAGTGAAGGTGCCATCTATAAGCTGGAAAAAATAGGGCAAAGAATCCATCAATATTGGTGAAGTAAAGAAATGATCCTTATAATAGATTAACAAATATACTGATAATTATGTGATGAGTAATTAACTATATTTATCTTGTATAACACAAACCAAATCCAGATAAAAATAAAAATTCAAATGTGGCAGAAGCTAGTGGTTTTCATTAATATAGTTTACTATCTGCTTCCTTAATATTTCAGTTAAGGATTTTAGCAGCACTGCTTAAAACTAAACTAACTGTTCCAACTTGCTTTTAAGTATAGACATGTGACTGGTTTGGGTCAATGGGAGAAAAACTGAAGTGTTAGGTGTGAATTCCGGGATTTATCATTAAAGAAAATATTAACCTTATTTTTGCGCTTTCTTCCTTTCTGTTGTCTTGAAAAAGTTCACAATGATTTAGGCAAAGTTGCAACTTAAGATAATAGGGTGTGCAGGTTACCAATATATTGACTCTTAGCTCCAAACTTACTCATTTTTTTTCCTTTTTCCTGCTCTTTGAAAATTGGCTGGTTCCTTTTAAATATTTTTAGTTTTTTCAACTGACACAATGTTAAGCTTTGTTAATGGAGTGCTAAAGAGAGATTGCAAAAGGAAAGGGTTTGCTTCTTGAACTAGAATACTTTTGCAGGCTCCTAGTTTCCCTAGCACTGGGCTCCTGTGAGGATGATCAAGAATTCCAGCCTTCAAGCCCTAAGGAGTGTTTTCCACTTCTCCAGTGCCTGGCTACAGCAGGGTGGCTAGCTACCCACCTGCCATCCAGTTCCCCAAGATCCGTGGTTGGGTAGTTTTGTAGGAGAGTGTCTTTGATGAGACACTTTTCTGTGAACAACTTTCTCTGGCATCCAAGAAGAGTGTGGTGATTTTCTGTAAGTTTCAGAGAGTGTAATCCCAGAGACTTCTGCCAGATCAGGATCACAGTGACTTTCCTTCCATTGGGTGGGCTATAGCCTTCTCCTTGTTTGGAGAAGTTTGGGGTGGAAAGTGTTCCTTGAATGCTCAGGCTAATACAATGGCTATGCCATATGGTATCACGTCATACGACATTTTATGATCTCTGCAATTCCTGTATTATTTAGAGGCATCTTTATTTCTTATTAGCTCATATACTGTTATTCCCATACTATTATAATGAATAGTTTCTTTTATTAAGCTTTCCCTGTTTTGAACACTTTGTGACTTCTTGCTTAAGTATGGTTGCAGACTGATACGTAGGGTAAACAGCATGTGCCAAGGAAGGCATGGCAGCAGCTTTCACGTGAAGAGAAACAAATAACTTGTGTAAATTACAATTATTTTCATTTATTCAGCACACAACTGTCATTTAAAGTTGTATAAGCAGCTGAATTAATAATAATTTCCCATACAACACCCAATATTCTGTTTGAAGCTCTCTGAATAATAGAGGCATAGTTCCTGCCATTTAGTAGTTGCTTTGCAAATGCTTGCTCAATAAATTAGCCACATAGTTCATAATAAAAATACAAACGCTTAGTAAGCTCAATGAAATATATATCATACACGAAAGGAGCCCAATCTTATGCAGAAAACATCAAATTATAGAATGGAATAAACTTCCATCCTTGAATATGAAAGAAAATAATATGTAAATCTTAAGGGAAGTTGTCTAATTGAAAAATTAGAGACCTATATTTCTTAAATATATTTAATATTAACAAGATTCAGTATTTAGGAAATATTTAGTATTAACAAGATTCATATGGATGTGAAGAGAAAATCCTGAAGCATCAAACATCCCACCTTCCTCTTTCTAGCCCAATTTGTAAATAATACAATAGTTCTACTAATGGTATAGCTGTCAGCTTTTCTTAAGAGTAAATGTTACAGACTAATTTGTGGTAAGCATAGATACTTTCATTTTTAAAATATTTTGCTGTGGAGTTATATGGGTTTGGAAACTACAGAGATAATTAAGGCATGACCACTACTCCTCAGGAATTCTTGGTATAAGAGAGAAATTGTATATTAAAATGACTTTTGCAGAAAGAAATGAAAAAGCACCATAATACAGAAAGAAAGTTGGTTGTACATAAATTAGAGAGATAAATAAATAGAGTATAACTGACATGGTTTTGCTGTGTCCCCACCCAAATCTCATCTTGAGCTGTAGCTCCCATAATCCCCACATGTGGTGAAAGAGTCCCAGTGTAACTGAATCATAAGGGTGGGCTTTCCCATGATGTTCTCAGGATAGTGAATAAGTCTCACGAGATCTGATGTGTTTATAAAGGGCAGATACTTTGCACACCCTCTCTTGCCTGCTGCCATGTGAGATATGCCTTTGACACTCCTTTGCCTTGCACCATGATTATGAGGCCTCCCCAGCCATATGGAACAGTGAGTTCATGAAATATCTTTTTCTTTATACATTACCCAACCTCAGATATGTCTTTATATGCAGCATGAGAATAAACTAATACAGTAAATTGGTACTGGTGTTGGGTGCTGCTGTAAAGATACCTGAAAATTTCGAACTGACTTTGGAACTGGATAACGGGCAGAAGTTGGAACAGTTTGGAGGACTCAAAAGAACATAGAAAAATGTAGGAAAGTTTGGAAATTCTGGAAGACTCAGAAGATAGGAATATGTGGGAAACTTTGGAACTTCTTAGAGTTGTTAAATGGCTTTGACTAAAATGCTGATAGTGATGTGGAAAGTAAAGTCCAGGCTGAGGTAATCTCAGATGGAGACGAGGAAATTCTTGATAACTGGAGAAAAGGTGACTCTTGTGATGTGTTAGCAATTAAACTGGTAGTATTTTGTCCTGCCCTAGAGATTTGTGGAATTTTGAACTTGATAAAGATGATTTAGGTAGTAGAATTCATTTCTAAGTAGCAAACTGTTCAAGAAAAAGCAGAGAATGATAGTTCAGAAAATTTGCAGTCTGATAATGCAATAGAAAGAAAAAGCCATTTTTGGGAAGAAATTCAAGACAGCTGCAGAAATTTGCATAAGTAATGAAGAGCCAAATTTTAATCACCAAGACAATAGGGAAAATGACTCCAGGCTATGTCAGAGACTTTCATAGCAGCCCCTTTCATCACAGGCCCAGTCTTAAGAGAGAAAAATGGTTTCTTGAGCTGGGTCCAGGGACCCCTGCTGTGTACAACCTCAGGATATGAAGCCCTGCATTTTAGCTGCTCCAGACATGGCTAAAATGGACGAAGGTACAGCTCAGGCTGTTGCTTCAGAGGGTGCAAGCCCAAGCCTTGGCAGATTCCATGTAGTGTTGGTCCCGTGGGTTCACAAAAGACAAAAACTGAGGCTTGGGAACCTCTGCCTACATTTCAGAGGATTTATGAAAATACCTGAATGTCCAGGAAGAAGTCTGCTTCAGGGGTGGAGCCCTTATGCAGAATATCTTATAGGGCAGCGCAGAAGGGAAATGTGGGGTTGGAGCCTCCACACAGAGCCCTACTTGGGGACTGCCAGGTGGAGCTTTGAGTAAAAGCCCAATGTCCTCCAGACACCGGAATGGCAGATCCACCAACAGTTAAACCATGCACCTGGAAAAGATGCAGACACTCACATCAGCCTGTGAAAGCAGCCAGGAGGGGTCTGTAACCTGCAAAGTCACAGAGGCAGATCTGCCCAAGACCATGGGAGCCCAGCTCTTACATCATCAGCATGATCTGGATGTGAAACATGGAGTCAAAGGAGATGATTTTGGAGCTTTAATGTTTAACGACTACCCTACTGGATTTTGGACTTGCATGAGGCCTGGGCTGTTGCCCCTTCATTTTGGCCAATTTCTCCCATTTGGAATGGGTAAATTTACCCATTGCCTTTACCCCATTGTATCTAGGAAGTAACTGTTCTGCTTTTGATCTTACAGGCTCACAGGTGAAAGGTACTTGCCTTGTCTTAGATGAGATTTCAAACTTGGACTTTTGAGTTAGTGCTGAAATTCATTAAGACTGTTTTGTGAGGGTATAACTGGTTGTGAAATATAAGAACATGAGATCTTGAGGGGCCAGGGCAGAATTATATGGTTTGGCTGTGTCTCCATCTAAACCTTATTAATTTTAGCTCCTACAATCCCTATGTGTTGTGGGAGGAACCAGTGGGGTAACTGAATCATGGGGGTGGGTTTTCCCAACTGTTTTTGTGATAGTAAATAAGTCTCCTGAGACCCAATGATTTTATAAAGGGCACGTACCCTTCACATGCTCTCTAGCCTGCAGTCCTCTAAGATATGACTTTGCTTCTCCTTTACCTTTTGCCATGGCTGTGAGGCCTCCCTAGCCATGTGGTTCTGTGAGTCCATTAAACATTTTTTTCTTATAAATTACCCAGTCCCATGTGTGTACGTCTTTATTAGAAGTGTGAGAATGGGCTAATACAAGGACTGAGGGGATTGGGGACTTTTTCATAAGTTACAGGATTTAAGGTAAATCTTCACTATAAGAAGCATTTGAAAAGTCAGAGAGAAAGAAATAAAGCATTCCAGGTGATGCCACGAAGATACACAGTGCTCAGACTTTTCAAGAACTTTTCAGAGAATAGTAAAAAGCACTCTTAGTTTACAGTTGTCTGCATGGGACCTTAGAAATAAAGCTAATAATGAGAAGTCATAGCAAATTGAATAACACTGTAAGTGCCAGTTGGTGAAGAGATAAGAAAAATTTTTGAGCACAGTTGAGAAAAGAGCAAAGAAAATATTTGAAGAAGGCTGTTCCAAAAGGAATGTGTAGGAGAGACTAGAGATTTGAAAGACTAGATACAAAGACACTAATCATTGAAGCTGCTATCATCATCAAGGCCTGATATAGTTTGTCTGTGTCCTCACCTGAATCACATCTTGAATTATAGTTCCCATACTTCCCAAATGTCATTAGATGGACCCTGTGGGAGGCAACTGAATCATGAGGGCAGGTCTTTCCCATGTTGTTCTCATGAGAGTGAATAAGTCTCACAACATCTAATGGTTTTATAAAGAGGAATTCTCTTGCACATGCTCTTTCTCACCTACTGCCATGTAAGACATCCCTTGCTCTCTGCCATGATTTTGAGGCCTCCCCAGCCATGTGGAACTGTAAGTTAACTAAACCTATTTTCTTACAAATTACCCAGTCTCAGCTATGTCTTTATTAGCAGCATGAGAAAAGACTCATACAAGGCTTGTGTGTTTATGGTATAGATTTAGAATTTAGAAACCAAAGAAATGAACAACTCAATAGTAAAAAAGAAATCCGATTTAAAACTGTACAAAAGAACTGAATAGACATTTTTCCAAAGAGGAAATACAAATGGACAACAGTTACATGTTTAAAATGTTAAACACAGTTTATCAGAGAAATGCAAATTAAAACCACAATGAGATATCTGCTCACTTCTGTTAGAATGGCTATTATCAAAAAGACAAAAGACAAAAAATGTTGGGAAGGACACGGAAAAAAGTGATTCTTGCATACTATTGTAACGTAAGTGAATACAGCCATTAAAAAATAAAACCACATGGAGGTTCCTCAGAAAATTAAAAATAGAACTATCATACAATCTAGCAATTCCACTTTCAGATATGTGTGCACATTAAATAAAAACAATGTGCCAAAGAGGTTTCTGCACTCTCATGTTCATTACAGCACTAGTCACAATAGCCAAGATACAGAATCAACCTAAGTGTCCCTGAGGAGATAAACGGATAAAGAAAATCTGGTATATATGTACGACGGAATGCTATTCAGTCTAATAAAGAAGGAAAATTTTGTTATTTTGAAAAACATGGGTTCACCTGGAGGACAATATGGTAAGTGACTTAAGCCAGGACAAAAAAGACAAGTATTGCATGATCTCACTTACGTATTTTGGAGAGCTATTTTACAGCATGATGACTGTGGTTAACAATGTATTATGTACTTGATAATTGCTAAGAGAGTAGTTTGAAATGCTCTCAACATGAAACAATGCTAAGTATGTGAGAGGACTAAAATATTGGTTTAATTATTTCATAGTGTATACATATATCAAATCATCATATTACATACCATAAACACATAAAATTTTTGTCAATTAAAAATTATGTTTCAAATTTTTAGAAAGATAACAGAAAGGCTGGGTGTGGTGGCTCACACCTATAATTCCAGCATTTGTGGAGGCAGAGATGAACGGATCATGAAGTCATGAAATCAAGAGAGACCATCCTGGCCAACATGGTGAAACCCCATCTGTACTAAAAATACAAAAATTCGCCCAACATGGTGGCTCACGCCTGTAGTCCTATCTACTTGGGAGGCTGAGGCAAGAGAATCGCTTGAATCCTGGAGCTGGACATTGCAGTGAGCCGAGACTGCACCACTGCACTTCAGCATGGCAACAGAGCAAGAAAAAAAAGACAGCAGAAAATGTTTTGCAACAACATGAACAGAATTTTATAGTGGATAAATTTCTAGTTGCTAGGTAAAAAGATTCTGCAATTCTAAGATTTTAAAATTATTCAGAGTGTTTGTATATACATAAAAATTTGCACGTATATCATGACAGTTTTTTCTTTATCTAATTTTGGTATGGAGTAACTCAAATTCATTTAATTTTTGTTATGCTTTGAAATAACTTAAATGCTGTAAGAATTATTTTTATTTATAGCCCAGCAGAATTCACTTACAAAATTATTTGAGATAGTTGCATAGACAGGAGGATGAAAATTTAATTTTCACTACTCTTAGTGGAATTAATGTTTCTATTTACCAAGAATAATCATAAATTTCATTAAGAATTCCAAGTTTACTTGTGAAAACTGTGTGTGATACTCAGTTACATTGTGTTTTTACCATCTGTAGATATTGTTTTATTTTTTCTTAGACTTATTGTATATGTACATTTCCCCATGGTATTGGTATTTTAAATATTCAGCTCTTCTATGTTTTTATTAAAAATAATTTAATAAAATGACACCCTTTAGTAGTTTTTATGTTTTTATTTTACTGCATTGTCATTAAGAAAAATGGTTTATGCATTTTCTATTTTTCAAATATATCTTTTCTTTCCATGTATTTATGCAAATATTTTGAGTAATTAAAATAGATTTATTCTCGTTTTATGATTATAGATTACTACAGTTTATATGTTTGCTCTCCTAACTCATGTAAATACTTAATTGCAATTGTTAACAGTATTAAGAGATGAGATGTTTAGAGGTGTTTAGGTTATGAGTGCTCCACCCTCATAAATGGACTCCTGGTATTATCCCAGGAATAGATTGCTTATCATAAGAGTGGGTTTTCACCCTCTCAATCTCATTCTAACGCTCTTTCTGACCTTCTGAAAGGAGGCCTTTAACAAATGCCGGCCCCTGAAAAGACTTCTCAGCCTACAAAACAATGAGACAATGAATTTCTGTTTATTATAGATTACCCAATCTGTGACATTTTGTTAGAGCAGAAAAAAATGAACTAAGACATTGATTTCTATTTAATTTACTTTGTTTTTGTTGTTGAATAGTTACTTCATAAGCTCGCTGAATTAATCTGTTCTCATGCTACTAATAAAGACATAAAAATTACCCTAAACTGGGTAATTTATAAAGGAAAGAGATTTAATTGACTCACTGTTCATCATGATTGGGGAGGCCTCAGGAAACATCCATTCATGGCAGAAGGGGAGGCAAACATGTTCTTATTCATATGGTGGCAGGAAGAAGTGTAGAGTGAATAGGGGAAAAGCTCCCTTATCAAACCATCAGATTCCATAAGAACTCACTCATGAGAACATCATGGAGGTAACTGTCCCATGATTCCATTTACTCCCACTGGGTCCCTTCCATGATATGTGTGGATTATTGTAACAACTCAAGATGAGATTTTTATCCCTGTCATGGCCAAATTGTGCCATGAACAAAGTGGCCATCATGGCAGGGATGGAGGTTACACATAGACTCAGCAACATGGACTTTCACTCACCAGAGATGACCTAGCAACAGCCACCCCTGAACGCCCAATTTTCCAGAAGCAGACACCAATGCTGACCTCAATATGGCACCATTCCACAGTGTGATCTGCCTAGTTGGCAGGTTGATTATATTGGACCTCTTCCATCATGGAAAGGGCAGTGGTTTGTCTTCACTGGACTAGACACTTACTCCCGATATGGGTTAGGCAACCAGCATAAAGTGCTTCTGCCAAGACTTACAGAATGCCTTGTCCACTGTCACGGTAGTCCACACAGCCTTGCCCCTGAGCAAGGCATTCACTGGTCTTGCCATGTTCTCCATAAATCCTGCAGCACCAGGATTCACAGAAAGGCTGCATATGCTCTGAATTAGCACCCAATAAATGGTACTGTTTCTTTCATAGCCAGGATTCACAGGTCCAGGAATCAAGGGGTGGAAGTTGGAAGTGTCACCACCCACCATCACCACTAGTGACCAACTAGCAAAATTTTTGCTTTCTGTTCCTGTGACATTACATTCTGCTGGTCTAGAAGTCTTCATTTCAGAGAGAAGAATGCTGCCACCAGAAGACACAAGAATTATTCCATTAAACTGAAAGTTAAGATTTGCACTTGGCTCCTCCTACCTCTAAATCAACAGTCTAAGAAGGGAGTTACAGTGTTGGCTGGGGTGACTGACCTAGACTTTGAAGATGAAATCAGTCTACTGCATAGTGGAGGTAAGGAAGAGTATGTGGAATATAGGAGATCCTTTGGGGAATCTCTTAGTATTAACATGTTTTGTGATTAAGATCAATGGGAAACTACAACAACCCTCTCCAGACAGGACGGCATGTGGTCCAGACCTTTCAGGAATAAACGTTAGGGTCACTTCACCAGGTAAAAAATGATGACCTGCTGAGGTGCTTGTTGAAGGCAAAGAAAATACAGAACAGGTGGTAGAAGAAGGTAGTCATTAAAACCAGCTACTAACATATGACCAGTTGCAGACACAAGAACTGAAATTGTCATGAGTATTTCCTCCTTATTTTGGTAAGAACACGTTTATGCATGTATACACACGTACTAAGAAAAATCCTCATTTTATTTCCTTTATTTTTCCTTTATCCTGTGACATAACATTTATTGACTTCATGTCAGCATTTAAGTGTTGTTAACTTCACATAATAATATTTGGGCTAAGAATTAGTGTGCCTCCAATTGTATGAATGATAGCTGTATTATGTTAGGTGTAATTATGACCCTATTATTGTCTTTATTTGAATATTATATATAATTTCTAAAGGATGTGCATGGGCTCAAATTGACAAAGGGTGGACTTGTGATCGTTAATATTTAGTGTTAACTGATTGAATTGAAGGATGTAGAGTATTGTTCCTGGGTGTGTCTTTGAGGGTGTTGCCAAAGGAGATTAACATTTGAGTCCGTCGATTGGGAGAGGTAGACTCACTCTTTATCTGAGTGGGCACCATCTAAACCACTGATAGTGTGGCAAGAATAAAGCAGGCAGAAGAAAGTGGAAGGACCTGGCTTGCTCAGTCTTCCAGACTTCACCTTTTTCCCATGCTGGATGCTTCCTGCCCTCAAACATCAGACTGCAAGTTCTTCAGTTTTTGGACATTGACTTATATCAGTGGTTTTCCAGGGGCTCTCGGGCCTTTGGACACTGACTGAAGGTTCCACTGTTGGCTTCCCTACTTTTGAGTTTTTGAGACTCAGACTGATGTCCCAGTGGCTTCCTTGCTCCTCAACTTGCAGACGACCTGTCTTGGAAATTTGCCTTGTGATTATGGGAGTCAAGTTTCCCTAATAAACTCCATTTCTTGTATACATGTTTCCTATTAGTTCTGTCCCTATTGAGAACCCTAGCTAATACACTATCATTATTCAAGTTTTTGTTCTTACATATATAAATGGTTTCATGAAAGTGTTATATATAAATATTGCTACAAAAATAAAATAATGTTACTTTTATACTGCTGGTTATGTCTACATTTTTATATGTGTAAACTATTATTTCTGGATGTATAATCTATAATAATATTTTAGTACTCAATTATATGTAATGAGAGCAGCATCCTTATATTTCTCCCATGTTTCTCCTTCTTCCTCTCAATTTTTGTTAATAGTTATATTACCAACATTTATAACATTAACATTTTCTATCTTCCTAATAAATAGCTCTATTATTAATATTTGTAACTTTTATACTTTTCTATTTTATATATTTCTAACTTCCAGTTAATCTTATATATACATCTAAAAGATTCAATGTTTGTTTTGACTTCTCTGTGTTTTGTTTTGTATAATCTCAATAGCTTATTTAAAACATTTCAAAGGTATTTTTTTCTACAGTGTATTTTTTTGTTTTAAAATATTTTTTAAATAGACAAATTGTATGCATTTATCATGTATAATTTGATGCTTTTAAATAAATAAACATTGTGAAATGGCTAAATCAAGCTACATAGCATATGCATTACCTTACACAGTGGTCTTCAGTGTGGTGAGAACAATAAATATCTACTCACTCCGAACTTTTCAAGAGTAAAATGTTATTGATTATAATCACTATGTTGTACCACAGATATCTTAAAATTACTCATCCTATCTAACTAAAATTTTATAACCTTCGATCTTACATCTCCCCAAACCCTTCCTGCCAACACCCTCCTTCCGAAAATCACCACTCTATTCTCTACCTCTGAGAGGTCATGTGTTTTAGATTCCACATATAAGTGACATTGCGTAGTATTTGTATTTCTGTGCCTGGCTTATTTTACCTAACATAACATTTTGTTATGTTTAAGTTTGTTTGATTTTGTTAAATTTTACCACCTTGATTGGTTATGCAGTTATTAGGTTTAATAGATCATTTTCATCTAAGGATCTCATAAACTTTGTTCATCAGTTTTAAACCATAAAATATAGCTATGAGAAATTTAAGGATCACTTGAATTTTCCCCTTATATGTAATAATTACCTTCATTTTGTTTTTTGGTTAGCCTTTCTTTTCCAAAAAATATGCACTATAAATGACCTAGTTTATATTTTCCCAGAATACATTTTATTTCACTACATTAAAAAAAAATAAAAATGTCAGCTGTACTTCCTTAGTATTTTCCTATAAATAAACGTGACTGAACATGTGAATTTATAAGATATAAATTATTAGTCTAAATAAAAGCTCATACAAAATACTGAAAATAAAATCACAATAATAACATGTTATAGTTATTGCATTAATTTTGCAATTCTTAGATATTATTTTTCTTCAATTCTGTTGTTGAGAAGACTTCTCATGATGTATGAGTTTGCTCTCACTTAGCTATAAAGAATTGCCTGAGACTGAGTAATTTATAAAGGAAAGAGGTTTAATTGACTGAGTTCCACATGGCTGGGGAGGCCTCAGGAAACTTAAAATCATGGAAAAAGACACCTCTTCACAGGGTGGTAGGGGAGAGAGTGAGGGCAAGCAGGGGAAATCCCAGATGCTTATAAAACCACCAGATCTCATCAAACTTACTCATTATCATGAGAAGAGCATGAGGTGGGGACACAGAGCCAAACCATTTAATTCTGCCCTGGCCCCTCCCAAATGTCATGTCTTCGCATTTCAAAACACAATCATACCCATCCAACAGTCCCTCAGATTCTTAACTCATTTCAGCTTTAACCCAAAAGTTTAAGTCCAAAGTCTCCCTTCCACCTACAAGCCTATAGAATCAAAAGGTAGTTAGTTACTTCCTAGATACAATAAGGGTACAGGCATATTTACATTTTTAGTATCTCATAGGTTAAACTGTTCTTAGTCATTTCCTGTGTGTTTGTAATATTTCTCCAGTTATCCAAGGGCATGAACCATGTTTTACCCTAACAACTGGTATGAATACAGATATTGTATAAGTGCAGAATAAATAACAGTTACCGTATTCACATACTGTGTAAAAGAGTACCTACCACATTCTATACACTTTTGTAAATCTTGACGGTCAATGATAAAACATTCATCAGTGCTTGGCACAGACAAGGTGTTCAGTAAATGTAATTTAAGTAAATGAATGACTACATGTTTGTTTAAAGAACCCAAATTGAGTGACTCTATTACAAAATACCAATAAACTGGCCCTGGTAAAACTACATGATAGCTAGAGGCAGAGAATCCTTTACTGTAACTGAAGTTGGGTGCATGACTAGATGTGGTCATGCTAGTGCCTGTTCCAGCTCTTGATCTCTTTTTATTAATTGTAATTAATTAAAGAAAAAATAGGGCTCCATTGTTTATTATTTTTGGTAGAATCCCTAAAACCTTGTTCTCAGGACAAAGGGAAACCTTTTTAGTCTAGAATGTAAGACCATTTACACTGGGCTTCAAACAATTCCTCTAATATCACTCACTATTTTATCCATACTTGACTTTTTTTCTACAGTTGGAAGTCTATTCATTCTTACAAAATAATCCTGGTTCTTTATTATCCTTATGCTATTGATTATGCTATTTTTTCACCTGGAATGCCATCATCGTTCTCTGTATAATTAAATACTTCCAGTTTTTATAGGTCTACCTAATCCTCAGTCCTCCATAAAGTCTACAGTATCTCAAATTTTAGTAATAGTGTATTGAAGCAGAACTCTAGCCAAAACCAAGCTCATAGAATTTTACAAAATCTTAAAAAAGGCAGTGAGGCTCTCTATTTTCTATGTAGTAAAAAGATATACTAATGACTTGCTTGAATAGTCATTATGACATCTAAATTAGATAATATATGTGTAATAGTTAGAATTTTAAAATGGCCAGTACTATGTTGAATAAGAGTGATGTGAGAGGGTATCCTAGTCTCGTGCTGGTTTTCAAAGGGAATGGTTCCAACTTTTGCTCATTCAGTATGATATTGGCTGTGGGTTTGTCATAAATAGCTCTCATTATTTTGAGATGTTTCATCAATACCTAGTTTATTGAGTGTTTTTAGCATGAAGCAGTGTTGAGTTTTATCAAAAGCCTTTTCTGCATCTATTGAGATAATCATGGTTTTCTTTTGTAATTGACTCTGTTTATGTGATGGATTGCATTTATTGATTTGCATATGTTGAAACGGCTTTGCATCCCAGGGATGAAGCTGACTTAATTGTGCTGGATAAGTTGTTTGATGTACTGCTGGATTCGGTTTGCTTCTGCCCAGAACAATAAGGCAAGATAAGGAAATAAAGCATACTTAAATAGGAAAAGAAGAAATCAAATTGTCTCTGTTTGCAGATGACATGACTGTGTATTTAGGAAACCTCATCAACTCAGCCCAAAATCTCCTTAAGCTGATAAGCAACTTCAGCAAAGTCTCAGGATACAAAATCAATGTGCAGAAATAACAAGCATTCCTATACACAAATAATAGACAAACAGAGCCAAACCATGAATGAACTCCCATTCACGACTGCTATAAAGAGAATAAAATACCTAGGAATACAACTTATCAGGGATGCGAAGGACCTCTTCAAGAAAAATGACAAACTATTATTCAAGAAAATAAGAGAGAACACACAAAAAGGTGGAAAAACATTCCAGGTTCCTGGATAGGAAGACTCAATATTGTGAAAATAGCCATACTGCCCAAAGTATTTTATAGATTCAATGCTAACCCCATCAAGCTATCACTGACTTTCTTCACAGAATTAGAAAAAACTGCTTCAAATTTCATATGAAGGCAAATAGAGCCTATAGAGCCAAGACAATTATAAGCAAAAAGAACAAGGGGCATCATGCTGACTGACTTCAAACCATACTACAAGGATACAGTAACCAAAACAGCATGGTACTGGTACCAAAACAAATATATTGACCAATGGAACAGAACAGAATCATCAGAAATAATGCCACACATCTACAACTATCTGATATCTGACAAAACTGACCAAAAAAAGCAATGGGAAAAGTATTCCCTAGTTAATAAATGGTGTCAGGAAAACTGACTGGCCATATGCAGAAAAGTGAAACTGAACCCCTTCCTTACATCTTACACAAAAATTAACTCAAGATGGATTAAAGACTTAAATGTAAGACCTAAAATCCTAAAAACCCTATAAGAAAATCTGGGCAGTAACATTCAGGACATAGGCATGGGCAAAGTCTTCATGAATAAAACACCAAAAGCAATTGCAACAAAAGCCAAAATTGACCAATGGTATCTAGTTAAACTAAACAGCTTCTGCACCGCAAAATAAATTATCATTGGAGTGAATAGGCAATCTAAGAATGGGAGAAAATTTTTGCAATTTTTTTCATCTGACAAAGGGCAAACATCCAGAATCTACAAGAAACTTAAACAAATGTACAAGAATAAAACAAATAACCCCAGCAAAAAGTGGGTGAATGATATGAACAGACACTTCTCCAAAGAAGACATTTACGCAGCCAACAAACATACGAAAAAAAACTCATAATCACTAGTCATTAGAGAAATGCAAATCAAACTACAATGAGATACCATTGCATGCCAGTTAGAATGTCAATCATTAAAAAATCAGGAGACAACAGATGCTGTAGAGGATGTGGAGAAATAGGAACACTTTAACACTGTTGGTGGAAGTGTAATTTAGTTCAACCATTGTGGAAGACAGTGTGGAGATTCCTTAAAAATCTAGAAATAAAAATACCATTTGACTCAGCAATCCCATTACTGAGTATATATACCCAAAATATTATAAATCATTCTACTATAGAGACACATGTACACATATGTTTATTGTGGCACTGGTCACAAGAGCAAAGACTTGGAACCAACCCAAACGCCCATCAATGATAGACTGGATAAACAAAATGTGGCACATATATGCCTTGGAATACCATGCAGCCATAAGAAAGGGTGAGTTCATGTCTTTTGCATGGACATGGATGAAATTGGAAACCATAATTCTCAGCAAACTGACACAAGAACAGAAAACCAAATATTGCATGTTCTCACTCATAAGTGGGTATTGAATAATGAGGACACACCTGGGCCTGGGAGTGTGGGGGTGCTGGGGAGGAATAGAAGGGGCTGAGGGGATTGTGGAGGAACAGCATTAGGAGAAATATCTAAAGTAGATGACAGGGCGATAGATGCAGCAAACCACCACCATGGCATGTGTATTCCTATGCTACAAACCTGCACCATCTGCACATGTACCCCAGAACTTAAAATATAATAAATAAATTTAACAAAATAAATAAAAGAACTGGAATGTAAAATAAAAAAAGAAAATGTGGCACATATATACGATGGAATACTATGCAGCCATAAAAAAGGATGAGTTCATGTCCTTTGCAGGGGCATGGATAAAGCTGGAAATCATCATTCTCAGCAAACTAACACAGGATCAGAAAACCAAACACCGCATGTTCTCACTTATAAGTGGGACTTGAACAATGAGAACACATGGACACCGAGGAGGCCTGTTGGGGGATGGGGGGCTAGCGGAAGTATTTCACATTAGGCAAAATACCTAATGTAGATGACAGGTTGATGGGTACAGCAAACCACCATGGCACATGAATACCTATGTAATAAACCTGCACATTCTGCACATGTATTGCAGAACTTAAAGTGTAATAAAATAATAAAATTAAATAAATAATAAATTAAATAATCTAAAACAAAACCAAAAAAAGGAAGAAAAAGAAAATGGCTCCCAAAATCCCTACCTCTGATACACACGCAACTTTTCCCAGTTATTTTATGAAACACAAATCTAGGTTTCTGTGATGTTTTGTTTTTATAATCAAAGTTACTAATTACTTGACCTTAAACTACCTAGATTATGTGGGTGGGCCAAATCTAACTGCATAAGCTTTTCAAAAGCAAAGATTTTTCTCCAGCTGGTGGCAAGAGAGGCAGTCAGACATTTGAAGCATAAGAATTGAAGCCAGCATTACTGGTTTGAAGATGGAGAGGACCTGGTGGCAGGGAATGCAAGTGGCCCACAGCACTTAAAGAAGTCCTGGCTGACAATCAGCAAGGAAACAATGGCCTCAGTCTTGCAAGTGCAAGAAACTACATCTGACAAACAAGAAGAATGAGTTCGGAAGCGAAATTTTCCTCAAAACCTCCAGACAAGAGCTCACCCCAGTCAACTACTTGGTTTCAGTCTTATGATAACCTCAAGAGAGAACCCAGACATACCTATGAAATATTGATCTATAAAAGTTTGAGCTAATAAATGGGTATCATTTTAAGACACCAGGATTATGGTAACTCATTGCAGAGCAATATGAAATACATTATGTAAAATTCTGACTCTGTTGACTTACAGTCAGCCCACAATATGCAAAGCTCTAGTTCACTGCCCTAGAATTGCATGTCGATACATGTCCATGCCACTTGATTAGAGTTTAGCAGGTTCTACCACTTATTGTTAATATTTTCATTTATAATTTTAAACTTCTAAAAAGGTTAATAGCTATAATAGCAAATACTGTATTTATTTATATGCCAGCTATTGTGTAAAGTACTTTATATATGTTAACTCATTAAATCTTCAAAGTTATCCTATATCCCTATGTATACTAATACATAAAGACATCGAGAAAGAGGGAGGTTAAACAAATTGTCCAGGGTTACACAGATTATAAATGATGGACCTGAGAATGGAACCCTAGTAATCTGGTTCTATTTTCTATGTTCTTAACCATTACTTTCTAAGGCCCAACACCAACAACTCAATCTTATTACAACCTCAGTCTTGCTTCCAACTGCCATTTGCATACCTAATATATATTTGGAATGATTATAGATCATGTTAATAAATTTGTTATTTTTGTTTTGTTCAATTAATGTAATTCATTAAACATCTAACAGCTATCAAGAATTCTTGACCAATTCTCCACTTATCGTGCTTAACAAACCTCCTAATACTCATCATACAGTGAATATACTAAGTTGATGTAAAAGAAATTGCAGTTTTTTCTATTACTTCTAATTACTGCAATTACTTTGCACCAACCTAATACTTAAAAAAATATATATTCATGGAAATAAAAGCCTGTTTTCTCTTTAAAATCATCCTTCTAAAATTAATATAACTATTCCAAAGAATAAATTATGCATATTGCCTAAAGTGAAGAGAAAAATGTTTTCAAAACTTGTGTGGAATATTATTTTTGTACAAAAATTATCCTCATCTTATCTGTAATGTTTTCATGAGATAACAGTTACATAGTTTCTAGTAAGCAAAAGAGATCAAACTTTGTGAAGAGATAGCATTTGCATATATACTTTGCATAGTATAAGAGAATCATGATGGAATGTTCCAATGGGGTAGCCATAAAATGATTCACATCCTTGTAGCATTTGTTCAGTCACACTTCGAGGTCTTGGCTATAAGCTCCTAGCCTCTGCCTTTTGGTAGGAGTGAGTACAGTGGCTTGGGATCCTGAATTGTCACACATTTTAAGGAATACTGTGCTGTTGGGACAGTGTCTTCGAAAACCCAAAACTAGACAGGAGAAAATCTTTGATTAGTCTTCTTTTAGTTCTTGAAAGTTGCATATCTTTGGAGTTAAAGGATTCAAAGTATGGTACTGAAGAGCCAGCCCCACATTTTGGCAAGGTTCTAAAACATTGCCTAAATATTTTTCATGAATGCTTTTGTGAAACAACTAATGAAAATTGATTTTTTTATGTGCATAAATATTTTTGATACAGAAAATACAATAACTATATGTATATTAGAAGACCAATAATACTTTAATTAAAATTAGTATGATCTATGCTTACTTTATATCACTAATGGAATGCTTGTATTCTAAGTGTTAACTTTATGAAAATTATTTTATATGAGTAATAACATATAGTGGTTCTTTTTAATTTTGATTCCTAACTTACTTGCTTCTTCCTATCTTAGAATACTTGATGACTGTTTAAACAGTAATTGATTAGTCACTGGTATGCTCTTTTAATTCAATAATCTGCCAGTAGCCTTGGAAAATTTGGGGGTGTTAACTACTGACAGATGATAGCAATTAAGAGTGATTCTACTCTAGTTAACTGTTTGACCCACTGAATGATGAGAAAACCAGTGAGAAAATCAATTGTGCATTTCAGCATTGGCTGGAAACAAAATCCTATTAGAATACTAAAAGGCATTAACTTTTAATGATTATGACAGAAATAAATCTAATTGACAAATAATATTAAAGGAGTAACAGAAAACGTTATGCACTTTTGGTTAACATTAATTTAGTTTAGAAATTATAAAAAATGTATTCAATTACTAAAAATAACACTTAATTTAACTGGATTTCAATTAATAGTTTAAGTGTTAATTGAAGTAAATTTCATATTCATCTAACTATAGCTGGAGTTTTAAAATAGAACAGCACCTGAATTTTTGTCCTTAGGAAAATAGAGTATTAATTTAGAAGTGAAGAATATTATAAATATACAAATACCTTAAATCAATTATTTAAAACAAAACAAAAATGTCCCATTAATTTATCTTCATAGATTTAGGAATCAAAAGCAATATAAACAAACTGAAAATTACCAGCAGTGAGCTGAGATCATGCCACTGCACTCCACCCTGGGTGACAGAGTGAGACTCTGTCTCAAAAAAAAAGAGTTATATATGCCTGAAATAGAAAAGCAAATAATTATGAAAGTAGTAAAATGTAAATGTACCTATCTTGCTCACTACCAGTAACATTTAACAGAAATAACTGTTATTAACGTTTCATTATAGGCTTCCAGGTATTTTCTATAAAGATCATTCACATTTAAAATACAGATTTTGTATATTGTGTTATGCTATATACACTATTCAGTAACATTTTTACTAAAAGATAAATAGTTATTATATATGTATAAAACAATACAATCTGTTATTTTTGTAATAACTCTAAACTTTCCAGAATTATGAATGTATCATTATCTATTTCTCCAATACTCCCTTATTAGAAATTTGGGTTATTTCTGATTTTGTTCCTATTATGAGCAATAATGCACTGGAAATCCTTGTATCTACACATTTGAATACTTGTTCAATGATGCCTAATTTCTACAAGTGGAATAAGTAATTCAAAGCATATGCATTTTTCACTTTTTATTAATATTTCCAGATTGCCCTTTGGAATAACCATGTAAGAAAGAATGATTTTCTCACAAACTCACTCACCAAAAACTGTTCCATTTTATGTTTTGCCAACTTTCTAAAAGCCAGCATTATCTTGTTACCATTTCAAAGTTTTTCCAACTAGGAGGAAATAGCAGCGGCCTTGAAAAGGACAAAATTGGTATGAAGAAATGAATTTATGTATTTGTATATCTGCAGGTCTTCCAAGTCATACTCTGCACATTTAAAAATAGTCAGGATAAAAAGATGTCGCTTACTTTTCTTGTTCTATTGATTGTACAAATTCCCTGAACAAATATGATTGAATAGGTAGCATATGCTAGTATTTGATGAATAATAGTAAACCTGATAGATATGACATTCCCTTTCTAACTTGCATGGAATTTTTAGCTTTGCACTATTGTTTGAAACTTATGCTCATTAAAAAAATTCCTTGAGGGGATTGTTTCAAATAAGATCTTCTGAAATTAAACCCAGCATGTCTAATTCACTCAGACTGATTTGTGAACCAGAAATCTGTAATTTTGTATGCAACTTAGATGACTGGTGGTATGGGTAGGCTGAAAGCCTGAATCACATAATTCGATAAGTAATGTCAGTCTTGAGGAAATGCATCATTTTTGCCTAAGACTAAGGACATGACCTGTTATATCTACCACAGGAATACTAGCTGTATTTCTATTCTGTTCAACATGTACTACTAAAAAAATTATCAATAATGGCATAAAAGCGCTCACAATAAATTCACTCATATTCTATAGGGTTTCAGTTTACATTAACATCGTGACATTGACATAAAATCTTAGCCCATCAACTTAATATTCTTTAATATAGTGCTCATATTTTGATTTAAAAAACCTAAAATGAATATATTATTTATATGTCATCTGAAGAATCTCCACTACCTGGAATATCACACAGCTAATGTGAACTACTTGGAGATTCTCAAGAATTTTATGGGCCAAATCAGACATGTGTTTCCCATGGCCATAGTGATTGGCAGGTACAACCAAGGCCACAGTTACAAACTAGAATTTCTTTGACTAGATCTCAGCTTTCTCATAGGGCTCTATCTCTGATTATTACTTCTCAGTGTCACCCAAATCACCCTTCACTTGTCCTCATGAGCATACTCCCATTAATTCCCATGTGGTATCTAACATATTCCACTTCTCTCCCTCCATGTTGGGATATTTCCACTTAAGGCTCATACTCTTGAAGAGGATTATGACATCCTACTGTTGCCAGTGCCAGTGATGCTGAGTTTGCTCTTTCTATATGTGGCTAGTTTAGGTTTTTTTTTCCATGTTTCATATTATAATTTATCTCTTTAGGATTCAGGCATTAGTGTAAATGTCAACATGTTCTATTAAAAATTGTCCATTCTGATTGTTAAATTTAGTACTTGGAATTCCTTCCTTCCACAGTGTTCCTTCTCACTGTCCCACAGGAGATACTCTGATTATATATGCAAATCAGCTTTTATTGAATGACTATGCAGAATATTTGTATGTTTACTGATATATATATACAGTATATATATATAATATATATATAAGTTTCAAGTGACATATTTGGACAAGCTATGACCCTGTCACATGTGTCTTACCTCACATCTTACCATTACCCCAGAAAAACCAGCTGTTCTAGTCAGAGTGAACTAATATTTTCCTAAGATTAAGAATGTAATTAACTCTCTCAAACCTCCAAATATTTGGAAGATTTTTTTCCTTTTTCTAGACCATGGGTTTTCTACTTTCCTCCTCCAAATTACTACTTAAAATTCATGACTAAATTAAAATATCATCTTCTCTATGAAGTGTTTCTGGTTTCTTCTCCGCGGCTTCTGCCAAGACTAGGGCAGGTATATCCTAAAATCCAACCCACATTCCTTTCACCTGCCAAGTACTGAACATGATGAGTGGTGGGATATTATCTCAGGAAAGTTTTCTTTTCTCTTTTGCATAAGTGAGCTAACTACTTTAAAGCTTATTGTAAAAGGAAGTGCCGTCTCACTGAAAGTTGATGTCTTCATAGGCTAGTGACAGGCCCATATAACTCCATTTCTTTTTTAACCATCTCTGCTAGGCATCCTGAAGAGATGAGAAAAATGTGGATTTATACTGTATGGAATCATTTCCAAAGAATACTGTTATAAATATTATTTCTTGAGAAATTAATGGAATTAAAATCACATGGAGTAGGTTTGATGAATATAGTGAGAATGTTTTGGTATACAATAAATGTTAGATAGCTTGAAGGGAAAGCAAAAGATAGCCTCAAGAATATCCAGTAATACAGATTAATTCTGAATGATAATTGTCTGACTAGCTGATGTAACAGTGTGCAGAAGAATAAACTAGTTAGAAGTAGATTTGCTTCTGCTGAGCAGCAGTGAAAGGATTGGCTTTCCCCTGTGTGTGGGCCTTCTGAGGGTGCTCATGTGATGCTTTAAGATACATCTCTATCTCCAAAACTATTTCCTATGAGAACAGTCCAGACACCTAAAATGTAGCATTCAGCAGCCAAGTTATAAATGAAGATGAATAATTAACAGCAATCACCATTTATACTGATCCTGAGAGGGTAATCTCAGATTTTGAGGATGTAAGACATTGAAAAGAAGAGTTGGGAGATGGGATGATGGGTCAATTTCATAGTTCTATGTAATTTCTATAATACAGAAAAGTAGGATTATTTTCCCCTTTAAAATACTTAATCTTTTGAGTGTTCAATTTCATTGAATGATGTAGGTTGTTAAAGAGTTTCTCAAGCTAATCTGCAAGTCTTTCTGCAACCCTGGTTAATTTTTCTATCTTTTTCTATTGAACTTTAAGATTCCTGAGAAAAATGATCATGACTTCGATTTTTTTTCCCTCAATTCCCTGCTTACCACTTGACATCTAGTTTCTCAGAAAATATTCTTAAATAAAGTGGCAAATAAGAACAATAAACAATACTCACGGTACCTAGGAAGAAATCTATAGAATATGTTCTAATTTTGTCAGCTGGCTTTTGTCATTGCCTGCCATATTTTCTGATATGCAAAGTATATTTCCAGGGCATAAGATGTTAATTAGATTGAAATACTTAAAATATTGCTTGCTTGTTAGGAAAAATGTAAAAGACAAAAGAAAATAAACTATGGTACCTATATTAGTTTCTACTGCTGCACACCACCACAAACATAGAAGAAAAAGCAACATATATTTATTACCTTACAGTCTCCATAAGTTAGGAACTTAGACACATCTTAGTTGGAAACAGTTCTTTCTCTCTCAGAGCTCTTAAGGCTGTAATTGATGTTTTAGCTAGCTAGGGATACAATTTTCATAAGAGGCCTTACCTCCTCTTTCAGGCTGATTTAGTTCCTTGTGGTTGTATGACTGAGGTCCTTGTCTTATTGCTAGCCCTCAGCTGGAGACTTCTCTTGGCAACTAGAGGCCACCTCTCTGTGTAGGTTGTTTGCAATATGACTGTTTGCTTTTATCTTCTGAGATTAGCTGGACAAATGAATAAAAACAAAACAAAAAAACCCCCATCTGCTTAAAAGGCTTATCTGATTAGGTCAGCATGATCAAGCTAACATCTGAAACCCCTTTTTATTGACCCCAAATCAACCGATTTGGTACATTGATTACATCCTCAAATATAAATAATCCTCATAGTGATACCACAGTCTATACACAGGTTCTGTCCACATTTCATGAGGAGATTATAAAAGGGTGAGGGTGGGCCGGGCGCGGTGGTTCAAGCCTGTAATCCCAGTACTTTGGGAGGCCGAGGCTGGTGGATCACGAGGTCAACAAATCGAGACCATCCTGGTCAACATGGTGAAATCCCGTCTCTACTAAAAATACAAAAAAATTAGCTGGGCATGGTGGCACGTGCCTGTAATCCCAGCTACTCAGGAGGCTAAGGCAGGAGAATTGCCTGAACCCAGAGGTGGAGGTTGCGGTGAGCCGAGATTGCGCCATTGCACTCCAGTCTGGGTAACAAGCGTGAAACTCCATCTCAAAAAAAAAAAAAAAAAAAAAAGGGTAAGGGTGATTGGTGACCATTTTAGAATTCCACCATCATACTGTTTTACTATTTTATATTTCAGATTTTGTTTTTTATCTACATAAATACTTTCCCTGCCAAGTTATGCCAGTATTCTCATCCTAGTGACAAAGTGAAAACCTACCTATTAAAAAATAAAATCCAGATTGAAAATGGGAGCCAAAATATTGATTTTTTTTTTACAAATCACTTTTTCTCAGATATTCAGCTTTCCTTCCCATAATCACTGATGTTGTTTATTGTACGTTTCTTTCATTTCTTCTTTTTGAAAATTGATGGACAAAATCCAAGCAAAATACGTTGCTAACCTGAAAAATTATTTTCTAACTCTCATGTATAATACACTATTTTTTAATATTGTTATTGAATGAATAAACATTTCAGATTTGGCATATGAGAAAGTCAAGACATATTTTAAATGCAGTCATGAATTGCTTATATATTTTGAGAAATGCATCATTAGGCAATTTTGTCATTGTGCAAACATCATAGAGTTGACTTATACAAACCTAGATATTGTGGCCTAGTACACACCTAGGCTACATAGTGCAGCCCACTGCTCCTAGGCAACCTATACAGCATATTACTGTATTGAATACTACAGAAAATTGTAACAAAATAGTAAGCATTTGTGTATCTACACATATTTAAACATAAAGAGGGCACAGTGAAACTATGGTGTTACAATCTTGAGACTACCATTGTATATGTGGTCCATTATTGTCTGAAACACCATTATGTGGTACATGACTTTGCATGTATATGTTTCACAAATTCATCTGAGATGCATAAATCTGTCTTGCTTTAATGAATTTGGGAAGAAAATCTTTATTTTCTAATTAAGAAATAGTAAAACTAATGGAGTAATATCCCTTTGGGCCCTATTATTGAAGCATTAACAGATCTTTAAACAGACACTTTTTCCAAGTTATGCCACAGTTCTTACAGAGGTCTAATTTCTTGTGCTTTTTTTTTTAACCATACAGCACTTCAAGCACCATTGTAACTAAATAATATGTCAAATCACATCACTTTTAAAATATGAAGAAGATATTTTTAGTTTTTAGTTGTAGTTTTGAGTTATTTACTCACTTGTCCACTTAATAAATATTCATGGAATGTACACTACTTGTTAGACTTTGGTAAACATTGGGTTTACTACTGAAAAAGGAAAAAAAGATGTTACATCTTCCTTCATAGAGTTTACAGTTGGGTGAGTGATTTGGGTGTCGGACATTAAACAGATAAATATTAACACCACAGATTATGGATTTAGAATTAACGGAGATTTGTGAACGATATAGACAGAATAATATGATAGTATATAAAGGAAACTTAATCTAGACTTAGAGGAAAAAGGAAATCCTCAACAACTGAAATTGAAGCTGAGACATGAAGGATGAATATAAATTTCAGAGGTAGGAGGGTCAGAGTCGGGTAAGCAGTACACAGAAAGGGAGGATACCTATAAAGCTTCTGAGGTTTGAAAGAACATGAAATAGTGAAAAAAGAAAAGAAAATCAGAATACCCAGAACCTCAGGAAGGAGGAGAAGGGTGGCTCAAAATGAGTAGCAGATGCCAGGTATTAAATGACTACAGAGTCACGTGAAGAATCCCAGAATTTGTTCTTATTAAAATAAGAAACAACGAAATGTTTAGTGGTCAGTATATTAATAGTATGAATTTCTTAGAGCCAGACACAATCTTATTTACCTATTTTTGGGGGGAATTATAATCTAAAAGAAGCAAGGGGGAAGGAAAAGCTTAAGTAAGGAAGAAAAATAGATGAAGCCAATTTAAAGTGTAAGTAAGTGAGCTGGCTCTGGTCATACAATAAAACACTTCCAGTTCCCTGGTCACTTAGGACTTTCCCAGGAAGCTGTATGGGATCACTGAGTCTGCAGTACTCTCTGGAATAAGTAGAGATCAATTTATCTACTAGATTTGAGTGGTCTCTTGTCTCTCGTTTGTTAACATCTGTTCTACATATCAATGACTCTCATCTTCCTGGTCCCTCGAGGAAGCCTCTGAAATATACAAAGCTTTCATGGATCTGGCAGGAAAACTAGGAGGGAAAACTGCTGTGACTCTCAGCAAGAGCAACAACGGTGGCAATGCAGATTACAGGTCCTCACCCACCCCAAGGGGAAGCTAAAAGAAAAAGTGGTGTTAGAAAGTGAGCAATGATGGCATTATGAACCCAGAAAACTGTGACTGCTCCAGCAGGGAACTATAGGAGGTTGCCAAAGCTAAGGGGCAAGTGAGACAAAAAACTGAATCAGCTGATTCGTAATCTGTACTCTATTCAGAGTATGACATAATCCAGTTTTTATGTGGAAGATCCCATTCTGGATGCTGAGGGGAGACAGGATCAGCAGGGGCCAAGAGAAGATGGGAAGAAGGCCACTTCAGCAGCCCAGGTGAGAAAATAAAATAGTGTGGTAGGAAAGACAATGCAGAGTTGCAATATGTGAACTCTCAGGAAGTAATACAAATATTTTTATACTTCCGCATGGTCAGAACTTTCTGAGCGAAGAAAACTGGAACCTGAGTTAAAAGATAATTCTTAGAAGGGAAAGGATGATTGAATAGCAAAATTGAGATAGTAAGAAACCTACAGAGAGATTTAGAAATTGGTATCCCTAGGACTATGTATTTACATTTCAAAAGGCAATGAAACTCAGAGCAAACATTGCCATTCCAAAGGATGGGTGAGATTTTAGAAAGCAGTTTCTCTCCTTCTCTTGCTGTGAGGGAAGTAGCAGTTGCCCAGTTCCTACATAAGCTTTCATAGTCATAATATCATGGTTCCTCTTGTGTAATGTAAAGATCCCTTTTTCACATGTGAAGGTTAATATCTGGCTCTCAAGGCAACACACTGAAAGGAGAGAAAGGAATATAGAAGACTGATGTGGTTATTACTATACATAAATAGTAAGCTGCCTCTAACCTAGAAACTTAGTGCTTGCTTCTAGAACAAGATAAATATAGTACATATACTTACCGGAGATTACTATTTAGTGAATAAGAAGAATAGAATAGTGTAATTACTCTGAAATGGGAGTTCACTCATTTTTAAAAAATATGTATGAAACACAACTATTGCAAGACACTCTAGTAAGCCCTAGAGATACACCTATCAACCTAATTGACAATATCTCTGCTCCAATAGAGATTATAGTCCAGTTACTTGGGTAACATCCTTACCAGAAATTCATTTTACTCACTGATAACAGCACTCAGTAGAGTAGTGGGTTACATGGATGGGAAGATATGACTGATGGATGTTAAAGTTCAATATCAGAACTGTTGCCACCTCCAGCTATCTTTCCTTTGAAGAATTGAGGCTTTCTTACAGTTATCCAGTAAAATAATGAGGCTTCCCTCACCACTGAAAAGCTATGGATATCAAGCAGTACAGGGAATTTTAGTTGAGAAAATAGACACAGGTTGACTTCAGCTTCTGAAGAGTTGGCTTCGTCTCTTCTCTGAGACTTGTCCTAGATACCTCAAATTCATTCCAATTAACACAAAGTCCCTGAATGAACAATGTAGTCAGTTCACTAACTTTATGAAGAAAATGCAACATAGAATATAAAACAAAATTCATAGTCATGTAAGATAGTATAACCCTTTTTGTAATCCTGTTGAAACTCCTCCATTAAATACTTTTTAAAAGCACTTTGATGGGAATTCAGTCACACTCACACATCTTCAAAAACTGTAATGAAAACCTAGTATAATGCCATTGACATGACATCAGGAATCACTTCTGGGTTTTGCATAGTAACTACCAACACTTGTTAATATGGGAAGTACTAAAGAAGATCCATTTTGGTGAAGAGATAACCCCAAATTTAGATTTTGATAAACAAGACATTCTTATTTACTGATTTATTTGCTTTGGTGCTAGAATTTAAGAGCGCCATCAATCTCACTCCTTTTACAAAAGGAGGCACCCAGGGCAACCTTAAGTAAATATTAATGTACATAAGTTTTATTACTCTTCCATATGCAAGACACACGATTATTATGTAAATTCTTCAGATCTGTTACATGGCAGATGTAAAACTTCAGTGTGCTTCAGGGAAACCCTCTGTCAGGTCCATTGCTTGTTCCTTAATTTTCACATCTTTACTAGTCCCTCTGTGGTACTGTTGCCTTCTCTCGTGTAAGCAAAGGTGGTGCAGTGCAGAGGACCCTTCCCTATACAGACAGCCTTTGTTTCCCACAAGACCTCTGATCCTAGGCAGTTCCTATAGATGCACGAAATGAGGCTGACTTAGGTACCTCTGAGTTTCAAAAGAAAAAAAGAAGATGGAAGAAGTGGGTGGAAATCCTCAAAAAGCTTTCCTAATTGGCATTCTTAAAACTTTAGCCTTATTCCCCCATCTGAACGGTTATTTATTATTAGCAAGGTAGTTTAATTTAGTAATTCCTCTTTAAATAGAAATCTTAACACCACTTGTGGAAACGTCACTGTTTGGGAATATTTATTAGTCAAGCCTTAGAATTTCCTTCTTCATCCCATACTTGGAATTTAAAACAAGATGAATGACTTTAGCCAGATTAAGGGAGGGCTCTATCACTTCCATTTTGGAAAGATAGTTTGAGTAGCCTTTGACACTCCATATTCAGGTACTACCAAGTGACTTATGCCAGAGAGAGGAGTAAACACAGCACTTTGTATACCCCTTGCAGTATCCCGGCAGGCAGTGAATGAACAGCCTATACACATTCAGCCACACATCTCATGACAGCAAATGACATTCAAGATATATTGTGAATATTCATAAAATAAGTGTTTATTCACTTAAATGCAATGCAGTATGTACAGGTCCTTTGTCCATGTAGTGTTAGTAACGTTACTATGTAAATAAAATTCTATTCTGTCTTCTACATAGAGGTGATGATTAGAAACCTCTTTTAAAAAAGTTATTTATTTTACTTTAAGTTCTTGGGTACATGTGCAGATCATGCAGGTTTGTTACATAGGTATACACGTACCAGGGTGGTGGTTTACTGCATCCATCGCCCCATCATCTACATTAGGTAATTTTCCTAATGCTATCCCTCCCCAATCCCCTCACCTCCTGCTATTCCTCCCCTAATTCCCCAACCCCTAGACCCTGGTGTGTGATATTCCCCTCCCTGTGTCTGTGTGTCCTCATTGTTCAACACCCACTTTTAAGTGAGGACATGCAGTGTTTGGTTTTCTGTTCTTGTGTCAGTTTACTGAGGATAGTGGTTTCCAGTTTCATCCATGTCCCAGCAAAGGACATAAACTCATCCTTTTTTATGGCTGCACAGTATTCCATGGTGTATATATGCCACATTTTCTTTATTCAGTCCATCATTGATGGCCATTTGGGTTGGTTCCAAGTCTTTACTATTGTGAACAGTGCTGCAATAAACATACTTATGCACGTGTCTTTATAACAGAATAATTTATAATCCTTTGGGCATATACCCAATAATGGGATTGCTGGGTCAAATGCTATTTCCATTTCTAGATTCTTGAGAAACTGCCACACTATCGTCCACAATGGTTGAACTAATTTACACTCCCACCAATAGTGTAAAAGCTTCCTTATTTCTCCACATCCTCTCCAGCATCTGTTGTCTCTTGATTTTTAAATGATCACCATACTAACGGGCATAAGGTGGTATCTCAATGTGGTTTTGATTTGCATTTCTCTAATGACCAGTGATGATGTCCATTTTTTCATATGTTTATTGGCTACATAAATGTCTTCTTTTGAAAAGTGTCTGTGCATATCCTTTGCCCACTTTTTGATGCAGTTTTTTTGTTGTTGTTAAGTTCTCCATAGATTCTGAATATTAGCCGTTTGTCAGATGGGTAGATTCCAAAATATTTTTCCCATTCTGTTGGTTGCTGTTTCACTTTATTGAAAGTTTCTTTTGCTGTGCAGAAGCTCTTCAGTTTAATTAGATCCCAGTTTAATTTGTCTATTTGGCTTTTGTTGCCATTGCTTTTGCTGTTTTAGTAATGAAGTCCTTGCCCATGCTTGTGTCGTGAATGGTATTGCCTAGGTTTTCTTCTAGAGTTTTTATGGTGTTAGGCCTCCTGTTTAAATCTTTAATCCATACAGAGTTAATTTTTGTATGCGGTGTATGTAAGGAAGGGATCTAGTTTCTGTTTTCTGCATAAGGCTAGCCAGTTTTTCAAACACCGTTTATCTAATAGGGAATCCTTTCCCCATTGCTTGCTTTTGTCAGTTTTGTGAAAGATCCAATGGTTATAGTTGTGTGGCATTCTTTCTGAGGCCTCTGTTCTGTTTCCTTGATCTATATCTCTGTTTTGGTACCAGTACCATGCTGTTTTGGTTACAGTAGCCTTGCAATGCAGTTTGAAATCAGGTAGCGTGATGCCTCTAGCTTTTTTGTTTGTTTGTTTGTTTGTTTGCTTAGGCTTATCTAGGCTATGTGAGCTTTCTTTTGGTTCCATATGCAATTTAAGGTTTTTTTTTCCCAATTCGTTGAAGAAAGTCGTTGGTAGTTTGATGGGGATAGCACTGAATCTATACATTATTTTGGGCAGTATGGCCATTTTCACATTATTGATTCTTCCTAACTATGAGCATGGAATGTGTTTGTGCCCTCTCTTATTTCCTTGAGCAGTGGTTTGTAGTTCTCCATTAAGAGTTCTTTCATATCCCTTGTTAGTTGTATTCCTAAATATTTTATTCTCTTTGTAGCAATTGTGAATGGGAGTTTACTTATGCTTTGGCTCTCTGTTTGTCTATTATTGGTGTATAGAAAGGCTTGTGATTTTTACACATTGATTTTGTATCCTGAGACTTTGCTGAAGTTATCATCTTAAGGAGATTTTGGGCTGAGACACTGGGGTTTTCTAAATGTACAATCATATCATCTGCAAACTGGGACAATTTGATGTCCTCTCTTCTTATTTGAATACACTTTATTTCTTTCTCTTGCCTGATGGCCCTAGCCAGAACTTCCAATACTATGTTGAATAGGAGTGGTGAGAAAGGGCATCCTTGTCTTGTGCCAGTTTCAAAGGGAATGCTTCCAGTTTTGCCCATTCAGTATGATATTGGCTGTGGATTTGTCACAAATAGCTCTTATTATTTTGAGATATGATCCATTGATACCTAATTTATTGTAATTTTTTAGCATAAAGAGCTGTTGAATTTTGTTGAAGGCCTTCTGTGCATCTATTGAGATAATCATGTGGCTTTTGTCTTTGGTTCTGTTTATGTCAGGATTATGTTTATAGATTTTCAGACATTCAATTAACCTTGCATCCATTGGATGAAGCTGACTTGATTGTGAGGGATAAGCTTTTTGATGCTCTGTTAGATTTGGTTTGCCAATATTTTATTAAAGATTTTTCATCAATGTTCAGCATGGATATTGGCCTGAAATTTTCTTTTGTTGTTATGTCTCTGCTGGGTTTCAGTATCAGCATGATGTTTGTATCATTAAATGAGTTAGGGAGGATTCCCTCTTTTTGTATTGTTTGGAATAGTTTCAGAAGGAATGGTACCAGCTCCTCTTTGTAACTCTCGTAGAATTTGGCTGTGAACCCATCTAGTCCTGGATGTTTATTAGTTGGTAGGCTATTAATTGCTGCCTCAACTTCAGACCTTGTTATTGGTCTATTCAGGAATTAAACCTTCTTCCTGGTTTAGTCTTGGGAGAGTATAAGTGTCCATGAATTTATCCATTTCTCCTAAATTTACTTGTTTATTTGCATAGAAGTGTTTGTGGTAATCTCTGATGGTAGTGTATATTTCTGTAGAATCAGTGGTGATATCTCCTTGATCATTTTTTATTCCGTTTGAACCTTCTCTCTTTTCTATTAGTCTGGCTAGCAGTCTATTTTGTTGATCCTTTCAAAAAAGCCAGCTCCTGGATTTATTGATTTATTGAAAGGTTTTTTGTGTCCCTATCTCCTTCAGTTCTGCTTTGATAGTTAGTTCTTGCCTTCTTCTAGCTTCTGAATTTGTTTGAACTTGTTCCTGTAGTTCTTTTAATCATGATGTTAGGGTGTCGACACTCTAAAGTCAGGATTAGAAACCTCTTAAAAGGGTTACCCACTTAAATATATCACATACACAGTTTCTATACCTGTAATTGAAGTAATGTGTTATATGAAGAGGTATTGTTCTCTGGAGAACACACCCCAACTACCACAACCCCACTTAGAAAAAGGGTGGCAGTTGATTTGTCCTTGCAGTCTGCAGTTTTTTTACTTCTTCCTGGGAACTCTCTGAACTTATAAATTATCTGATATTAAGGACTACATGTTCTTAAGAGAGCCCCAAAGTCCCTCATTTAGTATTGTTTTGTTTTGTTAGTGTTTTGTCAGATGTAGTCATAATAATCACAATCCAAGATTGAAAAATATTTAGACTAAGACATGTTTTTCCCACTGAAAATATTTATCTCTGCATCATTACTAAAGTAATGACAGAAATGCCTTATGGTAAGGTATTGTCCCCTTTAAAACCAACAGAGTGGTCTAGTGACAAATATTCTGAACTGGGAGGGTCCACATAGCTTGATTTAATTCTTATTTCTTGTTTTATTTTGGGGGTTGTGAAAAAAATATATAGTTAGCAAGATAGTGTTTTGCAAAAGCACTATGAAAATTCAAATTAGAATCACCATTTGCTGTTTATATTCTATATTTTAAACCAACACCCCTCCTAGATCACATGTAAGCCTTCTTATTTTCTTACAGTCAAATTTCTTTTTTCCCACACTTCTCTTTTATACAAAGTATTCTCTGGAAAATCATTGAATGCAAGGCCTTTTCTTTCCCACATTTACTAATGATTCCAAGTCACTCAATACATTTCCTTACTGACTCTTTCAAAACAGCTCTTTCTTATTCTCAGTAATGTATATTGTTTTTCTTTTTAAATTTATTTGATCACTTGAATTTCTCTTTCACCAAGTATTGTTTTCTCTTTCTATACTGTAGAAAACAAAAGGTGGTTTCAAGCTTTCCTGTCTTTCCTCTTTCTATACTATAACAACAACAACAAAAAGTGGTTTCATGCTTTCCTGTCACGATCCTTTAATTTCCCTGGTAATAATCTTATTACCAATCTATATCTGCAGCTTCTACCTTACCAAATGTAAAAGGATTTTTTAAAAAAATCATATGGCTTTCTTGCTTTCTTTTAGTCCAAACATTTTTTTTTTCCTATTTCATGTTTCTTTTCCATTAGGATATTAGGTCTATCTTTTCTTCTATTTTTCATAGTATGTGCTTTTCAAATTTGCACATGTAGATCTTCAACTTTTGTGATATAAACAGTTTGAGAAGTCAATAAGAATTTCGGAAATATAGAACTAGAACTTGAAGGACAGACAAGAATTTTAAAAGGCAGATTCACAAAATTATTTTATTGTAGCATCCCAATTTCAGGAATGTGAAAACCGAGATACACAGTCAGTTAACTTGTTCAAGGTCACACAATCATTGAGACAGTAAACCCAAGAATGTCTGATCTTAGAATCTAAATCTTAATCATTATGACCATTGAGCTATACTGATAAGAATTTAAGTATCATCTGAATAACTGTATACACTGTTGTTGCTCTTATCTGTTCTTAACACTAAAAACATTTAAAAAATGTCTATAATCCTTGCCACCATTACGTCTGTCCTGTACTACTGCAGTAAGCTCCTAAAAGATCTTTCTGCTTCTGACTTTACTATCTACACTCTACAGTCTATTCTCAATGGTGTGGCCAGAGTGAAACTTTGAAAATGTAAGTCAGGGAGGTCATATAACTACTGTGTTCAAATCCAAACAGTGGTTTTCCATTTCCTACAGGTAATGGCCAAAGTTTTTACAATGGCCTATTTGACCGTATATGATGAAGACTTTCATAATTTCTCTGGATTCTTTTCCCATTATTTCCATTAGTTTATTCACTCGAGTCATACTGGCTTCCTTGCTAATGCTCTGAGGAGTAAATGCCTCACCCCCATTACCTTGCATTGTGGCATAAATACCTGCATTTCTAATTGTCTCAATTCCTCCATGTATTTTCTAAAGCAAAATATTTTCTCAAGAAAAATATTTTGCCATTTTGCCAATAACACCTACTCTCATTTTATTAGGCTGGTGCAAAATTAACTGTGTTTCTTGTCATTGAAAGTAATGGCAAAAACCGCCATTACTTTTGCACCAACCTAATAAATTATATATCATCTTTACCTTATAGCAGTTCTTACATAGAATTTATCATCTCTCTCTATATATACAATTTACATATATGTTTCTTTACAAACTACAAATGCATACTATACATTTATGTGTATTATACATGTATAATTTATGTATTTGTTAGTTGCTGTTTTTTGTTTGTTTTGCTGTTTTTTTTTTTTTTTGAGATGGAGTTTCACTCTTGTTGCCCAGGCTGTAGTGCAATGGCACAATCTCGGCTCACCTTAACCTCCACACCTCCCAGGTTCAAGTGATACTCCTGCCTCAGCCTCCCAAGTAGTGGGGATTACAGGCATTTGCCACCACACCTGGCTAACTATGTATTTTTAGTAGAGATGGGGTTTCTCCGTGTTGGTCAGGCTGGTCTTGAACTCTTGACCTCAGGTGGTCCACCTGCATCGACCTCCCAAAATGCTGGGATTATAGACATGAGCCAGTGGGCCCGGCCTTGTATTTTTGAGTTTTACAGTTTAATCTTTGTTGTTCCTTCCTGACAAAAGTATAAACTCAACTAAAGAAATATAAAAGCAAGTATACATTTTTAGCACATATTTGTTATTGAACAAATTGTACATCAAGAAAATCCCTGAGAAGCAAAATGAAACATGAAAAGCAGGCTTATGAGTCACAAGAATATTTCAATAGAGGACAAATCTATCACTATTCTCTGATACTTAGACAAAGTCACTGCCTTTTATGGGACTAAGTTTTCTCTGAAAAACAAGAGGAATTAATTTGACTATCTCCAAATGCAATTTTAGCTCTGAAATATGAAAAATGAATGAAAGGATAGAGTAAATGTCTATTTTTTTAATTAAGCTGATAATAGAGGGGACCTCCTGGAATTGAAAATAGTGGTTTTGTAACTCTATAGAGTAACCACTTATTTTTCACAGTAGGTAGTAAACATATGGAACTTATATTCACAAGACCTGTTCTGACTCAAAATTCCCACAGACTGAGTTTTAAATAATCATTTCTGCTTTTGATCTTTTGAATCACCATTCTAAATGGCAACTTTTCTACCCTACATTCTGTTAGAGATATTCTTAGAAAAGCTAAATCCTGATCTAATCCAGTGAGGCAGTTGCCTTATGCACTATTCCATATTTGTGGCCTGAAAAGCAAAATGTCCTCTTACACATGTGGACTTGAATCCTGTATCTTCAAAAATCCAAAAGTAGGTGAGATTATTCTAATACTTTAACTTAATGGTTCATCTTGTGATGATTTTACTTTCATTAATCTACTCTCTGAATTGAGTATAAGGAATTCATTGTTATTTGTGACAGGGAAAATGGCTTTATACTATGAATTCTGCCTCAAGTCATTTTATTAGCTATGACATAATTCTAGGAAATAAAGATTGCAAAAGTAAAAGATGAGTTGCTATAAAATTTTAGATGTAACATTAATATATATGTTAATATATTCTTGAAAATGACAATTTACACTCTACAAGGCAAAATTTTACCTTTATTGTGCACATCTGAAAAAAATGAGAATTGTATTGACAAAATAGGTGTTATAATTTCTGAAAATTAAGAAGTTATCCGTTCTAAGCACTACAATATATTGCTATTTGACCTTAACCATACGGCCTACTCTCTATATCCTTGATTATATGTGAAAACAAACAAACTTGACCAATACAAAAAAACTGAAGTATAACAAAGGGCTCATATGAATACATGCAGCTTTCTAAGATCCTTGGAAGAAAAATAACGAAGTGATGATAAGAAATTATTTATTAGTGGAAGCCAAATTTGAAAACACTTTAGAAGGCTGTTCATAGGTCTGTGTTGTACAATATATGCTAAAAAGAGATTTGTCAATAAATACTAGTAATGCATATAATTACCCTGGAAATATTTAAGTTTCTTAACTTTACAAGAAAAAGCTTGAATATTTGTTTAAATTCTTTTATGAGGATATGACCAATAAACAAAATTTAACATCTAATTATTACAGCTTGATGTTAACATTTTCATAGAAACATAGGCATAGGCAAGGACTTCATGACTAAAGCACCAAAAGTAATGGCAACGAATGCCAAAATAGACAAATGGGATCTAATTAAACTTAAGAGCTTCTGCACAGCAAAAGAAACATCATTAGAGTGAACAGGCAACCAACAGAATGGAAGAAAAGTTTTGCAAAATACCCATCTGACAAAGGACTAATTAACCAGAATCTACAAAGAACTTAGACAAATTTACGAGAAGAAAACAACCCCATCAAAAAGTGGGAAAAGGATATGAACAGACACTTCTCAAAAGAAGACATTTATGCAGCCAACAAAGATATGAAGAAAAACTCAGAATCATGGGTCTTTAGAGAAATGCAAACCAAAACCAGATTGAGGTACCACCTCATGCCAGTAAGAATGGCAATCATTAAAACATCAGGAGAGGTGCTCACTTTGGCAGCACATATACTAAAATTGGAATGATACAGAAAAGATTAGCATGGCCCCTGCTCAAGGATGACATGCAAATTCGTGAAGCCTTCCATATTAAAAAAAAATCTGGAGACAACAGATGCTGGAGAGGATGTGAAGAAATAGGAACACTTTTACACTGCTGGTGGGAGTGTAAGTTCAACCATTGTGGAAGACAGTGTGGTTACTCCTCAAGGATCTAGAAATAGAAATAGCATTTGACCCAGCAATCCCATTACTGGGTATATAACCAAAGGATTATAAAACATTCAACTATAGAGACACATGCACATGCATGTTTACTGAGGCACTGTTCACAATAGCAAAGACTCGGAACCAACCCAAATGCCCATCAATGATAGACTGCATAAAGAAAATGTGGCACATATATACCATGGAACACTATGCAGTGATCAAAAATGAGTTCATGTCTTTTGCAGGGACATGGATAAAGCTGGAAACCATAATTGTCAGCAAACTGACACAAGAACAGAAAACCAAACACTGCACGTTCTCACTCAAAAGTGAGTGTTGAACATGAGAGCGCATGGACACAGGGAGGAAAACATCACACACTGGGGCCTGTCAGGGGTAGGGGGGCTAGGGAAGGAAAAGCAGTAGGTGGGGGACTGGGGAGGGCTAACTTTAGGAGAAATACCTAATGTAGATGACAGGGGGATGGATGCAGCAAACCACCATAGCACGTGTATATCTATGTAATAAACCTGCACACGTACCACAGTACTTAGAGGTATAATAATAATAATAAAATAATAATAGGCCTTTGTTTGTCTACTCTCTTTGATTGTCTCCTTGGGAATGAGTAATGCAAGATGAGAGAAAACGAGGTGTCTGTGGGCAAGATGGTGATGGCAGAAGGAAGGTAGTGGAAGGAAGGTCGGGGGAAGGTGGTTGAAAGGTGGCCGTAGATCCAGACTGGCTAGGAAGATGCTCTGTGGCAAAAGAATAGCTGAAGGCCCAATGAGAAAACCAGGCACAGGGAAAAGGAAAATGGGGAGCCAAAAACCAAGCAGTTCAGTGAAGAGGAAGAAAGCAAGATGCTCAGGGAATTCAGGCTACAGAACCATGTCCCAGAGGATGAGGACCTGAAAAGGAAGAGGGTTTCCAGGCCAAACCAGTTGTTGTGGAGGAGAAGGTGGAGAAGCTGTAGGCCCCCAAGGCACAGCCTGTCATTGAGGAGATGGATATGGCCAACCTCACCCTCTAGAAGCCTGACTGGGACCTAAGAGATGTGGCTGGCTCGCCATCACTTTCAGTTTGGTTTCTGAGCTGCTATTCCTTGATCCCTAATGTCTGAAATTTCATGGGTGAGGTCAGCTTCTTTTCTCCTGCATGGCCTCTACCATACTTGGTGAGGGGGAAGGGAAGAGCCAGCAACAACTCTCTGAGTGTGCCTGTGTCTGCCATATGTATGTATTTGAACTTTTTAAAAAATCTCTAGAAATAAAGACAAGTAAAACCCCCTGTGTGGCAGAATCTGTGAAATATTTCCTAGGTAAAGCAGTAATGTGGGTTTGGGTTCCAAGACAGGGTGGCTTCAGAGGTGGTGTTTAATCCCTGTTTAGGGTGGGGCATGTTGAAGCTGGAGGGGTGGGGAAGGCACAGGGCTGAGCGGGGTCCAAGTCCTGGTCCAGTCCATGGTCAGTGGTGGTCATTGCAAAACCCATGGGTGACAGAGACAGGGGATGAGATTTCTTTTGAGACTTTCCCTAGGTCTAGGCTTTGCAGTAGTCTGAGAGACAGCTGAAGAGGCTCCCATCCTGGTTCTGTGTGGACTCCTTCACAGTATAAGAAAAAGAAGAAACACTGGGCCCTGGCAAGCCCCCATTTGAGGCCACTTCAAATTTGAGGGCCCTGGCACTGCTTTTCCTCACTCTGCCCAGCCCAAAGGAGCACTTCTCCATACTGCACCAGTCAGAGCTGCATTGAGCACTGAGCAGTGAGACAAGGCCAGGACTCTGACTCCCCTAATGGTAAGGAAACAAACATGCTGAGAGTTGACAGGACTAGAGCCAGGCTCCCTCTGCACAGTTGGCAGTACTGGAGCTGGGCTTCCTTTCCTAGGATCAAAGGATGAAAAAGCCCTTTGCATCTCCTGAAATTGCTGCTAGAGGCAGAATGCCTGTCTGTGGCAACAGAAGGACTACTTGGACAAATTTATTCATCTCAGTTTTCAAATAATTCTCACTGATAGAGTTTTAAGAAAACTGAGCAGCTTAGGACCTACTCAGTGACCCAGGATTCATGAACTCTGGAAGGTTATTTCTAAACATGACCTGTGCCAGTCTATGCTGTGCTTCCTCACCACCAATGAATTCAATGAGCATAGCACCTACCCCTTCCATCAGTGCAACTAGGATCCTGACCCTATCTAGGAGGATGGGACTGTGGGAAATGAGCAACAAAAGAAGAGGGGAATAAATTATGAGACAAGAGCTTCAAATTATAAAATTAAAAAAAAATTTAAAAACAAAGAGAAATGTTTTAGACAAGAAGAAATAAAACATAAAGAGCAAAGGATATAAAAATAACATGGTAGAATCAGATTTGCAAAGACTTCAGATATCAGAATTACCAGGCATTGAATTTAAATGTTTTAAAATGATTTAAGAACTTTAAGAGCTAGGATGTGGAAATAGGAGCAGATTTGTAAAAGAACCAACTGATGTTCTGGAAACATAAAATGCAGTGTCTCCCCTTATCCAATGTTTTACTTTCTGTGGTTTCAGTTACCTGCATTCAACTGCAGTCTGAAAATAGTACACACAATAAGATATTTTGAGAGAAAGAGAGAGAAAAAGAGAGAGACCACATTCAAAGAACTTATATTATGGTATAGGTAAATAATTATCTCATTTTATCAGTAGGCATAGTTGTTAATCTACTACTTTGCTGAGTTTATAAATTAAACTTTATCATAGTTATGTATATATAGGAGAAAATATTCTATATGCAGAGATCAGTACTATTCACAGTTTCTGGCATCCATTGGGTTTCTTGGAACATAACTCTCATGGGAAAGGTGTGACTACTATATTATTGCAATGAAAAACCTTGTATATGTGAATTAGACAAAGTTGAAGAGACAATTAGTGAATAGAAACCTAGATCTGAGGAAGTTTTCCAATATGCAGCCTAGTGTGACAAACAGATCAATAATATAAAGCAAAAGGCTGAGGGATACAGAGGACAGAATGAGAAGATTCAACATAGCCTGCGATTGTGGTTCTAGGAGAAAAGAAAAAGAGAGGGTAAGCATGGGGCTGAGACAATATTAAAAGACAATGTCTGAGAATGTTCCAGAACTTTTGAAAATCAATCTGCAAATTCAAGAAGGTGATTAATTAGATATTTTTACTTTATGAATATTTTTGAACTGTATACATATTGTATAAGTCCATTTTGTGTTGCTATAAAATAATAGTTAAGACTGGGTAATTTTTAAAGAAAAGATGTTTATTTGGCTTAAGTTTCTTCAGGCTGTACAAGCATAACACCAGCATATGTTTGGCTTCTGGTTAGGTCTCAGGAAGGTTTTACTCATGGTTTCTACCATGAGTAAATTTTATTAAATCATTTCCCATAAGGGTGAAATAGGTATATTACATGGAGAAAGAGGGAACAAGAGAGAATGAGAAGGAGGTACCAGACTCTTTTAAACAAACAGCTCTCACATGAACTAAAAGAGTGAGGTTACCACTTATGACCAAGGGGATAGTACCAAGACATTCAAGAGGGATCTATCCCCATGACCCAAACACCTCCCACTAGGCCTGACCTCCAACACTGGGGATTACATTTCCACATGAGATTTGGAGAGGACATATATCAAACATCACATATATTTTATGCACTGTTTGTATGTTTATTTTAGCTCAATAAGCAAATTTATTTAAACATTTTTTATATCTTTTGTATTAATCAATTTCTATATACAAATTACCCAGTATTCAGAGGCTTAAAATAACATACTTATTAATAGCTTACAGTTGCTGTGGGTCTGGAATCATTAGTGGCTTAGCTTAGTAGGTCTAGCTTAGGGTCACTAGTGAGTTTGTAGTCATCTGAAGGCTGGACTGGGAGTGGAGGATCTGCTTCCAAGATGGCTCACAGACATGGCTGTTTATTGGAGGCCACTGTGTCTTGCCACATGGACCCCTCCTCAGGTCTTGCTTAAGTCTGCTCATGACCTGACAGCTGTCTTTCCCAGAGTGGTAATACAAGAGAGAAAGCCAGAGAGAACCTTGACCAGGTTTTGGAAGTAATATTCTGCCAAAGTCTGTCGTTAGAATGAAGTCACTATGTCTAACACACACTCGGAGGAAGAAGAATTAGGTTCCATTTCATGAAAAAAGAACTGTCTAAGAATTTGTATACTTATTTTAAAATTATCACAAACCTAGCCACATTGTAATAAAATTGCAGAACACAAAGACCAAGAAAAGATCTTAAAATTAGAGAGAAAAGACACATTACCTTTCAAGGAGCAACACAGCAGCAGATGTCTCAACTACAATCAGTGTTAACTGGAATGAAACAAAATTGTCAACTTACAACTGCATACACAGGGAAAAATATCTTATGTTTTTGGACAAACAAAGCCAGGGATTCTGTCACCAGCAGACTCTTACTAAAAGAAAATCTATTTTGGGATAATGGCAATGTTCTAAAAGTGACTGTGGTGGTGGTTGCAGAAATCTGAGTATATGCTAAAAGCCACTAAATTGTATGCTTTAAGTGGGTGAATTGTATGGTATGTATAAAGCTTTCTTTTTTACAAAATAAACATTCTCCTTTAGAAAATAATACAAATAGTTTTTTTTTCTCCATAAGGCCATTTTGAAAAATACTGACAAATTTCCACTTAAGAAATCTCTTGGTTAATCTGACTGACAAAAGAACACTATCATATTATTTTTAGACCATTATGTATGTGTACATATATGGTTAATGCTGTTTATATACTTATAGTAATACAGTTATTTTTTTCAGTAACTGAAAGTTTTTCAAAAGTTCTAAAAGTCATTACTAGAGACAAAAGCTCTTTAATACTTCAGGGAATTCAAAAACTTCCTGAAATATAACTAAAGCCCAAGACTTTGAATCTCTTACTGAACAGCCTTATGGTACCTTAGCTACTGTTCACAGGACATGATCCTAGCTAACATCAATACCAGTCTAAGAAGAAAGCACTTTTCACTGAGTGACAGCAAAGGTTAAAGAATAGAATTTGTTTAATAAAATATATTTAGATATACAGAGTTGGAAATTAAATATGTTCTATTAAATACTCTTTTGCATTATACTTTCTTGAGTTTACTGTGATGCTTTCCTACTATTTTTTTTTGTACTTGTGAGATAATCAGGATAAGGCTAGAATTTTGCCTTAGACACAAACATGTCTTTTTTGGAAATTATTTAGAGGGGAGATTGTACAGGAGATTGTCTCCCATAATTTCAATGTAAATAAAATCTGATTTTTCAATCTTTTTAAGATAAATATATTTAAAAATTGAAATTTTATATTTACATAGATCATTTTATTTTATCCTAAAAAATTAACTAAACTATCCCTTGAATACTTACATTCTATCATCTTATAGTAACTGTAGTGATAGTTTTACTATCTAGGCTCAAAAACAGAAAATAAATACTTTTCAGTAATTTTACTCATTATAGAATTATATATACTACACATAAATCTGGAGTACAATTATGTGTAGGAAACATCTAACAATTGCAATGAATCCGATAATTTTTGATGAGTAACTTGCCATGTCAATAAAATATTGCAGCCTTTGTTAATAACTCTCTCTGGAAAACAAAATTAATGACACCTAAGAATATTAATACAACTTTTCAGGGCAATTAATTTACTCCCTGTGAGTCACCTAGGCACTGCAAATGTGGCAGATTCCTATAAAGCTGGGGCCTTAAGAGTACTATAAAGTCCACCAAACCATCTTTGCTAGTTGAAGCTGCTCTTTTATGCTGCCTGGGGAGGTTAGCCTTACCTTCCTGAAAAGTCTGTAACGATCTCTCCTAAAATATTAATACCTGTATTGCAAGGCACTGCCTGATTCTCACTGGGACCTATCGCACAATCTCTCCTTGCTGCCATGCCTATTCCCAGGCTCATTCTTTAGCAGGCCCAACTGTGATCCATAAGGAAATGGAAAAACCAGCCCAGCCAAATTATTATTTTATTTTGCTGCTTTACAGTGACACAAACCTAGAGAATCACGTGGAAGTACATCTTACAATCAATGGATCAAATAGAAGAATATGAATTTGGATTACATCAAATTTGTTTATATGGGTTTACTAAGCAGGGATTTTAGATACAGAATTTTAGAACACACGGATAGGCATGGTCCTAACAATTTGCTCTTTGGTTGACTAAAATATAAACCCAAAGGTGGCCTACATTAAGTAGAGATTAAATAGCAAAATTTTCTTGGTGTACTACAGAGGAAACTATCTGAAAGCTTATGGAGATTGAAATAATAGAGTGTATTTATTATGTAAGACCTGCCTCCATATTCTGTAGATTTTGGAAGATACTCTTTTAATCACAGCTGCAAGAAATAAATTTAGAAGAGGAGCTCCAAAATGTTAGAAGAGCTTTATTTCTTTCTCCCCACTCAACCCCCTTTCCTTTTTTCTTCTTCTTTCTTTCTGAATAGATCAGAATGACAGGGGGATTGATGGCATCAAACTGATATCCATAAGTTCAATGGAAATAATGGATTCCCATGGAAGTAGGGGCCAAGTGGTTTCAATCTTCTAAGACATTGGTAGATTGTAAGAGAGGTAGATATAGTTACTGTAATGGAGTGTTTATTATAATGGAGAGTGGAGCCAAAGTGATATTAGAACAGTTTGACTTTAAAGTTTCTTTGGCATTAGTTAGTTAATCATATCTTTATAACCAAAATAGATAACCTACTGAAGTCTTACTTTGTCTATATAAGCAGAGAACAGAAGTCTGACTTGAACCACCAGAACAGAAAGACGTAGCTCCTCTATGAAGTTAAGAATTGAACCAGTTCAAGACCTGAGCCCCATGAATGAAGTTCAATCACCTTAAGGAAATGTATACTCTAATCTTCCCCAGGTGTCTGTGCATTCAGGAAGGAAAAATTCAGGACAGGGGAGAGTAACTAAACACATTGACCCAAGTATGTGGGGACATAAACCTTCACTGTGGTCCCGCAGGGTAGGAGCTTACAGAGACCAGATAATCAGTGGAACTTCGGCTTAGTTTTGTATCACAGTGTATGTAGTGGTTGGACAAAACCACCCTGTGATTATTACTTCAATTCCAGAATGTACAATTTGAATAAACATACTCAGCAATGACAGAATTCTTATATTATTTCTTTGACTCACGAAATGAAGACTATAATGGTAGGAGAAGCCAAATGCAAACCACTAGAAGCACATTCATCTATGTAGTAGATCAAAAGTAATGCTGCATCCCTGGAGCAAAACAGACCAACAGTAATGCTACCTCCTACCATTGAGCGTTTGGAGGATGCAGAGATGGTGATTTTTACTACATCCCCTTTAACTCATCTTCTGACTTTGGCAAAGAATAAATGAATCAAGGAAAAAAGTACTAAATTGTTATAAAAGTCAAATTGTTCTTCTAATTGCAACTGTTATTCAAATTATGGCATTCTTGAAAAAAATCAACAAATTCTTTAGTATATGGCTGTTGATCTCACAAACGCTTACATTTTCTATGTACTTGAGAATAAAAAGCATGTGGAACAATTTGCTTTCAAAAGACAAGGACAGTAATATACATTCACAGTATTATTTAGGGGGCATGTATCCTTTCTAGCTCTATGTCATGTCCACTTAGCAGGGACTTGTCTTTTCCCTAAGCAGGATATAATGCTGGTCCATGTAATTGGTTATATCACACCAATGGACCAATTGAGAAGGAAGTTGAAATTTACTCAAGATAGACACATTGGGAAGACAGTTATGGGTAAAGGGGAGGAAATAAAACCACCCAAAATCTGAGGGCCTACTATCTCTGAAATTTTTAGGATTCAAATGATGTGATGGTGTTTTTTTCCTCTTTCTTTGTTTTTATTATCTAATCACATAATAGACATAACATTAAGGCTGGGCGCGGTGGCTCATGCCTGTAATCCCTACACTTTGAGATGTCAAAGCAGGCAGATCACCTGAGGTTGGGAGTTCAATACTAGCTTGACCAACATGGAGAAACCCAGTCTCTACTAAAAATACAAAAAATTAGCCAGTCATGGTGGTGTGTGCCTGCAATACGAGCTACACAGAAGACTGAGCAGGAGAATCACTTGAACCCAGGTGGCAGAGGTTGTGGTAAGCCAAGATAGCGCCACCACACTCCAGCCTGGGCCACAAGAGCAAAACTCCATCTCAAACAAACAAACAAAATAGTCACAACATTTAATAAAAATATGAGAGAGAACACTATATAAACAAAAAAATCTAAAAATGAAATATATTTACTGTAGTTATGAATAAAGATACCATGTGACTATTATTGCAAATTCCATACATCCCATTTTAGTGCTATGCTTAAGTTTAGCCAGACTTTAAAATAAGGTAACTAAAAGCTAACTTTTGAGAAGCAAAAGTGTACAAAGGTTTTTCTAAAATATCTGAATGTCATTACCTAATAAATTAGTCATCATAACTTCCAACTGAATGAAAATGTCTGTAATGTGAATGTTCTCTTGCAATATTTTAAATGAATCATACAATGAGAATGTTACATTGAGTGTAGCCAAATATGAATTCTATTATTAAATGTACTTTACTCTTTAAATTCAATGTTAAAAACACATGACAGTTTAATAGCCTCTTTTCTTAGTTATAACAATTAAGCATATAAAAAAAGAACTAAATTTGTATAGGTGGCACATGATTATCTTCCATCTTTCCTTAATCGACATAGCTTCTCAATAAGCTGCTATAAAAAGTAAAAACAAGATACTAAATTGCATAAATTGTATATGCAAAGCAATGTGAGTTACAGGAAAGATAGAATTATAATAATAGTCTCCTTTTATGAATAAAAATGATTGATATAAATATGACTCTAAATTTAACAATTGTCAAAAATCACCACTACCAAATTTGTGATTCTAAATCTTGCCAAATCTTAAATTATCTTCAAAAAGACCTTTAAAAGCTGTCTTCTGGGATGTCAAGTGATCTAATTAATTCAGTTTTCCCATTCCTGTTTTCATTTTAAATTCTTTTTAATTTTAAGGACTTTTGCATCAAGAGGTAAAAAATAAAAAGTGAAAAAAAATTGATTCTTTTTTTGTACCATCATGGTGGAAAGTGTAGTAAATTGTCCAAGAGGGCTTTATAAAATATAAATTTATATAAGTAATTGTATTGGTGTTTGCATTTTTGAAATATGAGCCATAAGTAAGGACCTTTGTCTCTCTCATCATTCCTCAGAGGTATCAGTGTTAGCATTCTAGTATGGGAATGTCTAAGATGTTTGTATTGATACAATAAGCATATGTATAAATGTTTTTTCCCAAAATTAAGGTTTGTATCATCAATGTCATTTTCTTCTCAGTTAATCACATATCGTATAAATATTTTCACATCTATATATTTCTATTTTTTATTCTTAGTGATATTTTGAATATTTAACAGTGATTTTTGTTCTATTAGTTGGTGCAAAATTAATTGCAGTTTTGCCTTTATTTTCAATGGCAAAATCTGCAATTATTTTTGTCTCCACCTAATATATGCTGTTGAAAGAATTTGATGAAAAAATTTAGTGGATTTGGTGCACTGGTATTTAGGCACCACTTGGATATCATTGTAATGATCTCCAGAGTCTGGATAGCAAAACATCTTGTTTTCAGACTCACACACTCCGGTCAGATGTCCTGTGTGAAATGTGAAAGCCCTTTGGTCACCGTGTTTCTGGCTTTGATGTTGCAACTTCCAAATTAATTACTCACAGCTTTTTATTGTAAGAAAGTGGTAAGTGCACACAATTTACAACATGTCTTATGCAAGTTCCCATGTAAGTTCTGCTGCCTGTTACTTCAGTGTCTTTAAACATACTAATTCACTTTTTGGTGTTTCATTACAGGGGAAGATAATACTACCTTGGAGGAGTATTATAAATGTTATTGTAAAATATTTTGCATAATATCTGAAACAAAGTCATTCTCGACTACTCTAAGACAATTGTGAAAATTTGGAAATATGTGATCTATGCTTCTGGTTTCAACTTTTTAGCCTCAGACAAGAGACAACTGGTTCAAATTTACTATGCAAAGGCATGCAATACAATTTTTAGTTCAAGTCTATGTATTTTTCATAAGAAAATAAAGAATAAATAATGGGTCTCCTTATTTTTGGCAGTCTCATTTTCAGAAGACTTTCTCTAATCCCTGTAGTTAGAGAAAGCTTCAATAAATTTCAGTATTTTTTTGCTCTGAGGAAGAATATCTATTTTCTGTTCCTGTTCCCATGGAAAGGACTTAGCGGATGGTAATTCTCTCTTCTAGAACCAAAAAAAATTGCTCTTTCAGTCAAGAAGTAGCAATAGTGTACATGCCACAAATAGTTTTATGCTTCAGTAAATGTTTGATGAATGCTTCTTGACAGTATTGATGATTATTAATGAGACTTACCACTTTTCAGGAGAATATCTTGTAGTTAAATATTTCTCTGCTCAAATGGTGTTATTTCTTATAAATAGCAATATTTTACTTTGGAGAGACATTTCAGTTTTGCTTGCTTTTAGAAAACTGATGATTATGCTATTATTCACATAAATTTTCAAAACATTCTATAAGAATGTATTAAAGAGAAGATATTTTTTCTCAGACGTTTTTAAAATTTTATGTTCTGGAATACATGTGCAGAATGTGCAGGTGTGTTACATAGGCATACATGTGCCATGGTAGTTTGCTGAACCAACTGACCCATCCTCTAAGTTCTATCCCCTCACTCCCAATCCCCCAACAGATCCTGGTGTGTGTTGCTCCTCTCCCTGTGTCTATGTGTCCTCATTGTTCAACTCCCATGTATGAATGAGAACATATAGTGTTTTTTTTTGTTCCTGTGTTACTTTGCTGAGGATGATGGCTTCCAGCTTCATCCATGTCCCTGCAAAAGCCATGATTTCATTCATTTTTCTGGCTGCATACTATTCCATGGTGCATATGTACCACATATGCTTTGTCCAGTCTATCATTGATGGGCACTTGAGCTAGTTCCATGACTTTGCTATTGTAAACAGTACTGCAATAAACATATGGTTGCATGTGTCTTTATAGTAGAATGATTTATATTCCTTTGGGTGTATACCCAGTAATGGGATTGCTGGGTCAAATGGTATTTCTGGTTCTAGATCCTTAAGGAATTGCCACACTGTCTTCCACAATTGTTGAACTAATTTACATTCTCACCAACAGTGTAAAAGTGTTGCTGTTTCTCCACAGCCCTGCTAGCATCTATTGATTCTTCACTTTTTAATAATTGCCATTCTGACCGGCATGAGATAATATCTCATTGTGGTTTTGATTTGCATTTCTCTAATGATAAGTGATGTTTAGGTTTTTTTTTCCTGTGTTTGTTGGTCACATGAATGTCTTCTTTTGAGAAGTGTTTGCTCATATATTTTGCCCACTCTTTGATGGGGTTGTTCATTTTTTTTCATGTATATTTTTCTAAGTTCCTTGTAAATTCTGGATATTAGACCTTTGCCTGGCTAGATTGCAAAAATGTTCTCCCATTCTGTAGGTTGCCTGTTCAGTCTGATGATAATTTCTTTTGTAGTGAAGAAGCTCTAGTTTAGTTAGATCTCATTTGTCAATTTTGGCTTTTGTTGCAAATTACTTTTGGTGTTTTAGTCATGAAGCCTTTGCCCATGCCTATATCCTGGATGGTATTGCCTAGGTTTTCCTTTAGGATTTTTATGGTTTGGGGTTTTACATTTAAGTTAATCCACCTTTAATTAATTTTTGTATAAGCTTTAATAAGGGCATCCAGTTGTAGTTTTCTGCATATGGCTGGCCAGTTGTTCTAGCACCATTTATTGAATAGGAGATCTTTTCCCCATTTGCTGTTTTTGTCAGGTTTGTTGAAGATGATTGAAGATGGGTGGTGTTATTTCTGAGGTCTCTGTTCTGTTCCACCATATGCCTGTTTTGGTACCAGTAGCAGGTTGTTTTGGTTGCTGTAGATGTCAATGATAGTTTGATGGGAATAGCATTAAATCTATAAATTATTTGGGCAATATGGCTATTTTCACAATATTGATTCTTTCTATCCATAAGAATGGAATATTGTTTCATTTGTTTGTGTCCTCCCTTATTTCCTCAAGCAGTGGTTTGTAGTTCTCCTTGAAGAGGTCTTTCACATATTTGTAAGCTCTATTTCTAGGTATGCTATTCTCTTGGTAGCAATTGTAAATGGGAGAGTTCATTCATGATTTGGCTTTCTGTTTGTCTATTGTTGGTGTAAAAAAATGCCTGTGATTTTTGCACACTGATTTTGTATCCTGAGACTGTGCTGAAGTTGCTTATCAGTTTAAGGAGTTTTGGGGCTAAGATGATGGGGTTTTCTAAATATAAAATCATGTTGCCTGAAAACAGACAATTTGACCTTCTCTTTTCCTATTTGAATACCCTTTATTTCTCTCCCTTGCCTAATTGTCTTGGCCAGAACTTCCAGTATTATGTTGAGTAGAAACAGGGAGAGAGGGCATTGTTGTCTTGTGCTGGTTTTCAAAGGGAATTCTTCCAGCTTTTGCCCATTCAATGTGATAATGACTGTGAGTGTCAAAAATAGCTCTTATTTTCAAATATGTTCAATCATTGCTTAGTTTATTGAGAGTTTTTAACATGATGGGATGTTGAATTTTATCAAAGGCCTTTGTGCATCTATAAGACAATCATGTTGTTTTTCTCTTTGGTTCTGTTTATGTGATAGATTACATTGATTGATTTGCATAAGTTGAACCAGCCTTGCATCCCAGGGATGAAGCCAACTTGCTTGTGATAGATTAGGTGTTTGACATGCTGCTGGATTTGGTTTGCCAGTATTTTATATTGAGAATTTTCACATCGATATTCATCAGGGATATATTGGCCTGAATTTTTTTGTAGTTATATCTCTTCCCGGTTTTGGTAACAGAATGATTCTGGCTTCATAAAATCGATATGGAGGAGTCCTTCCCTTTCAATTGTTTGCAGCAGTTTCAGAAGGAATGATACCAGCCCATTTTTGTACCTGTGATAGAATTCAGCTGTGAATTTGTCTCGTCCTGGGCTTCTTTTGATGGTAGGTTATTAATTACTGCCTCAATTTTTATAACTTGTTATTGGTCTATTCAAGGATTTGACTTCTTCCTGGTTTAGTCTTGAGAGAGTGTATATGTCCAGGAATTTATCCATTTCTTCTAGATGTTCTAGTTTATTGGCATAGAGGTGTTTGCAGGATTCCCTGATGGTATTTCGTATTTCTCTTGGGTCAGTGATGATCTCCCCTTTATCCTTTTTTACTGTGTCTATCTGATTCTTCTCTCTTTTCTTCTTCATTAGTCTAGTTAACCATCTATCTATTTTGTTATTTTTTTCTGAAAACCAGCTCCTGGATTCACTGATTTTTTGGGAGGGATTTTTGTGCCTCTATCTCCTTCAATTCTGCTCTGTTCTTAGTTATTTCTTGTCTTGTTAGCGTTTGGATTAGTTTGCTGTTGCCTCTCTAGATCTTTTAATTGTGATGTCGGGGTGTCAATTTAAGATCTAACTTTCTGATGTGGACATTTAGTGCTATAAATTTCCCTCTTAACACTGATTTAGCTGTGTCCCAGAGATTCTGCTACTTTGTCTCTTTGTTCTCATTGGTTTCAAATAACTTCTTGATTTCTGCCTTAATTTCATTATTTACCCAGGAGTCATTTGGGAGCAGGTTGTTCAATTTTCTCTTAATTGTGTGTTTTTTGAGTGAGTTTCTTCATCCTGCGTTCTAATTTGATTGCACTGTGGTCTGAGAGACTGTGTATTATAAACATTATTTACAGAATAATATAAATTATTTTGTATATGTCTATACGTTTTCTATATGTCTATTAGGTCTACTTGATCCACAGCTGAGTTCAAGTCCTGAGTATCCTTATTAATTTTCTGTCTTGTTGATCTGTCTAATATTTACAGTGGGGTATTAAAATCCCCCACTATTATTGTGTGGGAGTCTAAGTCTCTTTGTATATGTATAAGAACTTGTTTTATGAATCTGAGTGGTCCTGTATTTGGTGCCTGTATATTTAAAATAGTTGCTCTTTTTGTTCAGTTGCTACTTTTGCCATTATGTAACACCCTTCTTTGTCTTTTTTTTATCTTTGCTGTATAAAGTCTGTTTGGTCAGAGACTAGGATTGAAACCATGCTTTTTTTTTTCCTCTCCATTTGCTTGGTAAAATTTCCTTCATCCCTTTATTTTGAGCCTATGAGATGGGTCTCCTGAATATAGCACACTAGTGGGTCTTGACTCTTTATCCAGTTGCCAGCCTGTGTCTTTTAATTGGGGCACTTACATTTACATTTAAGGTTAGTATTGTTATGTTTGAATTTGATCCTGTCATCATTATGCTATCTTGGGATTTTGCACACTGGCTGATGTAGTTTCTTCATGTGTCATTGGTCTTCATATTTTGGTGTGTTTTTGCAGTGGTTAGTGATGGTTTTTTATTTCTATATTTTGTGCTTCTTTCAATGTCTCTTGCAAAGCTGGCCCGGTGAAATCATTCAGCATTTGCTTCTCTGGAAAAAAAATTATTTCTTATTTGCTTATGAAACTTACTTTGATTGGATATAAAATTCTGGATTGAAAATTCTTTTCTTTAAGAATGCTGAGTATCGACCCCCAGTCTCTTCCGGCTCATATACTGTTTGGCTGAGAGGTCTGCTGTTAGTCTAACGGATTTCCCCTTAGAGGTGACTTTGTCTTTCTCTCTAGCTGCTCTTAACATTTCTTACTTCATTTCAACCTTGGAGAATCTGATGGTTATGTGTCTTGGGGTTGATTTTCTCTTGGACTATTAGTGGTGTTCTCTTTGTTTCCTGAATTTGCATCTTGACCTGTCTTGCTAGTTTGGGGAAGTTCTCCTGGATAATATTCTAAAGTGTGATTTTTCAGATGGTTTCCATTCTCCCCATCTCCTTCAGGTACTTCAATCAATTGCAAGTTTGGTCTTTTTACAAAGTTCCACATTACTTGGGAGCTTTGTTAATTCGTTTTATCTTTTTTCTCTAGTCTTCTCTGCATGCTTTATTTCACCAAGGTGGTTTTCAAACTCTGATATCCTTCCTTCTGCCTGCTGGATTTGGCTATTGATACTTGTGTATGCTTCACAACGTTCTTGTGCTATGTTCTTCAGCTACATCAGGTCATTTATATACCTCTCTAAACTGGTTATTCTAGTTAGTAGCTTCTCTAACTGTTTATCAAGGTTCTTAGCTTCTTTGAACTGGGTTAGAACATGCTCCTTTAGCTCAGTGTAGTATTTTATTACCCATCTTCTGAATCCTACTTCTGTCAATTTCTCCCTCTCATCCTCCATCCAGTTTTGTTCTGTTGCTGGAGAGACAATGTAATCACATGGAGGGGAAGAGGCACTCTGGCCTTTTGGGTTTTTGGCATTTTTTCACTGATTCTTTTTCATCTTTATTAACTTGTATAGTTTTTATCTTTGGGGCTGCTAAAGCTTGGATAGGTATTTTGTGGGGATTTTTTTGTTGTGGTTGATGATGTCGTTGTTGCTCTCTGTTAGTTTTCTTACAATGGTTATTGTAAGAAAAACAGCCCTCTTGTAGGGCTGCTATGATTTGCTGGGGGTTCACTTAAGGTCCTATTTATCTGATTTTCTCCGGTGGCATGAGATGTCACTCAAGGAAGTTGGAGAACAGATAGATGAATGCCTCTTCCTTTTTCTGGGATCTCTTACCTCAAGGGGCACCAATCTGATGCCAGTAGGATCATTCCTATATAAGGTGTCTTACAACCCCTGTTGGAGGTTCTCGTCCCCTTGAGTGGTACCAGGAAAAGGACCTGTTTAATGAAGCACTTTCTCTGTCCCTTGATGGAGGGGGTGTACTTCACTGGAGGGAAACCCACTCATCTGGGCTGCCCAGATTCCTCAGAACTACCAGGAGGAATGGCTAAGTCTGCTGATCCACAGAGGTGGTGGCCACCCCTCCTCCTAGTGGCTCAGGCCCAGGGACACCTGGGTTCTGTCCCTGAGCCTCTGGAAGGAGTTACTGGAGTTCCTGCGGGGAAGCCTCACCCAGTGAGGAAAGATGAGTCAGGGTCAGTCACTCTGGCCACAGTCTGCTAGAGCTGGTGTTTTGGGCTCTGAGAGACAAGTCTTAGGACCAAGTCTTCCAGCCTCCATGACTACTCCAGGGGAAAAGCAGTGTGGTCTTGTGCTATAGAGATGGATGCCACCCTCTCCCTGCCCAGGGTAATTAGAGTGTTAGGCAGTTGTGAGTACCAGTACAGGCTGCGGCCCCTCCCCAAAAGTGCTCAAAGACAGCAGGCAGCTGCAGCTGTGGTGCTGGTCGTCCTCCTCCCAGGAGCTTGGCAGGTTTAAGCAGATTCCAGCTGAAAGGGTGTTGAGAATCTGAAAGTCTCTGGGGTTGGGATGATAGGCCCTGGTGGCATTGTTTTGTGAGTGAGATCATCAGATCCGTGGATTGCAGAGTTCAGTGGAAAAAGCGTGGTTTCCCAGGATGGGTAGCACTCTCACTCACTGCTTCCCTTAGTTAGGGGATGGGAGCTGCCTAGCCCCATATGGCTCTCAGGTGGGCTGCTGCACCCCACTGCTCTTCCTTGATCTCAGTGGATCGTGCCAGCCTCCTAATCAGTTCTGATGAGAACCTGGATACCTTGATTATCCAGGAAACCAGGTATCACTGCAGAGGTGAAGGATTCACATGCTTATTATGTTTTTTTTTCCATGGGCGCCTCTGAACGTGGCTGTTTCTAGTGAGTCATCTTGGCCTTGCCCCCCAAAAACAATTTTTATAATCCTATCCTAATATATAAGGACAAATCTTTAGCATCCAGTGATTTCCCTTCTGGGTATTTAACCTTCTAAAATAAACTCAGTACATCAAAGAGCTATCTGCACGCCCATGTTCATTGCAGCTTTATTCACAATAGACAAGATATGGAATCAACCTAAGTTTTCACTGAGGGATGGATGAATCAATAAGGATTCTACTCATGTTTGCAATAGAATATTTTCTAGCCATATAAAAGAAAGAAATCATATGCCACAGTATGAATGAAACTTGAGGACATCATAAGTAAAACTGCCTAGTCAGAGGAGGACAAATATTGCATTGATTATGCTTACGTAAATTATCTAAAGTAGTTGAACTCATGGAAGCAGAAGGTAGAATGGTGGTTATCAGTGACTGGATGGCAGAGGAAATGGAAAGTTGCTGTTTAATAGCAGAGAGTTTCAGTCACATGAGGTGAAAAAGCTCTAGAGATCTGCTATAACTGTAAGCATTGGGCTTAAAGTTAGCAATACTAGATGTACAAATTAAAAATTTGTTAAGAGGGGAGAGCTCACATTATATGTTTTTCACCAAAACAAAATAAATATTCTGAAAGTATAAAGTTACCTAAGAAGTTAGTATTATATCAATTTGATAGGTTCACGCCTGTAATCCCAGCACTTTCCGAGACTAAGGCAGGCAGATCACGAGGTCAGGAGTTCAAGACCAGCCTGACCAACATGGTGAAACCCTATCTCTATTTAAAATACAAAAAATAGCCAGGTGTGGTGGCATGTGCCTGTAATCCTAGCTAGTCAGGAGGCTGAGGCAGGAGAATCACTTGAACCCAGGAAGTAGAGGTTGAAGTGAGCTGAGATTATGCTACTGCATTCCAGCCTGGGCAACAGAATGAGACTCCATCCCAAAAAACAAAAAAGAAATTAAATGGCATACACAGTATGTTATGCTAAGTATTATGTACTTCTATAAACAAGGTCCTTATATATAAAGTAACATTATACTAAGTATCTTTTCATCCTACTGGTCAATGCTCTATTTCTATAAGGAAATAGAGTACTGTCTCCAAAGGACAAAGGTAAAATTACAGAATATTCTAAGTTTTGGACTGTCCAAGGCCTTAATGCAGTTGATTATAGTTTATGTTTCTGTTAAGGTTATTATATGACAATGTTGAATAATGTAACAAGAATATTTGGAGTAGAATGTAATAATAATGTTTATAACAGAGATATGAAAACGCTAATTGAGTTTTATTTGAATCAGAAAATAATGTGCTATATCAAGTCTGTATTTTCCCTGTTTTCATGTATTTGAAATAGTCATTTGAATGTCAAGTGACAGACTGTTAATGATCAAAAAAGTACTAACTGAACACAGGATGAATGAGGTATCCACGAACAGGAAGTTTTGGAGGTAAAAAGCAAAATCAAAAACAGAATTTCTGGCATTTACCTACATCCAAAGCTGTCAGATGGCAAGAGCAATGATGCAAGAGGCAAAGTTGAGCAGAGAGAGTTCTCTTGTGGCACTGCAGAGGTAGTTCTGGTCAGAAATCTGTCATTTTGCCTAATCATGAAATTGATTTATGATGAAGTTCAACATCAATTACAGGTTAAATGGAAACTGGCCATTTTGCATTTCCTCTAGCAGCTTGTTTAACCTGCACACTCATGTGTAGATGCACCAGGAGTGGGCTTTTCATAGATTAAATGATAAGGAAATGAGAAAGAAAAACTTCAGCTGAATTTTACCTAAAATATCTAGCTATATTCCAACTTAGAAAATTAAATAATGCATTTAATTTTATTGATTATTGATACTTAAAATGATAAGCCTTTTTTTAACATATACCACATGTACAACACTATATTAGGAGTCATGAGAGAGAAAAAGAATTGTAAGACCTTATTCTGGACCCAAATGTGTTTATAATCTAGTGATAGCTATAGGAAATGTGAGGACTTACATGTTATGAGAGCACTACAACAATACAGCAAAGAAACGTCTCACATCTGATTAAGGAACGAATTAATATTAGGGTAAAAATTTATCTAACAGGTAAAAGAATATATAAAGTCTAATGATATAACACTTATCAGGGCTCAGTTTAAAGTTCATAGGAACATAAATGTAAGTTGAAGCTGCCAAAACAACGTCTTTAATTTATCTTAAACCCATCAAACAGTGTCTAAAGCAGTAATGGAATTACACTACTCAATTTTCAGATATTCAAGGTATTGTGCTTAGTTTACAATTATACATAACAACAGAATACCAACATGTTCATGCAGTCATAGTCATGATCATAAAGTTAAAAGTTCTCAAAGGCATTTTATCATGGAAATGAAAAAAAAAAAACACTGCTGAGAACAGAAGAACCATAAAGACATTGATACATTTTTGAAAAAGCATAAATTAGTCTTGTTTTTATTACTCGTTATAAAAGAATTTATGGGAATGAGTAGAAAGTACATGGAGACACAAATTGATTTACTACAGGGAACAACTTATTAGTTTGTTTCTTTTTGTTTTGAGATGGAGTCTTGCTCTGTCTTCCAGGCTGGAATGCAGTGGTGCAATCTCTTGGTTCACTGCGAACTCCACCTCCCAGGTGCAAGCGATTCTCCTGCCTCAGCCTCCCAAGTAGCTGGGATTACAAGTGCATGCCACCAGGCTTGGCTAATTTTTTGTATTTTTAGTAAAGATGGGGTTTCACCGTGTTAGCCAGGATGGTATCTATCTTCTGACCTCATGATCTGCCTTCCTCAGCCTCCAAAAGTGCTGGGATTACAGGTGTGAGCCACTGTGCCCAGCCAACATTTAAGTTTTTGAACTTTGGTACAATTGCCACCTTGAGAGGCAGGGAGTTGGCCATTGCAGAATGGGCAAAGTAATTGAAAGAAGAGTAATTCATGAGAAGTTATAGAGGGAATTTAAGCTTTCAATACAGAACTGGCATAATAATCTGCCTCTATAGTTTATTCAAAATCTGAAAGGCATTTTTTCTATGAATTGTGGTATTAGTTTGGTACTGTTAGGTTACAAGGATCAGAAACACATCCAAGTCACTGCAGGCGATGGGGATTTATTAGTTAACACGAAGAGAGTGCCCTAGCAGCTACACATATGCTGCAAAGTCTCACTTACATGTGAAATCTAAAACAATAAAACTCACAGAAAATAAAAAGTAAAGAGCGCTTGGCAAAAAGCACCTTATTACTCACTGAGATGCAAGGGAAGCTCTCAAGTTGTAGTCTGTTTATGTCCTTTCAAAAGTGGACTCCCATTTCTTTCTATTCCAATGATGGCTTACTCAGGGTCCATCTTATCTTTGTCTCTAACTGCCTCTAAATAAACTTGGTTCTTTACTTTTAATTTTTCTGCTGTGATCACTGCCACATCTGTATGTCCAAAGTCTCTGCTTCTCCTGTCCTTAAACTGCTCTATTTCAAATTTCTTCATGAGTGAGGATCTACTTGAGTCATAATTTAACATGAAATGTTCTTATTGAGAAGATTCTTGACACAAAACACCTTTTATATCAGATATATAAATGTATTTGGGTCAGTGGAAGGTATGAGTTTAATGGATTATGATCAGAACAACAGGGTGAGAGAATAGCATTTTAGGCAGAGGGAAATCATGTAACCTCTTTCCCTGGAAGAGGATATTTCAAGACGGGCACTGAGCATCACAAATCTCCCTCACCATTCTAATCATACAATAGCAGGCATGAAAAGAGAGATCATCATGGGTTGGAATGTCCTCCATGCATGAGTGGAAGTCAAAGAAGAAAGAGACAACTTCTTTATAGAAATTACTCTGACTTTTACGAGTATCTTAGAAAGAAATGCTCAAATTTTCAATCTAAATTATTTAGTTGAAAATGTATGCTTCTCCACTGTCATTTATAAAATGATAGACTGGCCTCAGGCTTTAATGCATAATTCATTTTTATAAATATGTATTGCTAAACATAGTATCTGATAAATGCAAGAGTATATACATAGCATATCTACGGGATGAAATCTAATAACAAAATGAGTTTTCACAACCCTATTACCTCTATTTAAGAACTAAAGCAAAATCTAAGCAAAATCTTTAATCAAATCCCTGCTTAGTGGTAGTCCACTGATAACCATAGTATGACCTGTGCAGTAGACAAAGGCCTTACATAAATATTTGCTGTGTTAATAAGAGTGTGTATGGTAATTTGACGAATAATCAAAACAATTTTTATCACTTTCTCCTTGACTTCCTTTTATCTTACTTTACATTTATAATCTTATACACATTAAAAGACAGTGACTTTTTAAATATTTGAAGTAGGGGTTTTATTTGGAGAAAGATCATCAGGAAAGAGAGTCATTATCTGCTTCATTCAGGGTTAGATGACCATTTATTAGCTAATATTTAATTTCTATTCCTAGGAATTCATTAATTTTCCATCTCTGATTCAAACTTGGATTTGGAATTAACCTAGAAATCCAGGCTGTTATATCTTGTAGGAGAATTGCTACTCTTCCAACACAGAAACATGTAAAAAGATATCATCTGAAGCCTTTGAAGTTGGTAGAAAATATGTGAAAGTTAAGAGACAATTAGATGGAAGACTAAGAAAAACATCATTATAAAGTCAAGAAATTAAAGATAATATTATAGTTGAGTGTCACAGAAAGTGTGATATAATAATAAATCTCATCTTTAGGGAGGCAGAGCATTTGATGAACTTTAGCAACACGGAGCTGAAGTCTTCCCTACAGTACAACTTAAGTATCACAAGTTAATCAAAAGTTTAGTATTTCCTTACTTCATGGTTTCCTCACTTGTATAGTAGACATAATAGTACCTTATATGAGGGCTGCCTTAACCATTGAGTGTAATACTCTGTGTAAACATCTTAAGTGAATGCCTGATACACAAACCAAATTCAATATATAGCACTTATTACTATTGACTTTCTGTGTGATCTTTGGAAGATTATTTTTCCTCTCTCGATTTGTTTTCCCTGAATATACATAGATAATTTTTTACATAATGGTATTAACATTTTCTTTTCAAACCAGCAAAGATGCTATTAAAGTTAATGCATTCATTTCTGGATGAAGAACCATTATTCTGAAACTTCTGGAATGAGAGAGGCTATCTATTAATCACAGCTATATAATGTACTCCTATAGACTAAGAGTACAGTTAATTTGATTTAGATTATATAACACAATTAGTGTTCTAAAAGTATTTATTGATAATAATATTGCACAAAATTTAGCCTAGATGATCATAACATATTGAAGCAAAAGAAACCCTTCAGTGTTGAGCATTGATATCTATTAATGTAAAGAGTCACTCTGTCAAATCTATTAAGATTCCTCTCTGTTTGTGGTCAAGGTGATATTCAGGCTAAGTCTTCAGTATGTTTTAGTGATTTTTATACTCTAAAATGATTTTTTAAAAGTAAATTTTTCTATGCAGCCTAGAACTTCTGTCAGCTCCAGTAAAAAAGGAGATTCAAGAATCCTTGAGCCTATTTTCTACAAAAACATTAAACTAGGAGAATGAAGTATCAGGCAAAAACGTGTTGATGTTGGAAGATCTTTAGAATTTATCTACCCAAAGCATATCTTCTGCAATTCTAAAAAAAGGAAAATAATTATTTACAGCCATGTGCTTTAAAATATGATGGAAATACTTTAAAATATAAAAATATTTTAAAGAAACACTTTCATATATAATTTATACATATATATATACTGTATCATTTATGTAGATAGTTGTGGATATATTTTTCTTAGATCAGAGATTCTCACCTATTTACAATACTGGTCGATAGAAACAGGTGGAGCTTCTCTGAAAATAGCAATGTAGATAAAATTTCCTTTTGTAATGGATAGAAAAGAATAACTGTGAAGTTCATAGAAAGCTCTAAGACAAAAAGTTTAACCACTTCTCTCTCTCACTTCCTTTTTATGCGCAGGTTTACATTGCTAATGTGATTTTCCCCTGAGTCTATACCCACAGAAAATAGACATACTATCTTCTTTTCTAAATGTGGCTCTGTTAGAGATCAAATGAAAATAAGTAGGTCTGCACAATTTGCTACATATTCATAAAAAAACAACAATAATAAAATGAAACAATAGTAACAATAATATAGGTAATAAAATAACATCAAAAAACCCAAAGCCAGTTCAGAGTGTAAGTCCTATGCATAATCAATCAGAAAAATCACTTTTGTGTATGAACCGGAACTTGTGGATAAATAATCAATGACTCCTGCTAGATTAAAGCAAAACAAAACAACAAAACATAACAAAACCTGCTCCCTCCCATTCTCTACTAAGTCCTCTTTCTGCAAGGTAAAGTTAGGGATGGAATTTTTCTAATGCTATGTTCACTGAATAACATCGTGACCCAAATTGAGGGAAGATATTTTAATCTACATCAGAAAGCATGTTCTTTGCTTCTGCCATGGACCTTTTTTGTAGAATATCATCTAAGCTGATTACAATTAGAATGTAGTGTAATAAGGAAATGCCTGAGGTAGAACAAATGTTACAATCCATGCAGTCTGTTTTTCAGATGAGGAAGTTGAAGTTCAATGATAAACCATTAGAAAAGGTAAGACCCAGGAATAGATAGGTTTCCTGCCCTATAGTTCTGTATCACTTCTCTACACTATACACCTTAGATTTGCCCAAAGTGAAAAGTTATGGTTATTGTAAAAATAAAAATGAGCATTATAAGGTTGTTATTTTACTTATTTTTATTTGCATATAGGTTTTAAGATTTAGAGGTTTTAAAAGTAATATTGTATCTCTATTTGTATGACTGTTGCCATCATGAATACATCCACTCAAAATCAAGACGTGTATTATTTGGATTTGGAACATTAAAGAAAAGATTCCTTAGATCTTACACATAAATTATTTTCCTTGCAGAAGAATAAATCCACATTATTTCACTTGAAACTTTATTTTCATTTTAGGGGAATTTTATTTTAATAGGTAGGGTTTATCTAACATATGTAATCACCGTGTAAAAGCTTTAGTTTTTATATACATAATTCACTATTTCCATACTCACACATAAATATTGGCTAAATATAAATTCAGGTAACATAATAAATTAATGTTTAAAACTGCTGGATTGTTTTCAGATCAGCTACAACTGAAGGCAAGTCCTTTTCTCATATGTTAACTGCTTCATTTGGAAATAAAGATTGATTTGGGAATTTGATAAATTTGGAGTTTTTTTTAAAAAAAGGTCTAACTGCTTTATCCCTAAAGTTATAAGAAATCAATGGATTTTTAATATCTTCCAATTCTACGACTTTTTTGTTCTGATAGGAAATGACATCTAATTCAAAGCAATGTAACTCTGTAAGATAAAAACAAATGTGTTACATCTGAGAAGCTCATATATGGAGTTAAAATTGTTAGCACGTTTCTTCTATATCTTCTTAAAGGAGGGATTCAAAATAAACTATTGCATCTAGTTAAGTGAAGCACTCTTTATGTAGGAAACCCGTTTTCTGACTTGAAATAAAATAGAGACTATCGTTCACTTCTTAACTGTCTAGCAAAATTATGTTCTCAAATGATAAGAAATATACATTTTCTCTTTTTAGAAGTAAACGTGCTTTCTGATTTTTCCTGGGCCCACAATTTCTAAAATAATAGGGCTACATATTAAACTTCAAAACTCCTATTTTATTAAGAAGATTTTTGACTTCAGTCTTTTCTTCTTTTTTACTTTGGTCACCAAAGACTTTAGATCCAGGAAGCATGTTCAAATACAAAGAAATGCACTGATTATAGTCAAGGATTTTACATTTTACACCATTGAGGGTAGTTTCAAATTCCTTTGAGATAAATTAGAAATATTTTCATTACAGGCTTCCGAAAAATATTTTTCAGTTCAGATATTTTCACTTCAAACTGAAGATATCATTATGCTTATTGAAAATAGCTCTACAGAAACTGGTAGGCTTTTCCTGTTGCAAATTTATCTGTGACTCCAAGCTTAATACTGGTAAACTAGAAGATAGGTAAATAGAAAAGACATAACAAAATTCAAAAGAATAAGAAAATAAACTCAAAGTGTGTGAAGAAGTACTGTATTCCAGGCACTTTCTAGAGATCTCTAATTTTTAAAGAAGTGTATTGTATACTCAAGTCTATGGCAATCCCTAAGTAAGTAGTGTGATTTAAGTTTTTACTCTGTATGAGATTATAGTTTGTTAAAGGATATAAACAAGAAGATATACATAATAAGACAAAAAGAGAGATATCATTGTAGGGATAAACAAAGACTTCGTGAAAGTGTTTCTATAAATAATGTTGCCATACAGTTCTTTTCTCTGAGAAAATCCTAGATTATGCTTTTTGTCCTGACATAATTATTAATTGTATTATTTTTCACTGTCAAACTGCCCTGGTTTGGATGTTAAATGATATGGCTCAACTACTCTTGAAAGAGAAATAGTAATTGTTAAGATGAAAGGGGAAAATGGGCAATTCCAGGAAGATCTGCAACTTAAAGTCATACATGGCATAAAAATGCATGGTGTCTTTGAGATAATCAAAGCAACATGTTAAATACAAATTGCAAGAAGGAGGATGATGAGAAGAGAAAGTGGGAGTGAGATCAGTTAGATTCCATAGGCTGTCTTTGCCTGCAGGTAAAATATTTTATTTTACCTCAAAGCAAGTAGGAAAGGAAAGAAATGGTTAAACAAGGTAGGTGAATAATTGAGTAGATATTGTAGAAAGAGATATAATCAAGAAACGAAGGCTGGAAGCTAGATATTATGATGATTTTCAATAATTCAGAAAAGAAATTAGAACCTGAACTAAGGCAGTGGCATTTAAGTTTGAGATAATTAGAAGTATTCAAATTATATCAAAATGGCTTAAATACAGGTCAATATGTTCTCTGATATTACAAAATTCTTCATTCTTTAAAATAGCATAATGAAAAGCATGATATATTTGAGTGGATCTTATGTCAAATACAATGAAATCCTAATAATGTACATCCGTCAACCGGCCCTTTGTGCATGAAGTTAGATTGAAATACTATTTTTATTCAAATAACATTTTTATTGTAAAAAATAAATATAACATAACATGTAAAACATAATCATCCTTAAGTGTACAATTCAGTGACATCAAGTATATTCATATTGTTTTTCTACCATTGAAATCATCCATCTTTAGAGATCCTTTCATTGAAAAACTGAAACTCTACCCATTAAAGAATGACTACCTATACCCCTTTGCCCCCAGACCCTGGCAACTACCATTTTACTTTCTGTATCTGTGAATTTTAATACCGTAGGCACTTCATATAATTGCAATCATATACTATTAGTCTTTTTTTTTTGACTAGCCTAATTATTGCTCCCTCTGCTCTCTTCTAGTTACTATTTGCATGAAATCACTTTTTTCAGTCTTTCATTTTTAACATATTTGTGTCTCTAAATAGAAGTGAGTCTCTTGTAGATAGTATATAGTTGGAGTATGTTTTTGTAACCATTCTGCTTATCTTTGTCTTTTGAAAGAGAGTTTAAAACTTTACATTCAAAGTAATTACAAAGGAGATACTTGTGTAATTTTATTTATGTTCTCTATGCATTATCTTATTTTTATATCTCATTTTTGACATTACTGTTTTCTTTTTTGTTGAGTTTATATTTTGCAGTGAAAGCTTTTCATTCTTTTCTCATTACCTTTGGTTCATGATATACATTCTATAACTAAATTATTTGTGGTTACCATAGGGATTACATTTAACAACCTAATGTTATAACACTTTAATTTGAGTTTCCACCAGTTTAACTTACAATAACATACCAAATCTCTTTTCCTATGCAGCTTCATCCTTATACTTTTCATTTGTTGATGTCACGAAATTACATGTTATATGTTTCTAAAAATATAAATAATTTTTATGCATTATTCTCTTAAATTATGTGGAAAACAAAATGTGGAGTTATAAAGCAAAGTTACAAGAACACCAACTTTTAAACTATTTTTTAAATACTTTAAAAAATGTATTAGTCTCTTAAATAATGTATAATTCAAAAATTGAAATTACAAACCAATGTTAAAATAATAATAGCTTATATAATTACCCACGTATTTACCTTTATGGTAATATTTTCTTCTTTATATACCTTTGTAAGTTATTATTTATTCTCCTTTCATGTCAACTCACAGGAATTCTTATAGTACCTTGCAGGGGAGGTCTAGTGGTAACAAGCCCCATCAGTTTTTGTATATCTGGGAATGTTTCAATGTCTTTCATTTTGAAAGACAGTTTTCCTGGATTTAGGATTCTTGGTTGAAAGTCCTTCATTTTTTTTTTTTTTTTTTTAAATTTTTATTGCATTTTAGGTTTTGGGGTACATGTGCAGAACATGCAAGATAGTTGCATAGGTACACACGTGGCAGTGTGTTTTGCTGCCTTCTGCCCCCTCACCCATATTTGGCATTTCTCCCCATGCCATCCCTCTCCTGCTCCCCCCCCCGCTGTCCCTCCCCTATTTCCCCCAATAGACCTCAGTGTGTGGTGCTCCCCTCCCTATGTCCATGTGTTCCTTCATTTTTTAATAGTATTTTAAATATATTGGCTCACTGCCTTTTGACCTCCCACATTTTTGATGAGAAATCTGGTGACATTCTCTGAGAACCCTTTTTACATGATGCTTTACTTCCTTGTTGCAGCTTTCAAGTTTTTCTCTTTGTCTTTGGCTTTTTATAGTTTGATTATAATGTGTCAATATGGATCTCTGAGTTTATCTAACTTGGAGTTAATTGAGCTTCTTGAATGTTTATATTCATGTCTTTCATCAAAATTGGCAAATTTTTATCATTCTTTCTTTGAAAAAGTTCTTTACCCCTTTGTTTCTCTCTTCTCCTTCTGGAACTTCAATATGTGTCTTAGTCTTGTTGGCAGCCTACAAGTCCCTTGGGCTCTGTTCATGTTTCTTCAACGCTTTTACTTCCTTTTCCTCAAAATCAGTAATTTCAATTTTCCTATCTTTGAGTTCACTCATTCTTTTTCTGACTGCTAAAATCTAACTTTGAATCCCTCCAGCAAAATTTTAATTACAGTAATTGTACTTTTGAGTTTCAGAATTACTTTTATGTTTTAAATCTCTTTGTTAACATTTCTATTTTGTTCATACATTGTTTTCTTGACTTGCTTCACATCTTTCTTTAGTTGTTTGAACATATTTAAAGCAATTGTTTTAATGTCTTTGATTGACTAGCAAGTTTGCCAACTGGTCCTTCTCAAAATGGTTTCTCTTGGATTATTATTTTTTAATCTTTGAATAAATCATACCTTCTTGTTTCTTGGTACATTTGTGATTTTTTTATTGATAAAAGCAGGACTTCTGAACCTAATAACTATAACCATCAGATTCTGCCCCTACCCAGAGCTCTGCTGATTTTTGTGAGGTTTTCTTTTTTTCTTTTTGCTGTAGGCTGTCTCTGAGCCAGAAATCAGTCAGAGAAATAAACTTTATATCTTCTGAGGGACTTTTTAAGCCTGTGACTTTAACTGTTGTACATAATAACTTTATAATTCCCCCATATATTTGGTTTTCTTTCTCATATCCTAGGTTTTTACTCACTGATTCCTAAACGGGTAGAAAAAGAAAAATGAGGATGGGGAGAAAAAAAAGGGCTCTGGCTCTTTAAATTTCCTGGAAATTGCTTCATTAAAGTTCCAGGGGCTTTCAGAGCAAGAGGTGCAACAATTGCTCTCACTTACTTATCTGTGCCTCCAAGACCAAAATAAACAATAAACAATAAACAATTAGATAACAAATCCTCAAATTATGGTGGACAGAATCATTTTTGTCTACTCTGGCTCTCACAACCTATGTTCAGGCTTTCCATGAACATATACACAGTTACCTGCTATGAAATCTAGGGGATGGATAGCTGCTACACTGCTAGCAGCTGAAATTGGCTTACAGCAACTGAAATTTACCTTGCAACTCTTTCCCTGGAAGTTATGATCCTTGGAATTGACTCCAGAACTCCCAATGCTTATATCAGACTAATTCTGCCAGTGCAATTGTTGTATAGGTGGATATACAGATTCAGGAATCCTTTCTGCCTTACTATTATTCCAGAATATTCTGGAATATTTTTTATATTTTCTATCCATCAATGTTCTATTTTCAGAACTGCCTATAGGGGTCAAAAGCAAAACTACAAAGAGTTCTAGATTGGAGACTGATGAAGACTTCCTGCCAGTATATATCCACGCAAATTGTTATGAAATCAAAGTTTTATTTTGTAGTAATTTAGCAATAATGTTTACAATTTAGCAAAAATCCTAGGCAAAGCCATTCAGGACATAGGCATAGGGAAGAACTTCATGACTAAAACACCAAAAGCATTGGCAACAAAAGCCAAAATAGACAAATGGGATCTAATTAACTCCAGAGCTTCTGCACCAGAAAAGAAACAATCATGAGAGTGAACTGGCAACCAAAAGAATGGGAAAAAATTGTTGCAATCTACCCATCTGACAAAGGGCTAATATCCAGAATCTACAAAGAACTAAAACAGATTTACAAGAAAAAAATCAAACAAGCCCATTCAAAAGTGGTTGAAGGATCTGAACAAACACTTTACAAAAAAAGACATATATGACGCCAACAAACATATGAAAAAATGCTCATCACCACTGGTCATTAGAGAAATGCAAATCTAAACCACATTGAGATACCATCTCATGCCAGTTAGAATGGCAATCATTAAAAAATCTGGAGACAAGAGATGCTGTAGAGGATGTGGAGAAATAGGAAAACTTTTACACTGTTGGTAGGAATGTAAATTAGTGCAACCATTGTGGAAGGCAATGTGGTGAATGCTCAAGGACCTAGAAATAGAAATTACATTTGACCCAGTAATCCCATTACTAGGTATATATCCAAAAGATTATAAATTGTTCTATTATAAAGACACATGCACACGTATATTCACTGAGGCACTGTTTACAATAGCAAAGACCTGGAACCAACCTAAATGCCTATCAATGATAGATTGGAGAAGGAAAATGTGGGACATATACACCATGGAATACTATGCAGCCATAAAAAATAATGAGTTCGTGTCCTTTGTAGGAACATGGATGAATCTGGAAACCATCATTCTCAGTAAACTGACCCCAAAACAGAAAATCAAACACCACATGTTCTCACTCACAGGTAGGTGTTGAACAATGAGAACACAGAGACATAGGGAAGGGATCATCACATACTGGGGTCTCTTGGTGGGGAATAGGGGAGGACAGCAGGGGGTAGGGAAGTTGGAGAGGGATAAAATGTGGAGAAATGCCAGATATAGGTGATGGGGGGATGGAGGCAGCAAACCACATTGCAATGTATGTACCTAGGCAACAATCCTGCATGTTCTGCATACGTACCCCAGAATCTAAAGTGCAATTTTCTCTCTCTCTCTCTCTCTCTCTCTCTCTCTCTCTCTCTATATATATATATATATATATATATATATATATATATATAAAGAAATTTAAAATAGTAATTTAGTTGGGTTGATTTAAAACAGAAAAAATAATGTGCTCTGCCACATTTGTTTTCTCATTAATATTAACTTGAAACAGTCATTTGGAAGTGACTGTTTGCATGAGATGAGGGAAATAAAAAATGTATGACTATGTGGTGTCTTCCCTGAGATGACTGACTTTTTTATACAAGGTAAAGCAGTAGAAACTTTTGTGAGAAAAATATGAGTGGAGACCCTATACATTGAGTATGAGTTGGCAGTTGTATATCTAAGCGAAGATGTCCAAAGAAAGTTAGGTTTATGAATTTTGACTCAGAAATGGCTAGACTTGGGTCAGGAATTTGAAGATCATCTTGCCATAAGTAGAAGAGAAAGATAAGAGAGTAAATAAGAATCCTTAAGTGAATTGAGAAGAGTGCCAAAAAAAATCTCAGAGAAAACTGAGAAAAAAATGTAAATTTGAGCATTAAACTTAAAAAAAAAACAGAGTTGCCTCATCACTGGTCATTAGAGAAATGCAAATCAAAACCACATTGAGATACCATCTCATGCCAGTTAGAATGGCGATCATTAAAAATCAGGAAACAACAGATGCTGGAGAGGATGTGGAGAAATAGGAATGCTTTTACACTGCTGGTGGGAGTGTAAATTAGTTCAAACATTGTGGAAGGCAGTGCAGCAATTTCCCACAAGCACCTAGAACTAGAAATACCATTTGACCCAGAAATCTCATTACTGGGTATATACCCAAAGGATTATAAATCATTCTATTATAAAGACACATGCACATGTATGTTCATTGTGGCACTGTTCACAATAGCAAAGACTTGTAACCAACCCAAATACCCATCAATGATAGACTAGATAAAGAAAATGTGGCACATATACACCATGGAATACTATGAAGCCATAAAAAGGGTATGTTCATGTCCTTTGCCAGAACATGAATAAAACTGAAAAGCATCATTCTCAGCAAACTGACGCAAGAACAGAAAACCAAAGACCACATGTCATCACTCATAAGTGGGTATTGAACAATGGAAGCACATGGATACAGGGAGGAAAACATCACACACCAGGGCCTGTGGGGGTGGGAGCCTGTGGGGAATAGCATTAGGAGAAATATCTAATGTAGATGACAGGGTAATGGATGCAGCAAACTACCATGGCATGTGTATTCCTATGTAACAAACCTACACGTTCTGCACATGTACCCCAGAACTTAAAGTATAATAAAAACAAATAAATAAATAAACAGAGCTGTTGAATGCTCAGAAAAGCAGGAGGAAAACATGAAAGAATGTCTGGAAATGAAATAAAGAGAACAATCCAATAGTGGAGCAGTGAGTAAAGTGTGTAAGTCTGCATGCCACGTGTGTGTTTATTTTGAATGCCGAACAAATTACTATGATTGATAGCTTAAAACAAAACAAATGTATTTTCTCAGAATTCTAAAAGCCAGAAGTTCGAAATTAGTAACTTGGGCTGAAATCAAGACAGGATTTCACTTCTCATAAAGGCTCTAGTGACAATCCATCCCCTGCTTGTTCCTGCACCTGGTGGCTGCTGGCATTCCTTGGCTTGTGCCCACGTGACTCCAATAATCATGGTCAGCATCTTCAACTCTCTCTCTCTGCTCTGTCTTTTTATCAGTTCCTCCTCTGTGTGTATTTGATTTCTCTCTGTCTCTTTCTTATAAAGATAATTGCGATTGCATTTAGGACCCACTCAGGTAATCAAAAATAATCTCATTTCACCTTAACTTTATCACATCTGAAAAGATCCTTTTACACAATAAGGTGATATGTACAGATTCTGGGGACTTAATCCTGCAAATCTTTTCAGGCTGTTTTTTAGCCTACCACATCCCATGTAACTTTGGAAGGATGAAACTTATTAGCACTCATTGGATTTAGCAGTTAAAGAGATTTTAGTGACTACAGTAACTGAAAGTTTAAAGTTGTAAGTGGAAAGCAATATACAAAAACAAACAAAATGGTTATTGTTCGTCTGGGAGTTGCAGTTCTAACTTGTTATGAGAGAAAAGAGTCTTAAAATTAATCTCTGGAGAACCAGCATCTGTAGATAATGGATTACTGGGATGGAAATCATAATAGAGATGAAGGCCATTTTAATAGATCCTTTAGAAATTCATTCCTACGGTAAATTATATTTTTAAAACATTTCTATGGTTAAAAAAAAAACCACAACCCATATAAAATAAATATTTACCTTAATTAATTGCAGAGGCAATATGTCCTATAACCATCATCCAGGTTAAGATAAAAAGTTAACCGTGTCCCTGAACCAAATCCCATCATAGCCATACATTTAACACCATAGATTTGAAAACATTTTAAATTTCACTGAAATATGCTCATGGTAGAGTTCAACATCATCCTTTGCCTTCTGTATTTCCTGCAAATAAAATAGGTGACTAGCCCCAGAAGCTCCGTTTAGCTTAGGTTAAATCAAGGCATGGGATGGTGGAATACAGTGTCTGATGCTCCATCTCTTTCTTTTGTAAACTCTTCAGTCTTTTTGTAAATGTTATTTAGATGTAATTGACAAGAAGCAAACTTCACATATTTAAAGTGCATCATTTGATAAGTTTTGACAAAAGGCATGTACCATGAAATCATCACTATCCTCGAGATAATATATCAATTCCCAAACTTTCTGTCTGATTCTATTTACACCCTCCTTCTTGCTTCTACCTGCCATCTTCAGGTAACAAAATATCTTTTTATTATCAAGACAGATTAGTTTATAATTTCTAAAATTTTACATATATGAAATAATGTACTATGATTTTGATACTATCAAAATTCTTCTTTCAAACAGCTTGATAATTCTTATACTCTTTCAGGTTATTGCATACATTAACGGTTTATTATTTTGTATTACTGAGTTATCCTCCATTTATACCACGTTTGCTTTGTCTATTCATCTATTTTGAACATGTTCTTCATTTCTAGTTTTTGGCTAGTACTATAAAGTTACTCTAAATATATACTTTAAAAATTTTGAGTGGATAGATGCAGCCATTTTCCTTGAGTAAAGCATCTAGAAGAAGAACAGTTGTGTCACATAGTAAGCATATATTTAATTTTTTTGTAAAGCTCCCAAACCATTTTCCCCAGAAAACGTACTGTTTTATTTTCCCACCAGCAATTTTCAAGAGTCACTCCATGTTCTCAACACTTGTTATTATGAAGGCTTTTTAATTTTAAGCATTCTGACAGGTATGTAGTAATATCTCATTGTGATGCCAAACTGCAATTTGCAACAATTTGCATAATTACTAATGTTCACTATCTTTTCATGTGCTTAACTGTCATCCACATATCTTTGGAGAGACATTTAACTCTTTTGCCTATTTTAAAAATTGTATTATTTTTGTGATGCTTACAGTAGTCCCCCATTATGCATAGAATATATGTTTCAAGACCCTCACTGGATGCCTGAAACCACAGATAACACTGAATCTGATTGGCATCAATTGGAACACATTCTGTTTATGTCTTTCATCTGGAAATTTAGTGTCCTTCCCATCTTAACTAAGAACTTACCATGCACTGTGGCTATAACTTTTGCAGTTTGAGATTCAACAGCAAAATTAACACAAATTTCTTTTTCCTTAATCACAATTTCATAGATGGGAAGATTCTACAGATCTTAGTACCCTCTCCATAAAATTTGCTTTTCGTTTTAAGTGAAAAACTTTCACCTCTTCCCTGACGAAAGCACTTTACAGCTTCTTTTTGGCATATCTGAATTGCCAGCATCACCAGTCTTGGATTTTGGGGACCATTATTAAGTAAAATCGGGATTACTTGAACACAGCACTGAGATTCTGTCATAGTTGATCTTTGGGTAGCATAACACCTCATAAATATGCTGGACGAAGGGGTGATTTACATCCCAGGCAGGCCAGAGTGAGATGGCACAAGATTTCATCATGCTACTCAGAACAGCACACAATTTAAAACTTATAGCTCACTGATATCTGGAATTTTCCATTTGATATTTTCAGATTTTGTTTGACCACGATGAGTAACTGAAATCTTGGAAAGCAAAACTGCAATCAAGGGGGAATTATTGTAATTTCACATGTCAACTTGAATAGTCTAACCTATCCTTACATAGCTGTGTCTATGAGGGTGTTTCTAGAAGAAATCCACTTTCGAATAGGACCTCCACCTTCTACCATCAGACATTTGTGTTCCTAATTCTCAGGCCTTTGGACTGGACGAGGAATCAAAGAGTTATCAATTGGCCTCACTTTTTCCTACCCTTCCACACTCTATCCCTGTTCTCAGGCCTCCAGACTTGGAGGTTGGAACTACACCACCAGCTTTTCTGGCCCTACTGCTTATAGAGAGCAGATTGTGGGGCTTCTCTGGCTCCTCAACTGTGTGAGATAATCCCTTATAATGAATCTCTTTCTGTACTGTCTGTATGTATCCCTTGTAAATCACTACATGTAGTTTAAAAGGAAAAATAATAATAGTTACAGAAAATTATACATATACTACCTCCATAACAGCAAATTCAAGACAATCCTAGAAATCAAAAAGTAAATAAGTAAGAGTAACCAATATTTCTTTGTAAAAACAATGTAAGAAAATGTTTATGTTATTGAGAAAAATATTTAAGATCATGTTAACGAATATTGAAACTGCAAACACCATAAAGTTAGGAATTTATACTTTTGCTATGAAGAAATTTTAAAAAGTTAAATGATAAGCATGAAGTTGAAAAAATTAAACTTAATATCCAGGCCAAATTTTTAAAGTACTGAAAATAAATATGAAAAAGAGAAATGACCTAAGAACATTATGCAAATATTATAAGACATTTCACTGGAGAGAAAATAAATTAGCTAATAAACATAGAAATGTTTATCCTAAGTAGTAACTTAAAAAAAATTAAAATGAAAATAATTTCCAGCTATCGAGACAGAAAGAGGTCACATAAAATACAGGAAAATTATGGGAGTATGAGAAGATAATTTCTATATAAAAGACCTTAATAAAAACTATAAATTGACATTTTTTTTAAAAAAAGACAACTGAATAGAAAAAATAAGCCAAAATTATCCAAATGGTGAATTAACATGTGAAAGTTTATCACTGATCAGGAAAAAACAAATTAAAATTATTAGATATCATTATACATTCAGAATAATGCCTCAAACAAAAAGAGAGAAAAAAAAATACCAACTACTGGAAACCTTGTAAAGAAATTGGTTGGACGTAAAATTTGCAAAACCACTTTGGAAAGTGTTTATAATATTTACTCAACTAAATATATCTAATGAAACAGTAACTCTACTCATAAGTATACTTTCTACAGAAATGCATACATACATACTCCAAAAATAAGAAAAAATAATAATTCTTGCATAACTACTGCTAACAGCCTCAAACTGGAAACTATTCAAACACCAATCAACACAGAACAGGTAAACATATTGTGTTATAGTCACATAATATGAAAACTATTAAACACCAATGAACATAAAATAGGTAAAGATATTGTGAGATAGTCACACAGCAGAATACTATATAGCAATAAAAATGAATAAACTACTTCATCAAACAGTGTAGATTATTTCAAACACATAATGTTGAACCAAAGAAGCAAAAGCAGTAGTTAATATTCCATAATTCTGTTTGCATAAATTACAAAAATAGGCTATACTAAAACTTACACTTTCAGGAATTTGGATAGTAGTTAGTGACCCCTATTGGGAATGGTTAATGAACTGGGAGCATGGAAGGGTTTTCTGGGGTGCTGGTCACATTCTCTTTCTTGATCTGGATACTGGATATACAGACATGTTCTGTTTAAGAAAATTATAGAACATTTCACTGGAGAGAATTTAAAACAAACAATAGTTTTTTAAAGAGTTCTTCCGAGTTGCTAACTGGGTGATAATCATTCCCTTTTTAAAATTTATATTTCATTATACACATTTTTAAAAACAATAATGTTCTGGTTATTAGCCCTTTGTCAGATAGATAGACTGCAAAAACTTTTTTCCCATTCTGTTGGTTGCCGGTTCACACTAATGATAGTTTCTTTTCCTGTGCAGAAGCTCTTAAGTTTGATTAGATCCCATTAGTCTATTTTGGCTTTTGTTGCCATTGCTTTTTGTGTTTTAGCTGTGAAGTCCTTTCCTTTGCAGGGACATGGATGAAGCTGGAAACCATCATTCTCAGCAAACAGACAGAAGAACAGAAAACCAAACACTGCATGTTCTCACTCATAAGTGAGTGTTGAACAATGAGAAGAAATGACACAGGAAGCGGAACATCACACACTGGGGCCTGTTGGGGGTGGGGGACTAGGGGAGGGACAGCAGTGGTGGAGGGATTGGGAAGGGATAATATTAGGAGAAATACCTGTTGTACATTGATGGGGGATGGATGCAGCAAACCACCATGGCATGTGTATACCTATGTAACAAACCTGAGTGATCTGCACATGTACACCAGAACTTAAAGTATAATATAAATAAATAAATAAATAATGTTTTTGAATCACCCAGGATGTGAAAATATAGGCATTCAGAAACAATGCTGGTGGAAACATTAAAGAGCAAAGCTATATCAAAGGTTCATTTGGCAGCCCTATAAACCTAAAAAATATATATCCTGCAACTCATTATTTCTACTCTATCCTGCAGAGTAACTTGCAACTGTGTAGGAGAGCTATAAAGAATATCCGTCAAAAATTTTTTTGTAAATTTTTTATTAAAGCCCTTTATATCTATTAATAGGTCTTAATGAAATTAAATATGCTATTTCCATTCTGTACATAAAGTATACTTTTAGTAATCCAAATAATTAAATAGACATATGGACAGGAAAAATACAGGTGATTATCTAGAAACTATATTAAAATACTTGTTAACATTATACATGTAATAATTATAATTTTATTACAGGTTGAAATAATATCAATATATAAAATATTATGACTTTATATTTAATAATATTCAATTAACTTCTACTAGAAAATACTCAATTTTAATTTAAAAGTTAAAGCAGACTAATACTCTGCAGGCAACTATATGAGAAACATACATGCCTGTATATACACATAGATATATAAATACATATGCTTTATAAATCTTGATGATACTGTATTGGGTACATATATATTTAAGATAGTTAGGTTTTCTTCTTGCATTGATCTCTTTACCATCATGTAACGCCCTTCTTTGTCTTTTTTGATCTTTGTTGGTTTAAAGTCTGTTTTATCAGAGACTAAAATTGCAACCCCAGCTTTTATTTTTTCTTTTCATTTGCTTGGTAAATATTCCTTCATTCCTTTATTTTGAGCCTATGTGTGTCTTTGCACGTGAGATGGGTCTCCTGAATACAGCCGGGTTTTGACTCGTTATCCATTTGTCAGTCTGTGTCTTTTAATTGGAACATTTAGCTCATTTACATTTAAGGTTAATATTGTTATGTGTGAATTCGATCCTGACATTATGATGCTAGCTTGTAATTTTGCATGCTAGTTCATGCAGTTCCTTCATGGTGTTGATGGTCTTTACAATTTGGAATGTTTTTGCAGTGGTTGGTACTGGTTTTTCCTTTCCATATTTAGTGCTTCAAGTGGTCTTGTTAAGGCAGGCCTGGTGGTGACAAAAATCTCTCAGCCTTTGCTTTTCTGTAAAGGATTTTATTTCTTCTTCACTTATGAAACTCAGTTTGGCTGGATATGATATTCTGGGTTTTAAATTCTTTTCTTTAATAATGTTGAATATTGGTCCCCAGTCTCTTCCAGTTTTTAGTGATTTTGCCAAGAGATCTGCTGTTAATCTGATGGGCTTCCCTTTGTTAGTAACTCGACCTTTCTCTCTGGCTGCCCTTAACTTTTTTTCCTACATTTCAATCTTACCAAATCTGATGACTATATATCTTGGGATTGCTCTTTCTGAAGAGTATCTTTATGGTATTCTCTGTATTTCCTGAATTTGAATGTTGGCTTCTCTTGCTAGATTAGGGAATTTCTCCTGGATAATATCCTGAAGAGTGTTTTCCAACTTGGTTCTATTTTCCCCTTCACTTTCAGGTACAGCAATCAAATGTAGGAATCTTGTTTTCACATAGTCCCATTTTTCTCAGAGGCTTTGTTTGTTCCTTATTATAATTATTTTTTTCTCTAATCATGTCCTCATGCTTTATTTCATTAGGTTGACCTTCAATCTCTGATATCCTTTCTTCCACTTGATCTATTCAGCTACTGATACTTTTGTATGCTTTACAAAGTTCTTGTGCTGTGTTTTTCAGCTCCTTCAGGTCATTTATGCTCTTCTCTAAAGTGGTTATCCTTGTTAGCAATTCCTATAACTGTTTTCAACATTCTTAGCTTCCTTGCATTGGGTTAGAACATGATCCTTTAGCTCAGAGGAGTTTGTTATTACCCACCTTCTGAAGCCTACTTCTGTCAATTCATCAAATTCATTCTCCATCCAGTTTTGTTCCTTTGTTGGTGAGGAGTTGTGATCTTTTGGAGGAGGAGAGGCATTTTTGTTTGTTTGTTTGTTTTGTTTTTTAATTTTCAGCTTTTTTTGTGCTGGTTTTTACTCATCTTTGTGGCTTTAGATATCCTTGGTCTTTGATGTTGGTGACCTTTGGACACGGTTTCTATGTGGACTTCCTTTTTGTTAATGTTGATGCTATTCCTTTCTGTTTGTTTGTTTTCCTTCTAACAGGCCCCTCTGTTGCAGGTCTGCTGGAATTTGTGGGTGGTCCCCTCCAGACCTTATTTGCCTGGCTATCACCAGCAGAGGCTGCAGAACAGCAAATATTGCTGCCTGTTCCTTCTTCCAAAAGATTTGTCCCAGAAGGGCACTGCCAGATGCCAGCTAGAGCTCTCCTGTATGATGTGTCTGTAGTCTGCTGCTGGAATGTCTTCCAGTCAGGAGGCATAGGGTCAAGGACCCACCTGAGCAGGCAATCTGTCCCTAAGCAGAGCTCAAGCATTGTGCTGGGAGATCTACTGCTCTCTTCAGAGCCAGCAGGCAGGAACATTTCAGCATGCTGAAACTGCACCCACAGCTGCTCCTTCCCCCAGGTGCTCTGTGGTCCCAGGGAGATAGGAGTTGGCTAGCAAGATGGCTGAATAGGAATAGCTCTGTTCTGCAGCTCCCAGAGAGATCAACATAGATGGTCAGTGATTTCTGCATTTCCAAGTGAGGTACCTAGCTCATCTCATTGGGACTGGTCAGACAGTGGGTGCAGCCTACAGTGGGTGAGCTGAAGCGGGGAGTGGGCATTGCCTCATCTAGGAAGTACAAAGGGTCAGGAAACTCCCTCCTCTAGCCAAGGGAAGCCAGGAGGGACTGTGCCATGAGGAGCAGTGCATTCTGACCTGATACTACACTTTTCCCATGTCTTTGCAACCCACAGACAAGGAGCTTTCCTCAGGTGCCTACACCACCTGGGCCCTGGGTTTCAAACACAATACTGGGTGACTCTTTGGGCAGACACTAAGCTAACCACAGGATTTTTTTTTCATACCCCAGTGGCAGCTGGAATATCAGTGGGACAGAACCATTCACTTACATGGAAAGGGGGCTGAAGCTGGAGAGCCAAGTGGTCTAGCTCAGCAGATCCCATCCCGATGAAGCCCAGCAAGCTAAGATCCACTGGCTTAAAATTCTCGCTGCCAGAACAGCAGTCTGAAGTCAATTTGGGATGCTTGAGCTTGGTGTGGGGAGGGGTATCTGCCATTACTGAGGCTTGAATAGCTGGTTTCCCCCTCACAGTATAATCAAAGCCACAGAAAATTTTGAACTCGGTAGAGTTCATGGCAGTTCAACAAAGCTGCTATAACCAGACAGCCTCTCCAGATTCCTCCTCTCTGGCCAGGGCATCTCCAAAAAAAAAAAAAAAAATGGCAGCAGCCACAGTCAGGGGCTTGTATGTAGCTCTTTTAAAAATAGTAATAAATATACACACAAATTTGTAAGGTTTAATCAAAACAAGATGAGATAAAATAATAAAAAAAACAGAAACAGATTTAAATTATAATTGGATACTGTACAATTCTGTTTATTTAAGCAACCTCTATGAACTACATAGCTTATTAAAAATATGAAGAACTAATATTAACCTGAGAACATCCAGTAAAAGAGAATTTCTCAATTTCCAAATAAGAGATTAATAAAGTATTACAATGATATTTCTCAAATTGAATCTGGGTGCAGATATTTTTAAACAGTGTATTATCTAAATTGAGAAACATTTTTAAACCTTAAAAAAAGGAAAAATATTCAATGCATACTGTACAACTAGCATATAGCTAATGTGGACCAGGATTCTAAACTCAAAGCCAGTCTTATTTCTGCATATAGGTGCAAAACTACCTGATGAAATGCCACCAATTTGAATTTCATAGAAGAGTTGCAACATAATATGCCATAAGTAAGTAGGTTTACCCCAGGGATGCAGGGGTATTAATATATAAAATATATCAAAATACTGAATGCTGATAAAGCCCTTTAATAAAGCCCAATTCTTTACTGATAATGTTTTAGCAATTTAAGAAGAGTTACATCTTTATTGTACTAAAAACTCTCTATCTTTAAGAATGGATGACATTATTCCAATAAAGACACTTTCCTCAGGATAGAGATAGGTTTTATTTCCTTAGGAAATATCTACACATTACTGATTGTAATTTCAATTTCTTAGCCTTGAAATTCACAGAAGGGTGCCCCTAAAACATACACACAGAAAAAGATTTTTCAAGTTCATGCTTTCTCTGACCACTTTCTCTTTTAATGTCTCTATTTTTTTCCTATGGAAAAAACAGTCACTTAAAATAATTTTCAGGCAATGGTCCAGCCCCTGTTCTCACTGATCGCACATATAAGAATGAGCCAGTTCACACACAATCTTTACCCCAATTACAAGGACCCAGATTCTGCAATAATTTATAAGTAATGGTAGGGTCAATGGCATTTAAAAATCATTACATAGTCTTTTTTCTCCAGAGTGGCTTTTTCAAAGCTAATGGAAGATCAAACACATCATCAGAACATTAAAATGAAAGCTTTTGTGTTTGGTTTATTGTCTGGTAGAACAGGTCTAAATATGAAGGGTAAAATCAAGGTGCAGATTGTAAAACAAATGTATTTGAAGTGTCTTCTAACATTTTTAGCACTAACAGAATACATTTTTTAAGGCTTTTTGGGTCATGTGGCAATATTCTGTGGTGGTAACCAAGAGAGTGATTCCCTATTCCCCTTCCAACCCTGCTAGTATATTTCAAATGAAAAAAAAATTAAAAAATGATAAGAGGTTGGTTAACTTTATCAAATAATTTTGAGAAACTCTTGATTAACCAGAATTAAATAGGCCTTTATGCAGGAATTGTTAAAATATTTAATATCCTTCTTTAAACTGAACATGTGGAATACATGCTATTCACATAACATGCTATGTTTTCTGAATATGCCTTAGAAATATCTTTTTTAAATGCATATAACTAGGGATTAGTGTTTTATATAATGCACTTTGCAAAATACCTGTTTGAACTACTTCACACAAGCAGAGAGACTATGTTTTACATATTTTGAAAACAACTACAATTTTTTAAAATTTTTGATTGATACATAATAATTGTACATATGGTATACAAGGTCATGTTTTGACACATGTATACATTTTGTAATTAACAAATCAGAGAAACTGGCATATTTGCACCTTAAACATTTATCATTTATGGTGAAAATATTCAAAATCTTCTCAATCAGCTGTTTTGAAATATGTTATTATTAACTATTAACCCTCTGCTGTGCAATAGAACAGCAGAACTTTATTCTCCTAGATAACTGTAACTTTGCACGCTGTGACCAATTTCTTTCAATTCTCCTTCTACCCCTTTTCCTTCACCAACTGGCCCAGCCTCTGGAAACCACCATCCTACACTATATTTCTATAAGTTCAACATTTTAGTTTTCACATGTGAGTGAGACCATATGGTTTTTGTCTTTCTGTGCCTGTCTTGTTTCACCTAACATAGTATCCTCTACATTCATTCATGTTGTCTCAAACGGCAGCATTTCTTGTTTTGTTTTGTTCTTACAGCTTAGTAGTGTACAATGGAATGCTTTCCTTCTTGGGTCAGACTGAACCAGCCCATTTGAATCTCTGGAATCATAAAGGTGGGAGTGTTTCTGACTAGGTGGGTCATTGCAGTGGGCTCTGAGACTTGGCAGGGAGAATAGCAGTAGAGGGGCTCAAGCTAGATCATACTCCCCATAATGCTTCCAAAGTCAACCAGCTCAACTTTTTGGTACCATATGTTGTTTGATACCTCCGATCGATCACAGAAACACAGAGGTTAAATCAGAATGCATGCACTCTTCACTTTCTTTGTTTCTACCTAACTGCCCCCCACCCCAGGGTGGAGGGGATAGGGGAAGTGGGTGGAGGGTCAAACTGTGCTATTTCCCCTAGTACTCCCTGAGGGGTGACACTGGATTGGGCTTCCTGGGAAGTGTTTCAGAATGCTAGGGAAGCTGGATGACTACTTCTGATTGTCTTTTCCCCTGTAAGCCCAGGAAAATACTGGCATTGTACTGACTTGCAGTAAGGGTAGGGGTTCGTGGGGAGAGTGACACCATTCCTCCTGTGCTTCTACTTTGAATTTCGTTCAGTTCTGTGTACCATGTGGGCATCTCAGGCTTGTTTCCAGGTGGTGGGGTTTCCGAAGCAATGTTCAAGTCTGCTGATAGCTGCTAGTTGAACTTTCTACAGAGGGGAGAGCCTGAGATTTCCTATACTATAATCTTACTGACATCACTACAACACCATGACTTTATAACATGCTGTGTGCTACAAACTGAATAATTGTGTCCAGTTAAAACATGGGTTAGATCATAGCCCCAGTGTGGTGATACTAGGAAGTAAGACCTTAAAGAAGTGTGAGACCTTATGAATGAAATTAGTGCCCTTATAAAAGAGGTTCCAGCATACTCCTTTGCCTTTCTACCCAGTGCAGTTGTGGTAAGAAAATAGCTATCTAACCAGGTATTAGAAAACCAGCCCCAACCAGACACCAAATATTCCTAAGCCATGATACTGTATTTTTAAGCCCCCAGAGCTGTGAAATAAATATTTGTTTTATTTATAACCCACCTGGTCTATGGTATTCTGTTACAGCAGATATGGATTGGCTGTGTCCCCACCCAAACCTCATCTTAAATTGTAGTTTCCATAATTCTCACGTGTTGTGGGAGGGACCTGGTAGGAGGTAATTAAATTATGGGGGAGGTTATCCTCATGCTCTTCTTGTGATAAGGAGTGAGTTTCACCAGATCTGATGGTTTTATAAGGGGATTTTAGCCCTTTAACTCGGCACTTGTCCTGGCTGTCTCCATGTGAAGAACAACGTGTTTGCTTCCCCTTCCACCATTACTATAAATTTCCTGAGGCCTCCCCAGCCATGCTAAACTGTGAGTCAATTGAGCCTCTTTCCTTATAAATTACCTAGTCTTGAGTATGAGAACAGGTAATTTATAATTTAGCAGCATGAGAACAGACTAATACAGACACTGTGTAAATTACTGAAACTTAACAAGTACATAAATGAAAGATAGAAAAAAATTAATATAATTTTTCTCATGTTTCATATATATAATTTATATTCCTAATGTTTCTCCCCACTTTATTCCTCCTTCCATTGTTTTCTTCCTTTCTCCCTTCCTTCCTGTATAAATATCCTTTCCTTATTCTAGTTTATTTAGGCAGAAACAGAATGACAGGAGTTTGCACGTTGTCAATTGTCTCCCAGGAAATAGGCAATGCTCCCTCATGAACCCTTAGCTTATCAGCTCTGGAAAAGTGATTACAAAATTGAGTTTGGGTTTATTAGTGATTTAACTTGCAAATTGCCTTTTTGCCTCCCTGGGATTCCAGCTAAGACTGTTAGAAATGGAGTTGGACGCTTTCTTCTTGCTCTTCTCCTTAAGTTCTGACATTTCATTACATGCATCTTTGATTTTTTCAAACAAAAGAAATTAAGAAAATATTAGTGAAATGTTAGATCTTTTTTCTTTTATGTTCATTGTTCACATTCTTAAGAGAATCAGGTGATTTTTAATGGATGCATTTGTAAGTGAGACATTAATGCCGATACAAATATACTTGCCATTATAAAAGCAGATATACCTAGGCCTTACAACAGCACAGCAAAGAATAGAGATGTTGCTATATAAGAAGTACAAAGAGATGTGAAAACATAATACAAAGTTTTAGTTAAAACTTTGGGCATCAAGATGAAAGAAGTACGTGAATTAGGCTTTAAAGCTGATTGATTAAATGTAAATAACTGGAGAGCTGAGCATACAAGAAATTTTATGTACAGGAAAAGAGAAACAGCAAAAACAGGGACAGAAAGAAAATAAGGACAGGAAAAATTCTGTGAGCAGAGAAACAGTGGCATGAAGAAAAGAGTGTGGAGTTAGAGTTATGAGAGTTTGAATCTGGCTCTGATGCTCCTGGGCTCTGTGACAAAGTTCCTATATTGTGACTATAACAATGGTAACTAAACTATAAGAATATTATAAAGATTATATGAGATAATGAATTTAAAAATGCTTAGCATAGTTCCTGGTGCATAGGGAGCACTTGTGGTACTGAAGTTGTTATTCTTACTGCAATGAAGAAAACAATGAGAACTCTAGTATACCTGAGCCAGAGTTCTAGGGAAACTGATGATGTATTTAGAAATCTACAATGGAGGCAGTTGTGGAGACCTTGAATATTTTATTTTGTTGGCATAATATTGAGCATAGCAATGCCATGGGCAGGGTCATATAGGTATTTAAAAGTTAGTCATTGGTAATATGTAGCACGTTTCGGAGTGGGAAAACTATCAATAACCAAAATCAGATACGAAGTCTCTAAAATGCATGGAACATGTAGGAAAAAAAATAGAACAAAGGGAAAAGTCAGTAAGTGTGAGCCAGGTAGATAGGTTTGTGGTTAAAAAATAGTCTCAGTATTTAGAATGATGGGGGTAATAACATTTTTCTTTACCATTTATTAAAAAATATTTCTTGATCTTTGCTTTCTTCTAAGCCTTATCCCAGGTTGCTAGTGATGTGGAAGAAGAACAAATTCTCATTCACTTTACATTCAATTAAGAGACAGCATATATACAACACACAGTTGATACATACAAAATAATTTCAGATGTAGTAAGCATAATGAAAATTTATCCAAAAACATTTCAGAGAAATAAATAGTGGTGAAGACATTTTAAAAGACAGGCTACTTTAAATATCCTGGACCAGTAAAAAGACATACATCTTCTAGTATGCTTGTATCTGAAGACAAGATTTATGAAGATAAATATTTAAAAATTTTTCTGTTCAGTTTTACTGGTTTTATAAACTTTTCAAGTCTTCTCTTACTTTGTATTTTTAAACAGTCTGTCTTCTAGCTAACTAGTTCTTTCTTCTGCTTGTGCAATTCTACCATTAAGAGACTCTAATGTATTATTCAATTTATCAGTTACATTTTCAACTCTAGTATTCTGCTTGATTCTTTTTAATTATCTCAATCCCTTTGTTAAATTTATATGTTAGAATTCTGAATTCTTTCTCTGTGTTTCCTTGCATTTCTTTGATTTTTCTCAAAACAGCTATTTTGAATTCTCTGTCTGAAAGATCCCCTATCTCTGTTTCTCCAAGCTTAGTCTCTGGTGCTTTATCTAGTTTCATTGCTGAAGTTATGTCTTCCTGGATAAGCTTAATGCTTGTAAATGTTTGTCTGTGTCTGGACATTGAATTGTTATTTATTCTAGTCTGTACAGTCTGTGATTGTTTGTACCCTTCCTTCTTGAGAAGACTTTCCAGATATTTGAAGGGGCTTGGACCCAAGCCTAGCAACATTGTGATTTATGCAGACTTAAAGAGGTTCCACCTTGGTAGTCTTGGATAAGATCCAGAACTATGCTCTGGATTACCAAGCAAAGACTCCTGTTCTTTTCCCTTGCTTTCTCCAAACAGAGTCTTTCTTTCTGTGCTAAGCTGCCCAGAACTAGAGGTATGGTAATTTAAGCACCTCTGAAACTGCTTTGGATCAGACCTAACTGAGTCAGCACAGCACTCGGTCTCACTCAAGGCCCTCTCCAACCACTACCTGTCTACCATCTAGGTTCACTTAAGGTCCTAGGGCTCTATGATCAGCAGGTGATGAAGACAGCCAGGTTTGTTTCCTTTCCTTCAGGGTGTTTAGTTCCCCCAGGCCCTGGGCAGGTCCAGAGATGTTGTCTAGTAACCAGTAATTGGAATAAACTAATCTTAAAACTTTACCTAATATTCCATTCTATTAAGAATGGAATGGTTAAGCTGGCACTCAAACCGTAATACAAAGTTCTTCTCATTCTTCCTTCCACTTTCCATAGGCAAAGGAGCCTCTTTCTGTGGCCAGCACAATCACTGGCACACAGGGGGTTCTTCCAGGCCACCACTGATGTTCACTTAGGACCTAAGGGCTCATTAGTCAGCTTGTAGTGAATGCTACCAGGTTTGGGGTTCACCCTTCAGGGTAGTGGTCTCCCCTCTGACCCAGGACCAGTTCAGAAATGCTGTCTAAGAGCATAGGCCTGGACTTGGGGACACCACTAACCCACTTGATACTCTGCTCTACTGTGGTGTAAGACAAAGTACTCTTTACTTTTCCCTCTGCTTTTCTCAAACAGAAGTGGTCTTTCACCATAGCAACCACAGCTGGAAATGTGCTGGGTCATGTCTGAAATCAGCACATCTCAGACCCCAAAGCCAGCACTGGATATAACTGCTTGTAATTCAGCACTCTTACAGTCATCAGGTGATTAATTCTGCCAACTGGGTCCTTCCCATAAGCCACTGAGCTCCCTTTTGGCCCACAGCGAATCTAGACATGTCATTCAGAAGCTAGGGATTACAATGGGGCCTAGAGACTCTGTCTGGTGCCCTATCCTAGGATGGCTTAGCTGGTATCCAAGATAAAATAAAAAAATGTTCTCTTTACTCTTCACTCTCCTCCTTGTAAGCAGAAAGAAGGCAAAATGGCAAAACATTGGTTGCTGTGAGCTCCACTGCCTGGGGTTAGAGGAGGGATGGTGCAAGCCTTCTACCAGCCACCCAAGCTGTTGTTTCCCTAGGTCACATACCATCCTAGTTCACCAGTTCTGAGCATGGCCCAGCTCTAGGAATTGCCCAGGAGTTGCAGTCTTTGTGGCCTAGGCTGCCTTTCAAGTTTATGTAGGATCACAAAGTACTTTGGCCCATGGTGGCAAGGCTTCCCAGGAAACTCAAGCTCTGACTGCTGGGATTGGTGATTGATTCCCCTCTGGCTAGGTTGGGCCCAAATGCTCCTTCTGGGCATGGGTGCTGGGCTTTGGTCTGTGACAGGGCAGCGTTGAGTTCAATGCAAAGTCCCCCAGCCACTGTGCTCTCTCTCCCACAAAAAAATAGATTCTTTCTCCATGCCACACCGAGGCTGCCAGGGATGGAGAGGACGCAGCTTTGGCTATGCAAGACTGTCTCTCCAACTGTCTTCTATGCCTTTTTCAGAGATGTAAAACTAAAATCAGGTACTATAATTGTTCACCTGACATGGTTCTTGTGATAGTGCTTTTCTATGTGCAGACAGTTGCTAAAATTTTGTATTCCTGCTGGGAAGATTAATAGTGTAGGCTTCTGTTGCACCATCTTGCTCTGTCCACAATATTTCTTTTCCATTTTTCTTAACTCTCCTCTAATCCCTATTATTCCCTTATTTCTGCTAATGTTGTTTAGTTTGCTCATCACTTTCTTGTTCCTCAAAGCATGTTATAGATTTGAGATCTTTCATTTTTAATATAACTTTTTACAGATACCGTTTTTCCTCTGACCACAGACTTCACTGTATCCCATAAGATTTGCTATGTTATGTTTTTTAATTTTCATTTGTCTTTACGTATTTTCTAATTTCCCTTGATTTCTTCTTGAACCCATTAGTTTTTAAGAGAGTGTTATTTTCCACATATTTATAAATGCATCACTTTTCTTTCTGTTATTTATTCCTAGTTTTATCCCATTGTTATTACATAAGAAACTTGCTATGATTTAAATATTTTTAGATTTAGTGAGACTTCTCTGTGGTCTAATGTATGATCTATTCTGGAGAGTGTTTCAGATCCACTTGACAAAAAAGTGTATTCTGCTGTCATTGTGGGGAGCATTCCACAAATGTTCACTAGACCTACTTTTTTTGTAGTGTTGGTAAGGTCCTTTATTTCCTTATTGATCTTTTATCTAGATATTTTATTAATTATTAGAAGTGGTATATTGAGATCTCTAACTATAATTGTAGATCTGCCTATTGATTTCTCCTATAATTCTGGCTTTTTTGTGTGTTATATATTATGGGGTTCCGTTGTTTGGCGTCCATAGCCTTCTAATTTCTCCTGTATACACTAGGGGTTTTGAATGCCCTAATATCTCAAAGAATCTTCCCAGCTTTTCCTCCAATGTTTTGTTTTATTTTTAAATCGATTGTATTTCTCAACCATAACCTTTTGTCTCAGTCATTTTCAGGTTATTTCACCTTGCAGCATTTTCTACCTATGCACAGCACTTTTCTGGCCTGAGATCTGATTTAGGCAAAACAGATATGAACACCTGGATCAATGCTTTAGGTGCCTCCAGACATGTTAGAACAAACAGACCCATAATATGCAAATAAGTTCTGCTCTTCTTGGTCCAGAAGCAGGAACCAGAGTTCCACACTGGAAACATGGGCTATCACTGCTTCAAGATTGCTGTCATTCCAGGGACACAGTGATACAACGGTATGTTTAAATAAGGGAAAGCTTTCCTACTGTTTTCAAGCTGGTATTTTCTTTATTAAAGAAGGCTAGGTTGTTGTAAACCTTTGAATGCTTTTCAAAGTTCTGACAATGTTGACACTGACATTTCTGACATTTCTGTCTTTATGTGTGTGTATGTGTACAAATATATATTTCATATATATCATTATATTACATATTTCATATACATTATATATATTTCATATATTATATGTATATTTCTATAGGGGCACAAGAGCTTGGAGCCACTTAATTTGCTCTTTTGCTGATGTAATTTCTCTTGAATTTGTGCTCTAGCTAGGTCTGTAGCTGTTACTGCTGCCCACTAAAATTTGAAAAAATATTGAACAATGAATAAGAAGCTCAGCTTAAAAATAGAGATGATAGGTTTATAGCTCTTTCATTCATACATAAATAGTATGATAGCTGGAGATTTTAAAAGTCTCTCTGATAATTGTTTAGCATACATAATTCATAGTGTTCCTTATGGACTACCTTTACTTAAAAAAATGAATATAAAGTACTTGAAATAAAGATGCTTAATTAATTTGTTCTTCCTTCTTCTACCTCTTTTCTATATTCTAAGACTTTAAACATTCATTTTTAATGTTCCTCTGTCCTTCTCTGGAAGTGTCATAAAGAAATATCTGAATATACTTGTAGCATTCATTTGAAGCAACTGGAAATAATGAAAAGAACCCTAATCTTAATTTTGGAAGATTAACATTCAGATTTATTCTTTCTTAATCACGGATAGGTGTTTCTGGGCAGATTACTTAAGTTTTCTGATCCTCCTTTCTCTTTTGTAAAATAGAGGTTATCATATTTACAGGACAAGGTCTTAAGAATTTTTTTTACAGAGAAGTGAATCTGCTTCTCAAGATATATAGTTCAGAGTATACTCAGGAGATTTCTTTTTAAATAAATGAATTAATGCATGAATGATGATAAAGTCTAAAGGCACATGAAAAGAAAGTTTATGAAGATAATGCCCAAGCGGTTTTCATTTAGCAAATACCCACACAAAGAAATGAGGAAGAGGAGACATTAAATAGTGTATTGCTTCCCATTTTATAAATGCATAGAATAGTAACTTTCAGACATGAGAGAAAAGAAAAGTCAATACAGATATAAAACAAACAACAACAAAAAAAACCTTTAGCAAGCCAATCAGTGCATCGGTACATCTGTACTTTTTGGGAAATGGAAGTTCAGACTCTTCAACAAATGTATACAAGATTTATTACAATGCACGTCACCCTCTATCCTATGTTGAAATTAATTGTCCCATAGAAGGATGTGAATTATGCTGATAACACATTTGAGTTCAGTGCTGGGAAAATTTAGCATGAAATATATTGTTGCTTTTTCATAATAAGTAAAGTACACTATGGTTATAAATACATGGGGTTATTTTGGTGGAATATCACAATGGTTTAATCCCCATTTGGTCATAAATAACATGAAAGCAGTCTATTGCATTCATGCATTTTATTTTCCCTGACTGTCCATGTCACACAATTCACAATTACTTAAAAGTACTATACCATTTTACAAACAAGTTACTGATAAGATATACCTTTAGTATTCTGACACTTAAATTATTAAACTATCTATACTACCCAAATTCTATATACCATCTCAGTACAAGTAAACTGGAGTTTGCTAACTGGAGTGGACCACAGAACCTTTTGTTAATTTTCCCAGAAGGTAAATTTCCCACAAAAGGTAAAATTAGGAAATATACTTTTAGTGTTGTAAATTTGACCAAAAGTCAACAAGAAGCACGCACCTACTTCTTTTTACCAGTGCATACGTGGCCTTAAGAATAGCATTAGCATCAAGATGCAATAACAAGAGAATCGAAACATAAGAAGATTTTATGTGCAGATGGTGCCTTGCCATTTATCACTGAGCCACAAACAATTATCCTGGAAATATTGAGATAAATAGACCCATTTAGTAAAAGAGCTAATTGTGAGAGGCATTGGGATAAATCTGAGCTATTTTCCATATCAAAGTTTTCTCTAGTTCAATTGCATCTTCTATAGAGTTATAACCAACCCACCAGTACCTGAATCTTTTTCCTCTTTTTCTTTGCTTTTAGGATACTTCATTTTATAGGAATATGTTCATTCTGGGATTATAGGTTTCAATGCAGATAAACCTGGAAAGTGTCACTGTCTAAGGAATTACAGTTACTTTGTAGCATTTTCAGAACGCCAGTTTTCCTTATGCATCTGAATTCTCTCTCCTCTTTATACTTCAGAGCCTAATAAAATTCATTGTATTTTGGTAGTTTCCAATTAATGAATATTTATAAACAGTGAACATTTGAAAGTGTTTGGATCTTTACCATGCTCATAATGGAAGGATTTGATACCAGCTTCTTTACATACACATGCAGTAAACTAAGTCAGGCAAAAGAGTTTTATGACAAAGTCACAGGCTTTGAGACTGCAGGGTAAAGTGGATTGGCTAATAAAAAAACAGAGACTGAGTGTTGAAAACACAGATTCAAGTCCCTGTTCTCTCACTAATTAATTATATCCACAGATGAATTCTTGTCACTGTCTCTTTTCCGTGAAATGGGATTGAAGATCCTGGAATCAAACAGGACCATATTCAAGCATTTTGTAAACAGTAAAACATGACAATAAAGGTTAGCTTTGGTTGTGTCCTGCAAAATGGGCAATGTCACTCAGAAGTAAGTGTTAAGTATCTTCCTACCAAATACCTTGGGCTGGAATAAAAATTTCAGTAGGCAAATTGCCTAATTGGGAGCCAGAACATACTGAAAAATCATGCAGAAAAAAAGTATTTGTATGTAGTATTTGTTTGACTACTTCTTAATAAGTTATATTCTTTTTATAAAACCCAGAAAAGATAAAGCAGGGTAATTACTTGTTTTGAAGGCTGTAATTTTGCTTCTCATGTACAGTGTAACATTATTACAGTTGGAGCAATTTAGTGGACAAAATGAAGGAAGAAAATTGAAATTATTAAGCTAAATGCCACCCTATATAACTTAAGCTACCGATTTAAATAACAAGATTTAGCTTTCGTGATTAGCTACAGCTAGACAGTCAAGACATTCGAAAACAACTAGCATCATACCACAGCACTTACAAATACTTACAATCATATTTTCTTCTTTAGCTTTACTTAAGCTAGAGATGGTAACTATAAGCATATTTCTTCATGGCTACATGTTAAACAGATCAACCAAATTTGTCCTGCTACACTAGGGCTTGTCCTTGAAAAAAAACTGGACAAAACTGGAAATTCATTAGATAGAGTGCTTAAGAAAAGAAATTAAAGGAATATTTATTTCACTGGGAAACATAGGTCTATAGCCAAGGAAAAAATTCTGATTTATTGCTGCCCACATAATGTGATAAGAAACAAGTATTTGATTTTTCTTCTTTGGAAAAGAATAGAGAACCCAAAAATTAACCCAATACTTACAGCCAATTGATCTTTGACAAAGCAAACAAAACATAAAGTGGGGAAAGACACCATGTTCAACAAATGGTGCTGGGATAATTGGCAAGCCATATGTAGAAGAATAAAACTGGATCCTTATCTCTCACCTTATACAAAAATCAACTCAAGTTGGATCAAAGACTTAAATATAAGGCCCAAAGCCATAAAGCTTCTACAAGATAAATCCTTGTAGAAGCTTTATGGAAAAATCCTTCTATATATTGGCTTAGCAAAGACCTCATGATCAAGAACTCAAAAGCAAATGCAACAAGAGCAAACATAAATAGATGCAACTTAATTTAAGAGCATCTGCATAGCAAAAACAAACAAACAAACAAACAATCAGCAGAGTTAACAGACAAGCCACAGAGAAGAAAATCTTCACAATTTATACATCCAACAAAAGATTATCCAGAATCTATAAGGAACTCAACAAATCGGAAAGAAAAATAATCCCATCAAAATGTAGGAAAGTGGGCAAAGGACATGAATAGACAATTCTCAAAAGAAGATAGACAAATGGCTAACAAACACATGGAAAAACGCTCAGCATCACTAATTATCAAGAAAATGCAAATCAAAATCACAATGTGATACCACCTCGCTTCTGCAAAAAAGGCCAGAATAAAAAAAAAATGAAAAAAATACTGTTATGTTGGTGTGGATGCAGTGAAAAGGGAACACTTTTACACTGTTGGTTGGAATGTAAACTAGTACAACCACTATGGAAAACAGTGTGGAGGTTTCTTAAAGAACTAAAAGTAGGCCAGGCACAGTGGCTCATTCCTGTAATCCCAGTACTTTGGGAGGCCAAGGCAGGCAGTTCATGAGGTCAGGTGATAGAGCCCATCCTGGCCAAAATGGAGAAACCCTGTCTCTACTAAAAATATAAAATTAGCTGTATGTAGTGGCACATACCTGTAGTTCCAGCTACTTGGGAGGCTGAGCCCAGAGAATTACTTGAACCCAGTAGGCGGAGGTTGCAGTGAGCTGAGATCGTGCCACTGCACTCCAGCCTGGTGACAGAGTGAGACGCACCTCAAAAAAAAAAAAAGAACTCAAAGTAGGTCTACCATTTCAGCCAGTAATCCCACTACTATGTATCTACCCAGATGAAAAAAAAGTCATTATATACAAAGATACTTGCACACACATTTACAGCAGCACAACTTGCAACTGCAAAAATATGAAACCAACTCAACTGCCCATCATTCAACTAGTGGACGAAGAAAATGTGGTGTATATGTGCCACATTTTCCCAGTCCAGTCTATCATCGATGGGCATTTGGGTTGATTCCAGGTCTTTGCTATTGTAAACAGTGCTGCAATGAACATTCGTGTGCATGTGACTTTATAGTGGAACAATTTATAGTCCTTTGGATATATACCTAGTAATGGGATTGCTGGGTCAAATGGAATTTCTATTTCGAAATAAGGGAGGGTCAGCAGAGGGGGGGAGCGGGGGAGGGATGGCATGGGGAGAATTGCCAAATATGGGTGAAGGGGCAGAAGGCAGCAAAACACACTGCCATGTGTGTACCTATGCAACTATCTTGCATGTACTGCACATGTACCCCCAAACCTAAAATGCAATAAAAATTTTAAAAAAAAGAAAGAAAATGTGGTGCACATATATATGCACACACACATATATGTCATGGAATAATACTCAGCCACAAAAAGCAGTGAAATAGTGTCATTTACAGTAACCTGGATGAAATTGGAGACTACTATTCTAAGTGAAGTAATTCAGAAATGAAAAACCAAACATCATATGTTTTTATTCATACATAGAAATGAAGCTTTGAGGACTTAAAGCCATAAAAATGATACATTGGACTCTGGGGACTCAGGGGAAAAGGGTGAGTGGTGGGGAAGGATAGAAGACTATACACTGGGTACACTGTACACTGTTCGGGTGATGTGTACAACAAAATCTCACAAATCATCACTAAAGAACTTATTCATGTAACGAAGCACCACTTGTTCCCCAAAAACCTATTGAAATTAAATAATAATAATAATAAATAATAATAAAAGTAACTCACTATCATATCATCGTGTAGTGAACATTCTTAATGTAAGGTGGGGGTTGGAGTACTCAAAAACACTTTTTAAAAAGTCGTCTTGTTACAATGTAAATATAGGAATGACAATAGCAGTTCAAATATTTTTAGATATCTTATTTTACTTTACATTCTATGTCCAGAATTTTCTCATAATCTTAACTATGGTTTTAGAAAACCTACTGTAAGTAGTCTCATCACATAGCTAGTCCCTTGAAGATACATATTAGGTGGCTTTTTATTTTTACCATTAAAAGTAATGGTCAGATGAACATGATTTTGTATGTATATCTGTAGATATTAAATAGATTTTAAGAAAATTCTTGAAAATGAAATTATCATTTCAAAGGCTATAAATATTATTAAAATGTGGATATGTACATCCCTGATATCCCTGAAAAACCACTGTACTCATACTATTTTCTTGAAATAATTAATCATTCCATAAGCTTTTTGTAATCATACTATTTTCTTGAAATAATTAATCATCCCATAAACTTCTTATCTATGTGTATATATTTTTACATTTCCAACAATATATACATTATAATATTTTAAAACTTTTCCTATTTGCTAGACTATGGTAGAGTTTCTTATTCTTCGGTCTTTCACCTATTTATTTTTTTGAGGGGTTATTCTTCCTCTAAAACATAGGTAAACATTCATTTTTGAATCTATAATGATGTTAAGACATCTTGTACAGTAGAATTAACTATGACGCAGTTTATCAATTTGATCTCTCTTTTCTAATTATTTCACACTGCTCTGGAGATTACTTGGCAACTAATAGTTCAACAAATATCAATTTAACAAAAAATGAATAAATTAACAGTGATTACTAAGGTGAGCATGTATAGGTTTGGGTCTTAATGCTGAAATATAAAATGTTTATTTTTATTGGTGGTTTTAATCTTGAGATTCACCAATCACTGAGATATTTGATATAAAGTGTTTGCAGTAAATACTGAAACCTCTTACTGTTTCTACAGATTACAGAAATATCAGTTAGCGTAGCATGAGCGTATTGTTTGCAATTATTTGCAATTTATTTTGTATGCTTTCAAAAACTACTAGGGCCATGGAAAAGTAGCTCTCTCAGACTGACTCCTCTATCTCAATTCAAAAAGGCAATTCAAAAAGCTGGACTAAACCAAAATTTTGTTATCACTAGAAAGCACTAGTAGTTAATACAAAGGAAGCACACAAGAGGATATGAATATTCACATTAAATTTCTCTTTAACTGCATTTTAAATAAAATTTCCACAGAAACTGGACATTTATTGTTCAGAGGAAATACAGAGTTCTGGATTGCCAATGCAGCTGAAACTTGATATGCAGGAGAGAGTAGCAGAGAAAAATTCTCTAAAAACCTGTCTAAAAACTTATCTCCTATCTTTGGTTAACTCCTAAGCTGCACATACACATAAAAGACAGCTAGAAGCCCGAGTAAAGAAGAGAGGTTGCACAAGACAATCCAAGCCCAGACAGAATTTACATGGAATACAAAAGACAATGGGTATTCAGCTGTGACCTCCAAATGATTGTGCCTTACATGTAAAGGAAATACTAAAATCCAACCACCCTAACATAGCCTAGAGTAAAGTATCAACAGAATCAAGATGAAACCCTCATATTTCAATTTTAAAATAAAGGAATGCAAAACCCTGAAAACCAAAATAGAAACTCAACAGTCTTTATAGGAATATAAGATAACGCAAGTCTCCACATGCACACTATGTCACAAAGAAAAAAAAAGTGTAAAGAAAAGAAAAATATTTAAAATATGGGAAAAATCATATCATACAGCCAAAAATCTAATCTACCTATAATTGGAGTTCAATAATGGGATAACAGAGAGAATAGGCCAGAACCCACATTTGAAAAAATATTGACTAAATAACATCTAATATGATGAAAGACATGACTTTGTGGATTTGAGAAGTTCAGCAAATATCAGTTCATCTAAATCCATAGTCTATCCCTGAAACAAATTACTAAAATCATTAGATTAGAAGTAAATATCCAAAATTCAATTTAATTTCTACATATTAGTAAAAAATTAAAAATCCTTCACAGATATCCTGCAGATAAGGTTGCACTACTGTATATATATATATATATATATATATATATATATATATATATATTCACATGATTTATAAAATAGGGGTCACATTAGCTGAATATTTTAAAAATAATATTTTAAGTAAACAGTCCTGGAAAATTAGATAACCTTACAGAAAAGAAAATAATTTTTGTCTCATTTCTTATGATATGAGTTAATATAAAAATTAATATATTAATTTAATAAAAATTAATATAAAAACTAATATATTAATTTAATATAAAATAATATAAAAATTAATTAATGTAAAAATTAATCTGAAATAGAATATAGATGTACATATCTATGAAAGGTAAAACAAATTTTCAAGAATATACAGGAAAATAATTCTGTGAACTTGGGTGAAAAAATGCTTGTTAAACAAAGCAGAAATGTGCTAACCCCAAAATCAAAATATTGATAAACTGGACTTCTTTGAAATCAAGATATTTTGTTTGCTGAAATGGGTAATTAGAAAAAAAAACTGGAAGAAGATACATAAAACAAATACATCTTACAAAGAATATATATCCAGATTATAAATGAATCCTACAAATTCATATTTAAAAGTCCAAAAGCACATTTTAAAAACTGGGAAATTTGAACAAGCAAAAGGTAGATAGCTAAATGGCCCATAAGCATATAAAATATGCTCAACATCATTATGCATCAAGGAAACAAAAAGTAAAATCTCAATGATTTATCAGCTTACTCAAAGAAAAAAAAACCCTATAATTAAGAGGACAGACAATGTCCACTGCTGGTGAGGATATGAAGAAACTGAAATTCTCAGGTAGTGTCAGTAGAAATATAAATTACTTCAACTACTGTGGATAACTCTTGACAATGTCTATGAAGCTTAGGCACACTTCTACTTTATTACCCAACAATGCCGTACTTAGGTATATATCACAAAAACATAACTGCTTACATTAACCAACAGACTGTACAAAAAAATTTTTACTGACCTCATTCATGGTAGCATAAAACTGGGAGCAACTCAAACATCTACAAAAAAGAGAATGGATCAATTTTAGTGCATTTGTAAAATTGACAAAAACTATTTCTGAAAAATGCGAAATCATAATAATTCTCACAAATAATATGTTGAATGAAAAAAGACAGACACAGGTTATATGATAATAATTGGGTGATTAAATTCCTATGATGTTTGAGACTAGCCAAAATTTAATCTTTAGCTTTAGAAAGCAGAACTGTTATCTCTGAGAAGGATTCTAAAAGAATCTTCTGCCATCCAACATAGTACTAGAAGTCCTAGCTAGAACAATCAAACAGGAGAAAGTTTTTAAAGGCATTTAAATTCAAAAGGGAGAAGTCACTTATTCCTGTTTACTGAGGATATGTCCTTATAAGAAACCTAAAGACTCAAAAACAAAACACTAGAACTGATAAACAAATTTAATAAAGTTGCAAGACACAAAATTAGCATACAAAATCAGTAGTATTTCTATATGCCAACAGGGAACAATGTGAAAAAGACATTTAAAAAGTAATCCTATTTATAATAGCCATGTATAAAATTAAATACCTAGGAATTAACTTTATCAAAGGCTTGAAAGATCTCTATAAACTATAAAACACTGATAAAGGAAATTGAAGAGAACACCAAAATATGAAAAAATATTTCATGTTCATGAATTTAAGTCAATATTGCTAATATGACCATATTACCCAAAGCAACCTACAGATTCTATACAATCCCTATCAAAATATCAAAGACAATCTTCACAGAAATAGAAAAAAAAAATTCTAAAACCTATCTGGAACCACAAAAGACCCAGAATAGACAAAGCTATCTTAAACGAAAGGAACAAAACTGGAGGAATCACATTAGTCAACTTCAAATTACACTACAGACATATAGTAAGCAAAACAGCATAGTATTCTCATAAACATAGACACATAGACTAACGGAACAAAATAGAGAACCCAGAAACAAATCAACATACCTACAGCAAACTCATTTTTGACAAAGGTGTCAAGAACATACACTGGTAAAATGACAGTCTTCAATACATGCTGTTGGGAAAACTGGATAGTCATATGCAAAAGAATGAAATTACTCTCCTGTCTCTTTCCATATACAAAAATCAAATCTAAATGGATTAAACACTTATTAAGACCTCAAACTATAAAACTACCACAAAAAATACTTTGGGGGCAATCTCCAGGATACTGGTTTGGACAAAGTCTTCTTGACCAATGCCCTACAAGTACAGGCAACCAAAGCAAACATGGACACATGGGATAACACCAAGTTAAAAAGCCTCTGCATGGCAAAGGATACAGTCAACAAAGTGAAGAAACATCCCTCAGAGTGGGAGAAAATATTTGTAAACTACCCATCTGACAAGAGATTAATAACCAGATTATATAAGAAGCTCAGGGCCAGTTGTGGTGGCTCACACCTGTAATCCCAGCACTTTGGGAGGCTGAGGTGGGTGGATCACGAAGTCAAGAGATCAAGACCATCCTGGTCAACGTGGTTAAACCCTGTCTCTACTAAAAATACAAAAAATTAGCTGGGCATAGTGGCGTGTGCCTGTAATCCCAGCTACTCAGGAGGCTGAGGCAGGAGAATTGCCTGAACCTAGGAGGCGGAGGTTGCGGTGAGCTACCATTGCACTCCAGCCTGTGTAACAAGAGCGAAACTCCGTCTAAAAAAAAAAAAACAAAAACAAAAACAAAAAAATAGAAGAAGCTCAAACAACTCTATAGGAAAAAAAAATCTAATAATCCAATAAAAAATGGGCAAAAGATTTGAATAGATGTTTCTGAAAGGAAGGCATGCAAATGACAAACAGGCATATGAAATGGTGCCCAGCATCTCTGATCATCAGAGAAATGCAAATCAAAATTTCAGTGAGATACAATCTCACTCCAGTTAAAATTGCTTTTATCTAAAAGGCAAGCAATAAAAATGCAGGAGAGAAAATGGAGAAAAGTGAACCCTCGTACACTGTTGGTGGAAATGTAAATTAGTACAACCACTATGGAAAATAGTTTGGAAGTTCCTCAAATAACTAAAAAGATGAGCTACCATATGATCCAGCAATCTCACTGTTGGATATAGACCCAAAAGAAAGGAAATCAGTTTTCAAAGAGAAATCTGCACTCCAGTGTTTGTTACAGCACTGTTTACAATAAATAGCTAAGATTTGAAAGCCACCGAAGAGTCCATCAACAGATGAATGGATAAAGAAAATGTAGTACATATGGACAATGGAGTAGTATTCAGCCATAAAAAGGAAGAGATCTAGTGATCAATTCATGAAGGTCGTTATATTAAGTTAAATAGGCACAGAAAGACAAACATTGAATATTCTCACTTATTTATAGGATCTAAAAATCAAATCAATTGAACTCACGGATACAGAGAGTAGCAGATGGTAACCAGGGTTTGGGAAGAGATGGGTGGAGATGGTTAATGGGCACAAACAATAGAAAGAATGAATAAGACCTACTGTTTGATAGAACGATAGAGTCAATAATAACTTAATTGTATATTTGTAAATAGTTTAAAGAATGTAACTGCATTATTTGTACATCAAAAGATAAATGTTTGAGAGTTTGTATACTCCATTCTCCATGATGTGCTTAGTTCACATTACATGCCTATATCAGAACATCTCATCTACTCCATAAATATACACACCTACTATATAAATACAAAAACATAATTTTTTTAAAAAAAGCCTTCTGGAATGATGTATATTTAAGGGTGACAGTTACACTGATATATACATATGCTTCACATTAAGCTGAACATTTAAGGTTGTGCTCTTTACTGCAGTCACAGTAATTTTTTAAAAAGGCAATCATTAAATGACATCTAATGCCATGTGTTTATTTAGAGTCAAGCTATGCTGTGTTTGTTTGCCAACTGTATTCTACGTTAGGTAAAATTCTGGACTAAGTAGATTTGGCTTTTGTTTAACTGTGGCTTTCAGCAACTTGATTAGGATGTACCATAGTAGTGTTCTCCTTTTCCTTTTCTTCTTTTTTCTGCTTCAGATTTGTTGAGATGTGAATTCATTGGTTTGTAAATTTTATTAAATTTGAATAAAATGTTGGCAATTATTTATTTAAACTTTTTTTCTGACATTTCCTCCTTTCATTCTGTAGATATAATTATACTTCAAATTGTCCCATAAGTTTTGGTGTTCTTTCTCTTTATGTTTTATTTTGGATAGTTTTTCTTTTTCTACTACTTCATGTTTACCACTTTTTTCTTCTGAAATATGTAATGTAATCTGTTATTATATCATGAATATACTATATACATGAATTATATATTATATATTATATACATATTATACATTATATATTATATACATATTATATAAACATATTATATATACATATACATATTACAAACATATATTATATACATGAATATACTTTTCTAGATATTGCATATTATATCTAAAACTTCAGTTTTTGTTTTTTATGTATTCTATTTTCTCTTCATCATGTTCCTATTTTCACCTACTTCTTTGAACTTTTGGAACATATTTATAGTCCTTGCTATTATGTCCTTCTCTGCCAATTGCAATGGTGATTTCTAGATTTGTTTACATTTAATTTTAGCTTTATTATTGGTCTTATCTGCTTCTTCATATGCCTGGTGGTTTTGATTATAAGCTGTATGTTTTGTATTTTTCGTTATTATTTCTGCATAGTAGTTTTAAAATAATATTGCCCTCTTTGTTCTGGTATGCAGTGGAGTTACTGGGGATCAGTTAAAGCCTTTCAAGGTCTATTCTTATACCGAGTTAAGCTGCTTTCTCTCTAGTGGTCTGTCCCACAAATTATGAACACCTCAGTATCCCCAAATACTAATCTCCTTTTTTCTCCACTCTCAGAGACTTCTGAAATTTGGCTTTTTCTCTTCTGTTACCTGGAAACTACTTCTAAAAAGTAAACTATTGCAATTATAGGGATTATCTCATTTATTTTCGTTCTCTCTGGGATCACAGTTCTGCACTGCGTGCTGTACAAAAACTGAAAACCATTGTTTCTTATAGTTGTCTGGTTTCTAGTTGATTAAGATGCGAGAGAAAATCAAATGCCTCTTAATCCTCCTGGCCTGAAGTGAAAATCTACATACATTCACTTTTGTAAACCCATTGAAACACCCACTGAAAACCCATAAGACACCAAGTGATAATAAAACTTGTTTCCAAGTGATATGGTTGTGTTTTTGTTTTTCCTTAGTTTGCTTCTTAGTTTTTGCCTCCATATATAATTCAACAAATATACCTATTACAGAGCAGTGAAATTAACATTTACTGAAAGATAAGTAAGATTTGATGATTTAAATTTCTTTAATTTTTTTCTTTATTCTTTAGCAGACCTAGACTAGAAAATTACCACTGTCTGTTAAAATGACTATGGACTTGGCTGAAGTGAACCTTATTGGATTTGAATTTTAATCATGTCACTTATTAACTCTGTAATGTGAAGGAATCCATATATCTCCCCTGAGACTCAGTTTCTTCAGGTACAAAATGAAAATGAACTATGAATACTAATTTTGAAATATTCACTGTTTAAAATAATAAAGGCATTTTATGAAACATTGTCTTGCATATAAAAAATGTCTTGACACAAAAAAATAGAAATCTGTGTGCTAAAGAGTATCATAGGGCAAAGGACATAGCTCATATAGAAACAGTATGTAATAGAGAAAATAACATAGAAATTAGGTGTAGGAGAGCAATAATCAAAAGTCCTTTCTTGGAAAATTTACTTGACCTTTTTGAGGCTCATTTTTCTCATTTTTGTAATGAAATGGTTTAAGTTGATAATTGTAAAAGTCATTTCTGAAAATGAAATTATATGATCTGATCTCACTTCATGCCACGTCTTAACAAACTGACCTAACTGGTCACGTACAAAGCTCATTATTTTTGCTATTATTATTTTTTCCTATTAGGCACCAGACAAAAGTAGATTTCTGTGAATTCTTGTTATTTTATAACATGGTTACTGAGTATTGGTTCTTGTATATTAGAGAAAATTCTTCTTTTTGGGTTGTACCATTAATTATTTGTTTTTCACCTTGATAATCTGTGAAGCATTTTTTGGTACAGATTTACCATTCTATCTTTCTAGAGTATACAGTCTCTGTTGGAACCTTAGTCAATAAATGTCCTTAATATTTCCAAAATAGAAGAAAGAAATTCTAAAAATTGTCTCTCTAGCAGTTGAAAATAGAAATTATTGAGGTAATAAAACCTTATCTGAAGTGAAATTACCGTTTCTCACGGCACTTGAGAGGAAATGGGAAAGCCACATGGAGGCAGGAAAAAAAGCTACTAGAAACAAAGATCCCGTTTTTTTATTATCATACTTTAAGTTCTGGGGTACATGTGCAGAATGTGCAGGTTTGTTACATAGGTATACACGTGCTATGGTGGTTTGCTGCATCTATCACATTTTTTGTTAGTTGAAAAGTGCACACTATTCATGCAATGTTTATTGTTTTCTGATGATGTCTGTATGTTACTGAAATCTTGAAAGCTAATATAAAATTGTACGCCTATAAAGCAAAATTAAAAAAAATTATTTTATTATCTATAATTTTGCAATTGTATTATCACTCAGGAGAGTGTATTCTGTCCCCTGCAATGCTTCCATCTAACAGACACTTGCCTTGCATTCAGTTTCCTCTCTACCAGCTTGGCCATGTAGAAGGTTAAGATACTGATTTTAGGAGCCTAATGAGGCTAAGGGAAGACTAGGTTCAGTGACTTGTCTGGAGCCCCCAGGGTAATCTTAAGAGTTAGTGACTGATGTAAAACTGATATCACATGACCCTGAGACAATATACATCATTGCAACAGGGCTAGACAGGACTAAGCTCTTAGGACCAATGTAATATGTTAACAAACTAAAGACCACCACAACTCTGTTTGTGGTAAAAGTGAAGTAAAAAAAAAATACTGAATCCCAAGACAATAGTGCAGATAATATTTATCAAGAATATTCCTTTCATTTTAGCTGATATAATGATAATACATAATTTTATATTATTATTTTAATATGGAAAACATACTATTCTTTTTAATTCCATTTAAGTCTTTTCAGTATCTCCATGAGATGAAGTGAAATGGAGATGTGAGATAATCTATTATTTTATCATGTCATTTGCATTACCCACAATATATTAATTAGTAAAACTAAAAGTTACATAAACACTTATCAATTGATAATAAAAATATAACTCAATAAAAAAGAGAAGTAATCCAATTTAGAAATATACAAAGGATCTTAATGGATATTTCCGAAAAGAAAATTTATATATATATATATATATATATATATATATATATACACACACAAACACACATATATATACACACACATATACACATACATGTAAACACACATATACACATATATACATATATACACACAAAAACATATATATACATACATATATACAAATATATACACATATGTATACACACATGTATATAAACATATATACACACATATATACACATATATACATACACACATATATGCACATATATCTACACACATATATATGCACATATATACATATATACACACATATACACATACATATATACGCACATATATACACATATATACACACATGTAAATATATACACACATATATACACTCATATATAAATACACATACATACACACATACATATACATATACACACATATACACATACATATACACATATGTGCACACATACATACATATATGCATATATATGTATACATATATATGCATATATGTATGCACACATATAAACACACATATATGTACATATACACACATGTGCACATATATACATACATATATGCATATATATGTATACAGACATATATACACATATAAACATACATATATGCATATATATGTATACACATATATATACACATACACACATATATGTACACACACACATACATATATACATATACACATATATGCACATACATATATACACATACAGATACATACACACATATACACACATATATACACATATATACACATATATACACATATACAGACACACATATACACATATATATAAACATACACATACACATATACACACACAAATATACGCATATATACACACATATATACACCCACATATATATACACACATGCATACACACACATACATATACCCACATATATATACACCTATATATACACATACACACACACACACATACATACATATATATATATATCTCCAATAAGCACATGGAAACTCAATATTATTCTTTAGAGAAATGCAAATCAAAAACACATTTAAAATAAAATTTTATATCCAATAGTATGACTATAATAATATGTATTTTTTAAGACAGATGTGTTAGTCTATTATAGCAGCATTATGCTGCTATAACAGAATACCTGAGGCTGGGTAATTTAAAAGGAACAGAAATTTATTTCTGGAGGCTGAAGTTCAAGACCAAGTTTCCTGCATTTGATTTGATGAGAACCTTCTGGCTCTGTTCTCTCATGGCATAAGGCAGAAGGGCAAGCTGACTGTATGAAGCCTCTTTTAAAAGGGTCTTAATCCCACTAAAGAGGAGGGAACAACCTTCACGGCCTAATCACCTGTTAAAGACTTGACACATTGGCAACCCCGGAATTTTGTAGAGGATTAAGTTTCATCACGAATTTTTGAAGGGTACAAAAACATTCAAACCATAGCAACAGGCATTGCTGAAAATGTGGAGAATTGACTATCTCATATACCATTACTGGAAATGTAAAATGGTGCAGTTGCTTTGAAAAACAGTGGTTGTAAAGCAAAAAGTTAAACGTAGTGTTACCATATGACCCAGCAAATTCTACTCCTAGCTTTATGGCCTGGATGACCTTTAAGTTCCCCTCAGTTTGACTAAACTTTAGATAGGCTTCTTCCTGACTATAGGTCACTGTCTTCCCTTTTCTTAGATCATTTACTTGAGAAATTTTTTCTTTTCCCCTCTGAGACGTAAACTTTCTCCCAGCCTCTTGCCGATTTTGGAATCCAAGAATGTGTTTCTCAAGGAGCCACTCCTTTGAAATATCATCATTGAAAAAAATACTGTGCTAAGCAAAAGAAGCCAGTTACAAAAATACCATATATTATATGATTCCATTTTCATGACATGTCCAGAATGAAGAGGTTGTCCATTACAGAGAAATAAAGCAGATGTTCCTTATGTTTATGCAGCTGAGAAATAATGGGAAGGTGACAGCTAACGGACAGACTCTCATTTAGAGGACGGTAATATTAGTTTATGGCATTTGTTGCACAGCACTGCAACTATAGTAAAAAATTGACTTGCACACTTTTAATGAACTATATGGCATGTGAATTATATCTAAAAGCTGTTTTTTTAAAGATTTTTCCCATAATGACATTCTCTGATTTATACTGATTTATTTTGTTATTATCTTACATATCACATATGTATCTTCTCATTTGTTTATTGTCTACCTTCCCACCAAATTGAAATTTGTATATAAGCAGATTTCTTGTTCATTTATTTGTTTGCTTCATTTAGTATTACTAAGACTTAAGAGTTTCTGGTACACCATAGAGTATCTGAATTAACCCAGGTAAAGCAGCATCAGAGACAGGTTTTATATGCAGTAGTTTATTTTGGGAAATACTCTTATGGCAAAGGAGTGGGAGGCTGAGAAAATAAAAGAAGGAAATAGAAAATTCAATAGCAGGGTGAATTCTAGGGTTACTCCCCAGTGTGGAAAATGCTGCTTTATATAACTGGGACTTTCTTTGGAGGTATGGAATCTCACAAGAAGAACAAAAAGAGGAAATATTTATCATCAGCTCTTCTCCCTCATCATGCAAGAATTGTTCCATTAGAATGTTCACACTATTGAGATTCTAGTAAAACATGCTTAAGTGCAAAGCAGTTTATAGAAGTTTCCCTCCATTGAGTTACAAAAGCCTGGGAGAATAATTCAAGAAAAAGTAAACTTGGCAAGGCCAAGTGCTATTAGTTTACATCTGCTTGCCTTAACAATGTGTGGAGTAAAGGTTAGGTAGAGAAGATAGGAAGTAAGGCACAAGAACTAGCCAACACACCAGTGATACTTGATGAATACTCTGGTCCCCCTGGTCCCATCTAAAAGAACATGATCAGTGAGACTTAAAGAATCTAAGACAGCCCCTGGGGTACTGGATCACTACCTCTAGTATTTTCCCTCATTTCTCCTTTCTGAATCTCCCTTGTTTTTGCTTTCCCCAGCTTGTTCCTTTCTAACCTTGTTTTTGTTTTCCCCAGCTTTTCAACATTGGATTATTTCTGGAGGCCTTCTTTTTTTGACTGTTCAGACAAACATCTCCTACAAATCTCTGAAAACTCTGAAAAGGTACCTATAAATTTCACACATAAAAAAATAATCCAATGCATAACTATAGACCCTGAGAAATTTTACTTATTCTGCTAATGGAGGCTGATAAATCAAACAAAACCAGATAATTGTTGGTGAGCAAAGGCATATTTTTCATATGCATTGAAACAATTAGGCTGTAGCTAAACTCTATTAAGGTATACTGACTATAAAGAATGTAAGTTTAATCTTCCATTTTGCCTTGAATAACCTAATTCCAAAATAATAAACTCTATTCTACCTCTTAGAAGTTTGCACCTTTGTAAAAGTCTAAGTGGGAATGAATTTTCACCAGCCTCTGTCTCCTGTCAAGAGTACTCTGGATTCATGGGTTTAAGTAATCCACATGGAGAAAGGATCTGGTCTGCTTAGAGGACCCCTTCTCCTTGGGAAACCTTGAGGCTCTGTCAGTAACATCTCAATCTATAACCTTTCATTCTAACTAAAAAGTAGTCTGTACATAATGTCTGAGTGCTCAGTATTTTTTATTATTATGGTTTAGACATTTTTGTAAGGTTTGCATTGCAGATAATTTAGCATTGTTCCAGAATGAATAGGCAGTTTACAAACAGCAGGACTGATCAGTTTACTACAGCTGACCTCTTTGGCAGGGCTGGGGATAGTTAACCCTAGGTCATGACTCCTACCTTATGCTTACACAGACTGATGCTATGATCTACTTCAATAGATGAAAACATCTACTAGTTAACACTTTGAAACATGTTTTTCAATGCCTACACATATGCACAACCACATAATATTATGATAATAGACATATAACAAATAGATAATTTATCCTTTCCCACTAAGCAATGAAACTCAGGACCACATACCTCAGGCATTATCTGTGATTTGTTGAAACTGAATTACTTCTTATAGGTATATTCTACCGACAAATATTTTCTGCTAAGTTTTGAAAGTTGTCTAGATTGTAGTTGCACCATTTCCCCTAAAATGTATATATTCCTTCATAGAGTTCATGCGGTTTCACAGCAGAACATTTTTCATACTGCCATTACTTTCACGTAATTTTCATTTTTTTTTTTTTTGAGACAGAGTCTTGCTCCGTCACTAGGCGCCAGGCTGGAGTGCAGTGGCATGATCTCGGCTCACTTCAACCTCTGCTTCCTGGGTTCAAGCAATTATCCTGCCTCAGCCTCCCAAGTAGCTCGGACTACAGGCACATGCCACCACGCCCAGCTAATTTTTGTATTTTGAGTAGATACCGGGTTTTACCATGTTGGCCAGGAAGGTCTCGATCTCTTGACCTCGTGATCCACCTGCCTCAGCCTCCCAAAAGTGCTGGGATTACAGGTTTGAGCCACTGCGCCTGGCTACTTTGACGTATTTTTCTAAGGCACTTGCCATATAGTTGAAATACATTTAAAAATACAGTGGCTGTTTTGCAAATCACATGTGTGACATTAATCACTTACTACTTTAGGATTTATATAAGAAAATACACCTTAATCTCAAAAACCATTTTCTAGAGACTAATACCAGTTTCTACTATTAGTGCACTACAAATTCTACTCTTTTCCCAAATTCATTTTGTAATGCCTAATATGAGAAACAATTATATGGGCCATGATATTGTAAATTCCAATCTACTCTTCCAGATATAAGGTTCAAGCAAATCATGTATATACACAGGGAATATATTTGAACCGTAAGGAAAAAAAATCTGTAAAGTTTCAGGCTTGGGGAATCAATCTGTTTCTCTCTGACATTTCCTGGCAAACTGTTTGCAATCATCCGCTCCCAATTTGACCAACAGTATATTAGTAAGTCATGTATTCTCACCTCATTTTAGGTTCCTCTTGTTAAAGAAATAAAATTCTTTCACATGTTATCAGTCTGCACTATTTTTCTTACTGTTTGCTATCTGTGAAATACACCATTATCTTTTCATTCATATTATAGTATTTGCCTAATTTGGTAACAGGCCTAAAGATTCCCTACTCCTTAGTAGTTCTGGAGTAAGGGGGATGCTTTCAACCCCTTGGAATTGTATGATTATACATATCAAACATCAGGATTAACTAGTTACTATGGCATGTAGCCACACATCCACAATATTAGTATTTTTTGCTGTAAGTCAACTTTGTTTATCGCGAGTCCTGAATCACTGAGAAGTCCGCCATATTCCTACTACAGATATATGAATGCTCCAAGGTAATGAGCTGAAAGTGTCTATTAGAGTCGACATGTCCCTGAATTGCATTCACTTATGTCATAGAAGTGTCAGTTATCTTTGTATCACCCACAGATCTTCATATAGGGTTAGTTCCAAGTAAACAACCAGCCCTGTGAGCTTTACTGAGTCATCACATCGTATGCTTTGAGCTCACAGCTTGCAGAGTCTCATGGATAATACTCCAGATTTCTTTCTGTCCTGATAGCCAAACCAATTTCCAGAACATTATAACGTACATAATATTATTTTTCTGAGATTCTCAAATGAGGTCCATCTCAAAAATTTACATAAAACAGCTAGTGCCTTTGAGCAAAAAAATAAACTCTAATGAGTTTTGAATCCCCTCTCTCAATTCTTCTCGGGCAACCTCTAAGGCTTGTATTGGAAATGGTTGTTGTATACCCACCAACTGAAATTGTCATGGGGTTCTGGGGGTGAATTATACCTGATAGGAAAGATTAATATTAATAGTGTATTCGCCAGCTTAGAATGCACAAGACAGATGGGCTTTCTGCTCTATTCAGCATTTTTTTCAATCCCAGAAATGTTAGGTGTTCTGCATAACTTGCTGATTATTAACCTTTCAAGGAAACAGTATTAAATCTTACCCTTTGCTGTCACCCATTTGGTGTCTGCACAGGTGCATCCAGCAATAAAATGGATGTATATCCTCTGCGCCTTCCTTATCATTGACACAGTTTGCTTTGGGTCATCGGGTTTGTATGAACAGTGCACAGCAGAGTCCATAAGAAAGTGACTCTAAGGCTCCTCATTCTAAGGCTTTTATTCACTTCAAATCAAGGCAGGTATGATCTTCATGAACATATTAACCATGTATCTCTCTGTTCACTCAGACTTAATTTTAAGGTCTTGTACTAGTCTGATCTCACATTGCTATAGAGATACTATCTAAGACTGGGTAATTTACAAAGAAAGAGGTTTAATTGACTTACAGTTCCACATGGCTGGGGAGGCCTCAGAAAATTTACAATCATGATGGAATGCCAAGGGGAAGCAAGGAACATCTTACACCGATAGCAGGTGAAAAAGAATGCAGGGAAAACTGTTACTTTTAAACCATCAGATCTTATAAGAACTTACTCACTATCACGAGAATGGCTTGGAGGAAACTGCCCCCATGATCCAATCACCTCCCACCAGATCTCTCTCTCAACATGTGGGGATTACAATTCAAGATGAGAATAGAGGCAAATCATAACATGTACCAATTAAGAACGGTGCATGATACATGAGTACCAGAATGTCCCTAATCTGCACTTGCAAATAATAGCGCCTTCTCCAGTCCAGGGACTGCCTGGAAGCAGTCTCGACCACAGCCTGATGCATTCATCTTTCAGTTCCTATGAGAGGGAGGACCCTGAGATTCCTCTCCATATAGCAGAGTGACCCAGAAAATGTGTATAGAACTAGGATGTACCTTCAAAGTCAACAGCTGTGATTACCTCTGCTAGATATGTAGGGAGCATGGAGTCTGGGTAAGTTACTGTGTTTCACTCAAGAAACTAGAGGGAATATAATTGAGATGATTAGTTCAAATATTGGTTCAATGAAGAGATCCTGTTATCAGAATTCAAGAACCACATATAAGAAATAGGATTCATTTGCCAAATACCATTTTAAAAAGGATGTACAAATATAAACAAAAAAGACACAAAGTCTTAGAGCAAAAAAGAAGTTAATATAAAAATGGTCCTGTAGTCCCAGAACTTTGGGAGGCCGAGGCGGGTAGATCGCGAGGTCAAGAGATGGAGACCATCCTGGTCAACATGGTGAAACTCCGTCTCTACTCCAAATACAAAAAATTAACTGGGCATGGTGGCGCGTGCCTGTAATCCCAGCTACTCAGGAGGCTGAGGCAGGAGAATTGCCTGAACCCAGGACGCGGAGGTTGCGGTGAGCCGAGATTGCGCCATTGCACTCCAGCCTGGGTAACAAGAGTGAAACTCTGTCTCAAAAAAAAAAAAGGTCTATATGAAGGAATTTGGACCTTGAACACGGAAGGGTATTGGAAGCTGGCTGTGACAACAAGTATCTGAAATGGGGGACGCACCTGCTGAGTTAAAAAAGCTATGCAGCTCTGACGTATTTATTGCTCTGCTCCTGAGTTGTATTGTTTCCTTATTTACATGGTCATTTGCTTATGTACACAAATTGTAGAGCTGCTTTCTTTATTTCCTATGAAGGGCAGTTGTTTTAACCCCATGTTCTTAACTAGTAGCATTTTATTTTCACAAATAGAGTGGAGTACGCAACTGGAATTAAGTGGGTGGAGGCCAGGGATACTGCTTAACAATGTATAATGCACAGGAAAGCCCCTTACAACAAAAATTAGCCAACCAAAATTGTCAATAGTGTTAAATTAGAAAAATGCTATCCTGACAACAATAAATATGCAGATTTGTCCTTCTAAAATCTTTGTAGGTATTTTAAAGCAAAAGTAATGAATACAATAACAGTAGTTCCCATACATGATAAGATATAAGAATTACATATGGAGGTTTTGAGAACCATGCATTCCAGGACCCTTCCCTAGACGTACTGAATGAGAATATTGGTGAATACATCTGTGTGTTTTAAAGGGATAAACAGCTGCTTCTGTTAGCCACCTGTGCTTCAGAATTACAAAGATAATATGTCCATTCCTAGTGTGGTAGATAAAATGGATTTTGATTTCTTATTCTGATTATTCACCTGAAGAGTCTTTACCGATCTGTTCATTAAATTCTGCCTCCAAGCATATATAGACATATTAAATAGAAAAATGAATTCCCCATCAAATTTGTCATCTATGCACAGTAATTGAGAAATCAAGATAATGATTCAGATTATTAACGTAATAGATATCAGAGGAATTGTTGACAATTGTAGTATGCTGCTAAGTATAGTGTTTAGGATTCATACAGTTTCTATTTCCAAGGGGCTCACATTGATTGTCACAAAGATTTTCAACTTGTATTAAAATTCATCCTCATACTCATTGTCTCTGCTATTATTTTAATTAAAATAATACCCTAAGTAACTGAGTAAAAGTAACAAATATCTTTATCCTTTCTTATTAGAACTTTAAAAAAAATTCCATTGCTTTTATCACTGTGATACATGTACTCTTTTTAGAAAACAAATCACAAAACACACAAGAATATAAAGATAAAAATAAATAATCACTAAAGCACTTTAGAGTTCAAAATTACCTCAACTAAAAATATTCTACAGATGTACATTAACATTTTATTAATTTAGAAACTAATTTACAATGCTTCAGTGTTGTCATTATAGAGTAGTAGGCATCAAGTCTACTGCCAAAAATTATTATGATAGCCAAGTAATTTAATAACTATTAACGTAACTGAATCTGTATTTCAAAAATTTCCAAAAAAGGGAGAGAATAGCAGAAGGCAGGGAGGCAGGAAAGAAGCAAATAAGGAAAGAAAAGATAGCCTACCCCAGATGGCTTTGCTGATGAATTTCTTCAAATTTTAAAGAGAGAAATAATACCAATATTATTTATCTAAAAAATGAAAATGGGACACTACTTTTTAATCTATTTAATGGGGTTAGCACAACCCTGATACCAAAAGTGATAAGAAAGTAAGATTACAGGTCAAAATCTTTCACGAACATATACAGAGAGTAATAAACAAATATGATAAAAAAAATTACAAATGAGCTTTGTTACAAGAATGCAAGGTTGGTTTAACATTTGCCAATCAGTAAGAATAAAAATCATTGTCATCTTAATAGAGGCATGAAATGTTCATTGATAACTTATGACACTCATTTATTTAAAAACAAAACAATAAAAACTAAAATAAAAAAACACTTTAGCTAGCTAAGAAGGGAAACAGGCTTCGAAAATCAAAGTTATTTTTTAAAAAAGCCTATAACTAACATCAAACTTAGTGAGAAATTATTGAATGGTTTTCTCATACCTTAGGCAAAAATAAAAAATGTCTACTATTATTGTTCAGATCAACATTTTACTAGAGGTATTAGACTATGGCCCATGCAATAAATTTTAAAAGAAGAACTAAGAGGTTTAAAAATATTGAAAAGGAAGAAGTGAAACTTTTATTTTCAGAATGTCATTAATATTTTTAAGTTACAGTAGAATAAATAAAAATGTAGAATAAGTGAATCAGTAAAGGTAATGCACACAAAATTGATAAATAAAAATGTATGCATAATTGTAAATTATATAAAATATTTTAAATTACATAAAATACCTAGGATTTTGAAATTAAATTTGAAAAAGATTTTCATACTAGAAACTCTTAAGATATTGCTGAGAAAAATTAAATAAGACTTCAATAAATGTTCATGTAGTGACTTGGTATTAATATTTCTGTTCACCCTAAATTGATCTAATTATGCTAAATATTCACTTGAATATCAATTAATGTTTAAGCAAAACTTTGGAGATGCAAGGACTATAAAATAGACAAAAGAGTCTTGCAAAACACATTTAAAATAGGAAGACATATACAGCCAAAATAAAGACACCCTCCCTTTTCCCTCTGGGATTTCCTATCTGGAATCCATATTCTTTGTGCAAGTCTTTCTCTTCTCGTTTCCTTCTCTTTTCTCTACCTAAATAAAGTCACCTTTCTGCAACAGCAACAACAAAAACAAACAAACAAACAAACAAAAAAAGACATGCTTTAGGGAGTAACATCCTCAAAATCATGAAATAGATAGCTGTGGACTATCCTTCCCTGAAAGACACACTGATTCAACTGCAACACCTGGATTAATATTCTCTGTGAAATGTCTCAAAACTATTTGAGAGGCTCTTACATCCAAGCTGGTACAAAATCAACCATAGCAAAACTTGTAAGAAAAGCGAAGAAAAAAAAATTCATACATAATTCCCATCCCTGCTGTAGTACCATATGATTGAAAGGGAACTTCCAGCTCTCAGTTTTTCCCTGAGGAGGGAAAGCTTTGGATCACATATGTAGAATCCAAATTTTTCTGGGTGCTATCCAGGAGGATTCCACATTGCCTGTGGTGGAGTGATGTTGGGCCCAATATATGCTAGTCCCCTGGGGGGCTACAGAGAACAAAGTGGTGGTTTGAACAGGAGTGAGAACAATCACCACAGCTTTTCTCTACGATCTTCAGCTCAAAATGAAGCTAACAGAAACAAACAAACAAACAAACAAACAAACAAAAGAAACAAAAAAACAGCTTGTAGCTTCTTCATGAGAAGGAAAAATTTAAACTACATATATAGTGTTCTAATTTCTCTGGGGAATACCAGGAAATTGACTTCTGTCTTACTTTGCCTGGCATTATGTAGATAACTGGGGTCCACATAGAACAAACACACCCATTTGGACTAGCATGAAGGTCTGAGAGGCTCAGGGAAACTCTGACCTGTTACATTAGTAAAGGTCTTATATTCTACAAGACCAATTCATAAAGACCATAAGAAATAAGTTTATTTTCCTATTTGCATGAACACCAACAAAAACAGCCAAGGAAATTTAAGAAGTAGTAACACAATATCCAAACAAACAGACAAAAAATCAAGATAACACTCCAAAAATAAATCCTAATAAAATGGAGTTATGTCATCCACTGAGAGAGAATTCAAATAATTATCATAAAAATGTTCAGTGAATTCAGGAGAGCTGTGCCTGAACTAAATGATAATTTTTTTGGTTTTTTTGAGATAGAGTTTCGCTCTTGTTACCCAGGCTGGAGTGCAATGGTGCGATCTCAGTTCAGGCAGTTCTCCTGCCTCAGCCTCCCGAGTAGCTGGAATTACAGGCATGCGCCACCATGCCCAGCTAATTTTTTGTTTCTTTAGTAGAGACGGGGTTTCACCATTTTGACCAGGATGGTCTCGATCTCTTGACCTCGTGATCCACCCGCCTTGGCCTCCCAAAGTTCTGGGATTACAGGCTTGAGCCACAGCTCCTGGCCTAAATGAGAATTTTAACAAAGAGATACAAAACTTTCAAATGAACCGAACAGAAACCTAGGAGTTGAAGAATGTAGTAACTGAACTAAACACTTTGATAGAGGGGTACAACAGCAGATTAGAGCAAGCGAAAGAAAGAACAGCGAAGATGAAGACAAGTCATTTGACTTTAACAAGTCAGAGGAGGAGTTAAAAAATAAAGAATGAAAAAGACAAGAGTGCAGATAGCTTAACAGTCCTATAATACACCATCAAGTAAACCAATATATGAATATATGTCTTATTTGAGTCTCAGAGGAAGAAGAGAAGAAGAATCAGAAAGCTGATTAAAAGTATAATGACTGGCTGGGTACAGTGGCTCATGCCTGTAATCCCAGCACTTTGGGAGGCCGAGGTAGGTGGATCATTTGAGCCCAAGAGTTTGAGACCAGCCTTGGCAATATAGTGAAACTCCATCATCACTAGAAATGCAAAACATAACAAACAAACAAACAAAATGACTGAAAACATCTCAAATCTGGGGAAAGAAAGAAATATCCAGATTCTGGAAGCCCAAAAGATTCTGAATAAGATAATAATGTATATATACTGTTATATAATATAAATATGTATATATACTGTTACTCTATGGCCCACTCCTGGAGTGCAGGCTGGTGTGATTATATCTCACTGTAGCCTCAAACTGCCAGGCTTAAGTTATTCTCCCACCTCAGCCTCCCAAGTAGATAGGACGACTGGCATGCTCTACCATACCTGGATGAACTAATTTTCATTTTTTTAATATTTACCAAGTCTTACTATATTGCACATGCTAGTTCGAAATTTCTGTGTTCAAGTAATCCTTCTGCCTTGGCCTTTCAATTTGTTAGTATTACAGGCATGAGCCATCATGCCCAGCCGAAGACGCATTATAATCAAATTGTTAAAAGTAAAAGGCAAAGTATTAAAGTTGTTGTAAAGATAGCTATATAGAAAAATATAGAGTACTGTACTATTGTAATAGTGTTGGGAAAATCATTCTTAACTCTAATACACAAGTTAAAAGACAAAAGTATTAAAAAATAACTATTACTAAAACTATGTTAATAGGTACAGAATATAAATACAGTTGACCCTCGACCAATGTATGGATTAGGGGTGCCAACCTCCCAAACAGTTGAAAATATGCATGTAAATTTTCACTTGCCAAAAATTAACTACAAGTAGTCTAATGTTCACTGGAAGTATTCCCAATAACCTATTCACATTAACACATACTCCTGAACAACCAATGAATCAAACAAATTGAAAGAAAATTAAAAAAATCTTGAGACAAACAAAAATAAAAATACAGCATACTAAAACTTATGTGATACAGCAAAAGCAGTTCCAAGAGGAAAAATGTGTGGCAATGAACACCTTTAATAAAAAAGAAGAAAGAACTTAAATAAACAATCAAATGTTATACCTCAAGACTAGGGGAAAAAAAAACTAAACCAAAGTTAGCAGAAGGAAGAAAGTAAAGATCAGAGTAGAAATAAACAAAATTGAGATTACAAAAATAGAAACAAGTCAATAAAACGAACAGGTTTTTGAAAAGATAAAATTGACAAATCTTTAGCTAGACTAAGAAAAAAAGAGAGGATTCAAATAAATATAATCAGAAATAAAAGAAGAGAAATTACAACCCATGTAACACAAATAAACAAAATCAAGAGATAATTATGAACACTTATAAGCCTCTTAACAGTAGAATGAGTAAATACATGGTGTTATATTAAATGTATAATACATTGCAATAAAAATAACAGTATACTGATACACACAACGTAGACGAATTTCACAGATATTATATTAAATAATCAATATTTATAGAAATGAAAATAAATAGTACTCTTTGGATAGTTTACTGTGATCTGATATACAGGTTCCTTCTCTGGGTTCTAGAAATACTCTATTCTCATCTGATATGATTGTTACAGTCTTATAGATATTTGCGCTTACTGAGCTGTAAACAAAACATTAGTATATTTTACTACATGTAATTTACACCTTAGTAAAACATTAAAAATAAAGATTTTTTAGTATAAATGCCAGTTTTTGGTTTGCCTCATTCATGGTACCATATTGACATATATGTATTTCTCATAGTTTACCAATTTAAACAACTGATTACAAATTTATGACAGAGATTTTTGTTCTACATCATCACAAATGCTGATATTATTTCTCTTTTAAACCATGCCAAACTTAGCAGCAAACCTTTTTATAAAAGAAAATCTGATTGATCATTCTATTTCTTAGCTTAGTGATAAAGTTATTTTTTCAACTATTAGCTGGCTCTTTGTATATTTTTGTAAAATGACTGTAACCCTCACCCATTTAAATTTTTTATTAATAGGCATCATTTATAAAATTATAACTAATAAGTGTTCGTATCTCTGTGTTACAGAGCTTGCTTTCCCACTTTGTCTTTTATTCCTCGATATTCTTTTCTGTATTTTTAAACAGCTTTATTGGAATTTATGTGCTGTGTAATTTACTCATTTACAGCATACAATTCAACATATTGTTACTATTTATTGTGAGTGAGACATGGTATTATGTTGTGGTTTTTCATTGCGGCCGTTTTTTACATAAAGAAGAATATATTAGTAGGAACTTCATATATATTTCTAAAAATTTAACTTTGTATTTCCAAATACTTCTTATATTCTATAGCAATGATGTGTTCTTGCCTAGAATTTCTAATTATATTGATATCTTCATTTGATTGGCTTTTAATACCTATAACTTTCCTTTGTCTATGACTTTGATGCAAATATTAAAATACTGGTGCTCATCTGTTCATTTATTTTTTGGATACTTCTGCTTTCATTTGTTTGCTGTTTCCTTGTCTTCTTTTAAATAGCAAACTATCTAATACAGTTTATTAGTCATTTCCTTCCAATACCATAACCTTGCTTTTCATTTCCTGTCTCTTTAATTTATCTTCTGTTTCTAATATTGCTTTTTCTTTTTGGTAATAATTCTTATATGGTGTTTCCTTGACTTCTCACCAGCCTGACATCCTCCCATAGATTTGGAGGCTTCTCAAATTTTCTTTTAGATCCACTATGTTGATTATCATATGTTGGAATAAATTTCATGTAAGAATCTATCAGCTTTCAAACCAAAAAGGTTATACAGAAACTAAAACCCCATTAAAATTACACATTATATTATATATATTATTTATAATATATATACAGTCTGGATTTATACTTCTTTCACCTTCACCTAAAACAGATACCTTTTGGGTTTCATTTTCATTGTTTTATAGATTCTGAGAATCTTCTACTTCATTAAATAATTGTTATAGTATGTAATGCTTTAATGAAAATTACTATAATGATATTTGCAAAAAATAACAATTTTATGTTTATCTATACATAGTACTGTTAACCTTTTAAAATTAAAGTGTCTTCAGTCAAGTAACAGTATTTGTTACAGGACTAAACTGACTTGATCATACAGACATCTTACTTTTTGTTAGCTATTAGGTATAAGATGAATACATTCTGAGTGTTTTCATGAATAAATTATATTTTTTGAAATTGTTCATAAGGGGATATTTTTAATGTATGTGAATTTGAAAATATTTTTGCTAGTTTTACATGTGAACAATAAGATTAATTATGTGTTCTTGGGCCACATCTTTTTTATTTTTTAAATTTAATAATGCTATTTTTTATTATGCTTTAAGTTCTGGGAAACGTGTGGAACGTACAGGTTTGTTATGGTATACACGTGCCATGGTGGTTTGCTGCACCCATCAGCCCATCATCTGCATTAGGTATTTCTCCAAATGCTATCCCTTCCCTATCCCCCTACCCCACAACAGGCCCTGGTCTGTCATGTTTTCCTCCCTGTGTCCATGTGTTTCCATTGTTCAACTTCCACTTATCAATGAGAACATTAAGTGTTTGGTTTTCTGTTCCTGTGTTAGTGTGCTGAGAAAGATGGTTTCCAGCCTCCTTTTTTCTGGCTGCATAGTATTCCATGGTGTATATGTGCCACACTTTCTCTATCCAGTTTATCACTGATGGAAATTTGAGTTTGTTCCAAGTGTTTGCTATTATGAATAGTGCTGCAACAAAAATATGTGTGCATATGTCTTTATAGTAGAATGATGTATAATCCTTTGAATATATACCCAGTAATTGGATTGCTAGGCCAAATGGTATTTCTGGTTCTATATCCTGGAGGAATTGCCACACTGTATTCCACAATGGTTGATCTACTTTACACTCCTATCAATAGTGTAAAATTATTCCAATTTCTCCACATCCTCTCCAGCATCTGTTTCCTGACTTTTTAATGACCACCATTCTAACTGGTGTGAGGTGGTATCTCATTGTGGTTTTGATTAGCATTTCTCCAATGACCAGTGATGATGAACTTTTTTTCATATGTTTATTCCTTCCATAAATGTTTTCTTTTGAGAAGTGTCTGTTCATATCCCTCACCCACTTTTTGATGGGTTGTTTTTCTTCTTGTACATTTGTTTAAGTTCCTCGTAGATTTTGGATATTAGCCTTTGTCAGATGAATAGATATAAAATTTTTCTCCCATGCTCTATGTTGCTTGTTCACTCTGATGATAACTTCTGCTATGGAGAAGTTTTTATTTAATTACATTTCATTTGTCAATTATGGCTTTTGTTGTCATTGCTTTTTGTGTTTTAGTTATGAAGTCTTTGCCCATGTCTATAACCTGAATGGTATTGCCCAGGTTTTCTTCTAGGGCTTCTATGGTTTCGAGTCTTACATTTAAGTCTTTAAACCATCTTGAGTTAATTTTTGTAAAGGTATAAGAAAGGGATCCAGTTTCAGTTTTCTGCATATGGCTAGCCAGTTTTCCCAACACCATTGATTAAATAGAAAACTTTTTCCATTGCTTGTTTTTATCAGGTTTGTCAAAGATCAGATGGTTGTAGATGTGTGGCATTATTTCTGAGGCCTCTGTTCTGTTCCATTGTTCTACGTATCTGTTTTGGTACAAGTACCATCTGTTTTGATTACTGTAGCCTTGTAGTGTAGTTTCAATTCAGGGAGTGTGATGCCTCCAGCTTTGTTTTTTGTTTTTTGCTTAGGATTGTCTTGGTTATAAAAGCTCTTTTTTCATTCCATATGAAATTTTAAAGCAGTCTTTTTCTAATTCTGTGAAGAAAGTCAATGGTAGCCTAATGAAGATAGCACTGAATCTATAAATTACCTTGCTCAGTATGGCCATTTTCATGATATTGATTATTCCTATCCATGAGCATGAAATGGTTTTTTATTTGTTTGTGCTCTCTCTTATTTCCTGGAGCAGTGGTTTGTGGTTCTCCTTGATGAGGTCCTTCACATCCCCTGTAAATTGTATTCCCAGGCATTTCATTCTCTTTGTAGCAATTGTGAATGGGAGTTAATGATTTGGCTCTCTGTTTGTCTATTATTGGTTTGTAGGAATGCTTGTAATTTTTGTACATTGATTTTATTTCCTGAGACTTTGCTTAAGTTGCTTATCAGCTTAAACAGATTTTGGGCTGAGATGATATGGTTTTCTAAATATACAATCATGTCATCTGCAAACAAAGACAATTGAACTTCCTCTCTTCCTATTTGAATATGCTTTATTTCTTTTTCTTGCCTGATTGCCCCAGCCAGAACTTCAATACTATGTTAAAGAGGAGTGTTGAGAGAGAGGATCCTTGTCTTGTTTCAGTTTTCAAATGGAATGCTTCCAGCTTTTGCCAATTCAGTATGATATTGGCTATGAATTTGTCATAAACAGCTCTTATTATTTGAGATACATTCCATCAATACCTAGTTTATTGAGAAATTATAGTATAAAGAGTGTTGAATATTGTCAAAGGCCTTTCTGCATCTATTGAGTTAATCATGTGATTTTTGCTATTGTTTCTGTTTATATGATGAATTACATTGATTGATTTGCGTATGTTGAACCTGCCTTGCATCCCAGGGATGAAGCTGACTTGAATTTTCTGTGAAAATAAAAATACCTTAAATATTTTTGAGTTGCAGAATCTTTTATTTTTGTAATTTATTTCCTGCTTTCTTCATTTTGCCTTCTTTTTCTTAATGTGCTTTTGCTTTCAACCCTTTTATTTTTATTTTAAAGAAGTTAATCATTTAAAAATAGTTTCTTATACATTTTCTCATATGTAAAAAGGTTTAAGTAAAAAATGCTTGTACTCACAAGATCTAATATTTATGTTTGAATAGCAATGTCTTTGACAGATACATGCAGCTATATCCATCAGTATGTACCTGTTGCATAGACTGTGCTAGCTACACATACAGGATAGTAAAAAATGACTATAAAGGTTATGAGGAAGACAACTAAATATTAATATAGACCTATTCCATGATTATATTTTTATGGGGGTTGGGGAGAAAATGTACAGAATCATGCATTTTCTTATGTATAATAAAACATTATATTGTGTTATTGTTTACATTATCAAGGCTTATAGTATGCCATCATAATATAAAAAGTATGAGAAGCAAATATGTGTAGGTGTGTTAATACGTATTCTTTCATATTTTAACAAAGAAAAGAGGAGAGAATCAATTCAAAACTTACCTAAGAAGAAAGGGTATCAGGAAGAAGAAATGAATGGAAGCAATGGAGATGAGAGTTAGGCTTCTTGTAATAAACTGTCTTTTAATAAGCTTACTTTTTAATGTTGAATTTGGAACTAAATAGTATTTTATTTAATAATAATAGTCACAAATCATAAAAAAGCTACAAAAGAATTTCCTAAATATTGAAAGGAAACTGAAACAAATACTTAAATATATATCTATTTGGAGCATAACAAAGAAGAATTATTTTCATTGATACTAAAGTATAATCTTTTGACTGCATATTTCTAGTAAGACACATGAAAAGGATAAAAAAAATCCCAAGCTGCATTCAGTAGTCTTCTAGTTCATAGAAATAATTATATATATATATATATAATTGAAATGATTATGTGCATATTTTTGGATAAAGCAACTAAGCAACTAATTATTTTACTATGTTAGAAACCAAGATATTTTTCAGCATAAAAACACACATAAGTGTATAGGTTAAAAAAAAATGTGACCCTAAATATAAAATTGAAATGACAGTATAAACTTATATTTTGTTTTTCTTCTTTTAATCAATATATATTTTCTAACTCAGTAAACTAAAATGTTTTATTAACCATACTACCCTTAGAATCCATAATGTGATTTTTAAGACCACTTCTCATTAAAGTAATTATAGTAACTACAGTTTCTTAAAGAAACAGCCACATCCAGGTCTTGTGAAGGGTATTGAGTAAGTCTGAGACAAGGCTGTGTGACAAAGTACAGCGTGTATCAAATTCTACTGAGGCCATGTCAAAAGAAAACAGGAGCCCCCGAAAGGGCTTTCACCCATCAGAGTTGATCATCTTATGAAGGCAATAGGCCAAAATTTTCAACTATATAAAAATATGAATTCATAATGATACTAAAATATATTTATTATGTAACTATGGAGGTTTCTAAAGCATCGTAATATATTTTTTCAAAATCAATAAAAGTGGGAAATAAGCATTGAATTTTTCTTCCATTTCTGAGCAAACTCAGAGTATACTAATATTTGATAAGGAAAATTATCTTTTGCCTCTTGTCAAATAATTGCAGCTAACAGATGCAAAAGGAATGACGAAGTTAGAAAATTACTATTTTGGAACCCCTTATAAATAATAGATTGAGGCTATGCTCTTCAGTGGATGCTAAAACCATTAGGCAAAAGGTTATAATGGATGGATCAGGTTGAAAACTCTGGAACCCACTTCTCAATCTTAACTTCTCAATTATAGGGACAAACAGACAATATGAATCTCCTGATATGTTGCAAAAAGGAATATATCATTTGTAAAGAAATATTGCCATCCTTAACAAATGAACACAAGTCTAATCAAGTCTCTGGTTTTATCAGTTCATAAAATGAGGAAGCAATCATGAAATTCTATAAGTCAAATGACCAGGTTGCAGTCTTCCCCTCTTGGCCTCCCAAAATGCTGGGATTATAGGTGCAGATGTGAGCCAGTGTACTAAGATAACATAAACTTTCTAATGAAATGATTCACGAAAGTTAAAATTTTATTACCACACTGGCAAGTCATTGTCCACTTATGATGTACAAAAGTGCCATAATACACCATTTTCACCTAGACTGCTGTCAATGGATTTATGTATAAATATAACTACATATTTGTATCTACATTTATGTATCTTCTATTAACTTGATTGAACTATCTGTCTAATGTGTGTGTGTATGCATGTAAACTAATTTAATATGACCTAAAACTGCTGGTGATTTTCAGTATGTCTTCTCCAAGAGTAGAAATTTTGAATATAAGCACTTAGTTTATGACTATTTACATTCTTAGATGCTAAATTTACAGTGGTAAGAATCAGAAGAGAAATGCATTGAAATGCTTTGAAAATACACATAGTAACTTCAAAGACTAAAAGATGTGTACATTTCTTAGATATAAACTATACTTATATAAATTTGAATAATTACAATTATACAAATAGTTTAACTGATCTTTCTGCCCAGTTTGCTCAAAATTCCATTCCTGTTCCAATGTGTGATTTCTCATCTAGAACCAGGTAAATCTCTACTGTAAAAGTGAAAAGATGTCTTATATTAGCAACATTTCTCAACTATTTCTTTATCCCAAAAAGGAAATTGATTTGACAACACGCATAAAAGCATAACGACGGGTTACTGATTTTTATTTTTCACACATTTTTCAGATTTTATGTGAATCATTCTATATTTATGAAGCACACATTTTTGGTTTCAGTTGCTCTATCAAATGGTTCCAGGTCTTTGCTGAAGTCATCCGTGAATATAAGGAATGACATTTTGCGAGCAATGCACTTTACATCACAGTAACAAGCCTGAGCTCTTCTTTTGTGGAATGACCCTGAAATGGGTACAACAGGGAATGATGAGGATCTATCAAGGTGAAGAAATACTGTTTTATAAGGTGAAGCAAACCATTTGCTCTGTCAACCTACTTTTTTGCTTCGGTGATAATGGGGCCTTTAAGAAACTCAAATGGTCTCTCACATACCACACCTGATAAATTTCCATTTGTTACATCTACACAGAGACACAGCAGGATTTTCTTCAACTGCTTTTTCTTCCTACAAAAGTTTCTGAAATTCAGATTCTTCACATTATACCTGGACTGTCTCCCTTTTCGAGGCTGCCAATGCATTTCTTGGTTTCAGTTAAATATCAAAAATAATTGATATGTACAAATACAGATGGAGCAGTGTAATGGGTTCTTCTACATTATCTTCTATGCCCTGGGGCGTGATGGCAGCCACTGTTTTTGGACCCTAATCTCTGTTTTAACTTTGACTATTGATATCAATTCCTCATTACCAACGACTTTCCTGTCTTTTAATATTATTGGTAATCTGCTGAATATTAATTTATTGGCTTAGTCTTTAATCCTAGTATGCAATTGCCCTTTTTCTCTCTAACATGGTGGTTTTATAATCATTAATAGCATTTATTCTACATACACCCTGTGCACGTGCATTTTCTCTTCCACAAACAGAAATACCTCGTCTTTTAAAAAAATCCCGCTTTATTTCCAAGGAGGCTGAATGAAGCCTATGTTCTTGTAGTCTTGAAATGTTAACTTCCTCTGGTACCAAAAGTTGGCCATTCTGTCTTGCAAAGATAAACCACTACCAAAGCTAGTCAAGAAACGCTATGTGAAGTTTACAGTAGTATTTACATTCAAGTGAGTTCAAGTAAGGAGAATAAACTAGATCTTGTTACTCTTTATTTTGGAATCCTATATCAATACTGGGTAGTTGAAAGAGTCAAAGATTTGGAATTAGATAATCTTAAAAATTCAGAATCCCTGCTCTATCACTTTGCCAATCATTATAACTTTAGGTACTAGAATATATGTGATAGAATTATATGTATTATGTCATGTCCATATATATGGTTATAAATCTCATATGTCTATCTGAATAATGATGGGGGTTTACTTGAGACAAGTAGTTTGTGTAACATCCAGCGGGGAGTAGCTTGTACAGTATCTGTTCGAAAATAGAAACTCAATATTTGAGGGAGTGCATGAACTCAGTAAAAGTTGGTAGACATGTGCTGTCTAATGATAGCCACTAATCATGCACAGCTTTTAAAATTGTAAATATAAATTAATTACAATGAAATAATATTAAAAATCTATGTGTTTTTTATATTGTTCACAAACTGTGTGCTCAGTAACTACATGTAGTTTGTGAATATCACATTGGGTAATGTAGAGATTTATTTTGGACATTGCTGGAAGATAGGAAAGAACATCGTCTTTGGCATCAATCAAATCTGATTTCAACCCTCAGTTTCAATATCACTAGCTGTGTGACTGTAACAAGGCTATTTTATTTCATCTATTAAGTGTGACACAGACCTGGAATTTTTAGAATGAATTGATAAGATATCTATTTAGCAACGCCTTGAGTAATCCTGGGGTAGCTAGGTCATCACAGGATTGTAAGACACCAAGCCACTTGAAGACAAAAATCAGGGAATATCCAAGGCTATAGTACCAAAAATTGAAATAAATTTTATATTCTTTCTGTGACAAATTTTGCTCTGTCTGCTCCTTGTCTTCTTAGACTTCTGTTTTTCAGCCAGGTTATTTTACTACTTGCAAAGGAAATACATTTGCCTCTCTTGCTCCAGTTAGAAATCTTCAAGAAAAATCTGTATTTTTGCTGCCATCCTCTGACTGAACTACTCGGTGTGGTTTGAGAGGATGAAATACAATGAGGATGCAAAGGATCCAGGTTAAGTCAATCTTATGGACTAGAGATGCTTTGTTAAATAATAAGGTTGAAGTTAACATTCAAATCATCGATAGGGCAATATTTAAATAGAAGGCAAATAAGCCAAACATGAGTTCTTCTAATAGATTCAAGAGCCAGGCGAAGGACACAGTAGGATCTACATGATGTTTGCCTTGCAGGGTATTGTGAGGAGTACTTACAAGGGCATGAGTGAAGCACCATTTCAAATACATAGCTCATAGGAGAAACTAATAAATGATTGTTGGCTTTATTTCAACAACTCTTCATAAATTAGCAAAATATATAGAGAAGCATGAATCCTTTCCCTCTTTCTTTTCAGGAAGGTCTTGCATAAGTACAGGGCTTATCTGATAAGAGGTATGGCCTGTTTTTCTGCAAGGCTTTTCTTCCAGCTTACATTTTCCTCCAAAACCCCTTCAATAGCCCTCTTTGCCAATCAGACTATATAGTTTACTCAACACCCCTCCTTCAATAATTCTTTGTATTTCGAATGCTTCAGTGATCACCAAATTTTTCCTTCCTCTTCCTTTCTGTGTAGAGCCTTGCATGAGTGCCAAGTCCCATAATAGCCGCATTTTCTCATCTGAATTATCGAAGTAGCTATTGCCTATACCTTATTGAATACTTCATTAATTTTAAGATACATGCATATATTAATTAGCTTGACTTAGCCATTCTACAATGGATATATTTCAAAATATGTTGTACACTAGACACACCCCCCACACACATATATATATAATTATTTTTCCTTTTAAAAATAAATTATTTGAATATGATATAGGTAAACTTGGGATCTTAGCTTTTTCCTTTTTCTATATTATATTAAACCATTAAATCAATCTTCAAAAAATACACTTTTTTCACATTTAAATGGCTCTGAATTTAGAGCATATACTGTAATCGATGATATTTCACAATTTCTGTTGGCTTAGAAAAGCATCCAGTGTACAAAGATGAAGAACTTCAACTCACAGAAATCAAATGCTTACAGAAGAGTTGGATGAGATGGTGAATCAGATATGGGCATACCTCAGGGATACTGCAGGTTTGGTTCCAGACCACACAAATAAATGAATATTAATAAAGCAATTCATATGAATTTTATGGGACCCCACGGTATGTATAAGTTTTGTGTGTACACTATACTATAGTCTGTTAAATGTGCAATAACATTACATTTATAAATTATATATGCCTTAATTAAAAATACTTTTTTGCTGAAAAATGCTAAGAACCATCTCAGCCTTCAATGAGTCATAATTTTTTCAATGGTGTAGGGTCTTGCCTTGATGCTGATGGCTGCTCATAGATCAGGGTTAAGGCTGCTGAAGGTTGAGGTGGCTGTGGTAATTTCATAAAATAATAACAATGAAGTTTGATGCATTGATGGATGCTTCTTAGTAGATATGAAAATAACATCAATCTCCTTGTACATCTCTGTCAGAACTCCTGGGTGACTAGCTGCATTGTTAATGAGCAGTAATATTTTCAAGGATTTTTTTGTTTTCTAAGTATCAGGTCTCAATAGTAGGCTTAAATATCCAGTAAAGCATTCTGTAAGCAGATAGGCTGCCATCAAGGCTTTGTTCTTCCATTTATAAAACACAGGCATAGATTTAGCATCATTCTTAGGAGGAATGGGGTTTTTAGAATGGTAAATGTGCATTTGCTTCAACTCAAAGTCAGCCGCTGCATTGGCCCCTGACAAATGAGTCAGCCTGTGCTTTGAAGCTTTGAAACTAGGCATTGACTTCTCTCTAGATCTTCTGGAAAACTTGCTCCAACTTTAACATCAGCACTTGCTGCTTCCCCTTGCACTTTTATGTCATGTAGATAGCTTTTTTCCTTAAATTTCGTGACCCAACCTCTATTAGCATTAAACTTCTCTTCTTCAACTTCCTCACCTCTCTTAGCCTTGCTAGAATTAGAGTTCGAGACTTGCTCTGGATTAGGCTTTGGCTTAAAGAAATATTAGAGTTGATTTGATCTTTGATGCAGACTACTAAAACTTTCTCTATTATCAGCAGTAAGGCTGCTTCTTTTCTTTTCTTTTCTTTTTTTTTTTTTTTTTTGAGACGGAGTTTCACTCTTGTTACCCAGGCTGGAGTGCAATGGCGCAATCTTGGCTCACCGCAACCTCCGCCTCCTGGGTTCAGGCAATGCTCCTGCCTCAGCCTCCCAAGTAGCTGGAAATACAGGCACAAGCCACCATGCCCGGCTACTTTCTTGTATCTTTAGTAGAGATGGGGTTTCACCATTTTGACCAGGATGGTCTCTATCTCATGACCTCATAATTCACCCACCTTGGCCTCCCAAATTGCTGGGATTACAGGCTTGAGCCACCGTGCCCAGCCAGGCTGCTTCCTTTCTTATAATTCATATGTTCACTGGATTAGTATTTTTAGTTTCCCTCAATAACTTTTTCCATTTATTCACAACTTGGCTAACTAGTGCAAGCAGCCTGTCTTGGCTTTTGACAAGCCTTCCTCACTAAGCTAAATCATTTCTAGCTTTTGGTTTTAAGTGAGAGATGTGTGACTCTTTTGTCATTTTAACACTTAAAGGCCATTTTAGAGTTATTAACTGGCCTAACTTCAATATTCTTCTGTCTTAGGGAATAGGGTGGTCCAAGGGCAGGAAGAGAGATGAGAAAACAGCCATTTGGTGAAGCAATCAAAACATATACACTATTTATCTATTACATTCACTGGCTTATATGGGCAAGGTTCATGGTGCCCCCAACAATTACAAGAATAACACTAAATATTACTAATCATAGATCACTATAACAGACATAATAGTAGTAAAAATGTTTAAAATATTGTGAGAATTGCCAAAACGTGACATGGAGACATAAAGTGAGCACATGGCATTTGGAAAATGGGTGCTGACAGGCTTACTTGAGTAAGGGTTGCAAACAAACCTTCAAATTGTAAAAAACACAGTATCTGTGAAGTATGCCTCTATTTTTCCAACTGGATAAATAATAATGAATAGAAAATATATTTTATAATAGGTTTAAACATTTATTTATTTAACATCTGTGATTTTACAAATTTCCCCTATCATCAGTAATTCTCTATTGAACAATTGTTATAAATGGACCTTTCAATTTGGAACTTTTAAATATGTGAAAAGATAATTTCATGTGAAAAGAATCCCCTGAATAGTAAGAGGAATGCATTCTGTGGTTCCTGATAAATACTGCCAAGTTGTTGTTCGAAGTAGCCTTACCAATTTCACCAAAAATGCATTTGTATTTCCTAGATAGGTGTTTTGCAAAGACTTAATCCATAGTCAGAGAATATTCATCAGTCTGTCAAGTCTTTAAGATTCAAGATCCTTTGATATTTTCATTTTGCATTGCTGGTTGAATTAAATAAACAGAACTTGAGCTCATCCAGAAAGCCTCTATTTTTAGTCATTAGTTAATAGACTCTTGATCAGACATCTGAACACTTTTATTTGAGTCTGCTTCTTGTTCCTCACCTATCTTCAACAGTTTAATACTGAGCTAGATTTTACAAAGTTTATGTGTACACATATAGAAGTCTGTGGCAGAACTTTTGGAACAAAAACTCTGTCAAAGGCACTAATGGATTTACTAGACTGGTTCCATGCTACACAAAGTGTAGTTCAAGGAGATCACCTGAGACCTTGTTAAAAAGGTAGACTCAGGTCCTAATCCTACTACTAAAACCTACTGTGATAGAAATTGCATTTTAAGATTTCCCTTTGATTTACATGCACATCAACATTTAAGAAGCACTGGTAGAGGTGATTATGAAGTCACAGTGAAAAATGCTGTTCTTTGCCCTTCGTTGTTTAACAATTGCTGTCATTTCTGCAGGTGACAATCAAACCAAGTACAGAGAGACAAATCTCTTTCCTTCCACGTATTCTCTGCTTTATATGTGAAATTCTTTTCTAAGCTGATTGTGTCATGTGTGACATTCTTAGAGTTTGACATTATAAAACTTTCTGCCTCAGCCAACACTTTAAAAAATCTGTTTGAGTTGTCTTCCTCTACTATTCCAAATACATTAGCTTCCCAATGATAGTGACGTTACAAAATTTGACAATCATTTTCCATACAGACTGCACAGAGATCGTGAGTCATCTACTCCGATTTTTTCATTTTTATTTCATCTTTTTATTAGGGCTTCGTGGCAAAATACATGAAAGAACTGGTTTTAGTGTTTTAAGCTGTACGTGTTCCACAAAGATAATACTCAGACCAAATTCACTTATGTTTGATCTCTTGGGAATAATGTGCAAAAATCCATTTGTTCTTTCAACAAATATTTAATGAGCACCTAAAATTGGAGAGATGTAAGTGTTAAGAATTTCACAGTGAACAAGAGGAAAAAAGTCCTTATTCTCAGAAGACTTACTGAGTAAACAGAGGATAAATGATGGGCAGGCAAAGAAGGAACCACGATTTCAGATACTGAATAATACTCTGAAAAACAAAGAGGACAATAAGCTAGAAAGCAGGAAGGTTAGTAAGAGAGCTGTGGCCCCCACTTCTCTCTGGTGCAATGCTAGCTCATGAGAAAATCTTAGCTTTTGTTAGTACCCAGGTGTCAATTTGAAATTCTTTTGTGTAGCTATTTATGCTGCTATTTCCACTGAGTGTCAGTTTCACTGGATCAAAGCCCAGGATTAAAATAATAGGGTTTTGTGAAGAAATTCTCACAAGACCCAAGGTATAAGATACAGTGATAGTAAGAAAAAGAGAAAGACAAACCTGGATGCTACGGAAAATATGAATAAGGTCATATGACAAACCTTAGATTTTCTACATTATTTTAGTATAGCTTGGTTATATTCTTGTTTGGAATGAAATTGATCATGTGAAATTGAAGCACAGAGCAGTTTAGTAACTTGCTCTGGCTTACATATCTTCTCAGTAAACAAATAAGCATACAAAGAATAGACTATAATTCATAGATTTATTCAGAGACGTATCTTAATATGTCCTGTGCAAACTATTTCTATCCTACCCTTTAGTTTTTTTAACTACCAAGAAAACAAGTAGAGGAGAGCTGGACAAGGAGCTATAAACAAAACTTGCCTAGGAGAAGCAATACCTGAAAAGAAGAAAGGCAGTGACACAAATATCACAAATCCATTGGAAATTTTTAAGCAGTGGGGATGCAAGGCTGTACAAAACATCTACTTTGGGAGGCCGAGGCGGGTGGATCACGAGGTCAACAGATTGAGACCATCCTGGTCAACATAGTGAAACCCGGTCTCTACTAAAGATACAAAAAATTAGCTGGGCCCAGTGGCGCGTGCCTGTAATCCCAGCTACTCGGGAGGCTGAGGCAGGAGAATTGCCTGAACCCAGGAGGCGGAGGTTGCAGTGAGCCGAGATCGCGCCATTGCACTCCAGCCTGGGTAACAAGAGCGAAACTCCGCCCCAAAAAAAAAAAAAAAAACAAAACAAAACATCTAAAAGGGAAGCCCAAAGATGCAAGGTTATATGTGTGGGGCTTCTTAACTCACATATCTTTACCTAATGAGATAGGAAGCAAGTTCAGAAAAACAAGTAGACACAGTTATACAACACATTGTATACCACATTCCATTTACCAAATACTATGTAGCTACAAAGTGTATGTGGCTAAAAGGATGAAATAAGATGAGTTTCTACTGGAATGATATCCTGACTCTTTTATATACAACCTGTTGATCTATTTGGCCACCTAAGAAAACCTAAAAATATTTAATGTAGTTGGTGATTATCACAAACACAATTCCTGCAAATTGCTCTATTAAAGTATTGATACATAAAGGTTTCTGTGTACTCACAGCAGCTTTATTTATACTGGACCAAAGCTGAAAACAATCCAAAGTTCTATCAACAGGTGAACATACTATCTGACTGTGGAATGTTCACATAATGGAATATTACTCAACAATGAAAAAACCCTGCTGATCCATGGACCAAGATGAAATAATTTCCAAAATAGTATATCAATTGAGCAAAAACAGGAATAAAATGATATATGTATGATTCCATTTACTAAAGTTACAGAACAGGCAAAAATAAGCTATGGTTATAAAGATAAAAACATGGATTGCCTAGTGACAGGGAGATAGACTAGAAAGCAAAATAAGGAAACATAAGGTAATAAAATGTTTACACATCTTAGTTGGGGTATTGGTTACACTCCTTTGAAATATATATTAAAATATGTGCATTGTATGCTATGTAAATATTAACTCAAGAATTCCCTGAGAGATGTGATTCTAATATGTATCTAGCATGAAATAAAATAAGACTTATCTCATACTCTCCAAAACAGCAATTTTAAAATCTCTGCATGGAAATTTCTTTTCATCCCTTCTACACATTCTATCATTTGATGAGCTTGACTCCTATTTTATTCTAAAGAAAAAGTATATACCATTAGTCAAGATTTTATCAACTATACTATAATTAATTCTACAATTCTTATATCTGAATCCTCACCATCCAAATTCCTGTCCTTCTATTCTCTAAAATGCATGCATTCAAATATATTAATTTCTTTCTCTTTTATCCTTTACAGTAAACTTATATCCATGATTATACCTTTTATTTTTCCATATTTAATCTTAACCTTTTTTATTCTGCCCTTGTTTTTTTAAAACACAAAAGCTAAACAAAACTATTTTAGAGTTCTCATTCATCTTTTGCTATAGTCCCACCTAACTGTCCCTTTATATGCAAGTCACTGTTTCTGTTTCCTCACATGTTGTCAATTTTAAGGCCAATCTTTCTACCAAAACAATTATCAATAAGGTCACTCTTCCACCTTCATGTTGCTAAGTATAATGATCATATTACAATTTATCTTTAAACTGACATTGGCAAAAGTTTCTGACACTGATGACCATTTGTTCCATCATAAAATCCTCTCCTTCCTTGATTTTTAAGGCATATAAGTTATGTGTGTTCCCTTCTTTCTTTTCCTGTTTCTTCTTTTGGGCTTAGTCATCTCCAGCAGCCACATAAATGTTTAAATTTTTAAAAGTATATTCTCGGTCCTTTCTCTTATTTACTTCCTACTTTTCCCCTAATTTTGTCTATTCCATGACTAGGTTTTGATGTTACCAAATCGTGGGGGAAAAAAAAGACCAGCCATAAGGTGGCATAAAAAGAGGGAATGATAAAAAGAAAGGGCTTTAATAATTTAGGATTCTGAGATTGGGTAATAATGGGCTCTATTAAAAAAAAGGGAGGCAAAAAATTGGCAAACACGTGGTGGTACCTGGTCAGTGCTGTGCCTATTGGGGTTGTAAATTTCAACTTGTCTTAAAAGGACAGGATAGTTTAATTTCATGCAAGGTATCAACCCGAATTGAGGTTTTTTATTTTTTTTTGATGGTGCAGTTAACATACATTTTCACCACTTTCAAGTTATACTTGGTGACTTTTGATAATTGAAATAATAGTAACAAGAGAATACTAAACTTGAGCTATTAAAACACTTCTGAGGTTAGAGTCTGACACTAATCAAATTTTATCAGTATTGTAAACTGCTTCTTATCTACCTACACAGCTAACTATCAGTCAGTACTCACATACTGAACTTCTTTATAGTATTCTGGTTCACTTGCTGCTTTCCAGCGAGATTACAATCTATATCCATGGGAATGAAGTCCACTGGACGTTTTGCACTTTCTGTTCAACAGAGAATTTGGCCTTTTCTTGGCAGGAATTTCGGCTGCCTGTTATTTTCCTAAAATGCAAACCTAATCATCTGACTCCACCTCTTATATTTTTATGGTATCATCTTGCCTACATGTTAAAATTAAAAGTCTACTGGTAGGTCAAAATTACTTCATAATCTGATCCTTACCTGCATCAATCATGTAGTTCCGGATTTGACCATTTTGCCAAAAATCAATTTCCTCTTGGCCCAGAAAATTTGCCAAGAGGAAAATTTTGTTAGAGAGAAAAACTTATCTACCTAGATATACAAAGTTGGTCGTGAATTCAATACCTCCTCTTTATACTGTGTTATCATCTGTCGATTTTGTTCCCAGCAGTAATGACTATTTAGACTTTCATTAGCAAACACTAATTTTGCTTTATTTGATGGTGAGCCATCAAATAATGAATCCATGTTGCAGCTCCAGAGCTCAGCCCAGTGCCTAGTGTATATTAAAGGTTTTGTGAGTAATTAAATAATTGAAAAATAAATGGATGATTGAATAAATGAAATAAATGGACCTTAGCTCATTTGACCAGCTTGCATAAAGTCATATAGCAAACAAACATTAGACATCAAAATCACTCTTATTTAAGAATTAATTCTCCTTTACTAGTATTTTGTTAAATTCATTTACTTATCAAATGTTTTTTAATGAGGCATACATTACAAATTACTGTCACTTAAAATTTCCAAGTAAAGCTGTGTACATTTGGAGGAGAAGGATTTTTTTTTTCTTTTTGAGAGAAGGAAAGAAAGAAAAAAATGAGTAAAGGAGAGGAAGAAAGAGGAAGAGAAAGAGGGAGGGTGAATGAAAATATTCCTTTATTCTGAAAAAAAATGGGTATTAATAATGACCAATCAATGTTTCATTTAAACCTATGAGTAGGTGTAATGTGGTATTGACAAGAGTGTATATTTTGTGTATTTGAAGTGGAGAGCTTTGTAAATATTTATTAAGTTTACTTGTTCCGGATCTGAGTTCGAGTCCTTGATATCCTTGTTAATTTTCTGTCTCATTGAATCTAAGTCTCTATGTATCTGGGTGTTAGGATCGTCTTGCTGCTATCTTTCAATATGTAGTGGAAATACTAAGCTGTGTTGTTAATGTAGAACTTTCAAATGTGGCAGATGCAGTTTGTGTGACAGTTTTAAGTATTTATATTCTCTCTGAATCAAAATAACAATGAATTTTGGAGGAAAAATTATGTCTCTGAAATATGGCATATCTTTAGTATAAAGGCAGCATAGTTAAGATTTTTTTCAATATATTGTGTTATATAAAGAAATCGTTCAATATCATACATAAAGATTTAGCACATTATACACACCCACATACATATACAATAATAAAAAGAAACTCTTGAGTTAGTTAAAAAAGGATAAATTAAATTAGTTTATGATTTGTTTTTTAAATATCACTTTCTCATTTATAATTCCACCTAACCCTATGTAATGGATATTCCATATTTCTAAAAGTTCAGTTTTGTTAATACCCCATACAGCTTAGTAAATGATAGTTTAATTGTACCTTTATTCAACAAATAATTTTCAAGAGAGAAAGGCATTAGTGTCCAGTGGTTAAATGGCAGATTCTGTATCTTTTTCATGCAATTTTAAATCTAGCATTAACTGAGACAATGGAAAACTGGGTATGTATGTAACCTTTTTCCTTACCTTAGCTTATCACATATTTATGTTTTAAAGTAAATAAGGTGGCTGGGTGTGGTGGCTCATACCTGTAATCCCAGCACTTTGAGAGGCCAAGGTGGGTGGATCACAAGGTCAAGAGATGGAGACCATCCTGGTCAACATGATGAAACCCTGTCTCTACTAAAAATACAAAAATTAGCTGGGCGTGGTGGCATATGCCTATAGTCCCAGCTACTTAGGAGGCTGAGGCAGAATTGCTTGAACTCAGAAGGCGGAGGTTGTAGGTATTGTTATAATTACAAAAATGAGGTAATTATCTTAAAACTTTGATTTCTCATACTCCTAAAATTTTGTTTCTTAGGCACAGGAATTTCAACAAGGTCAGTGTAGCCTAATGAAGCAATATCTTACGGCGTATTTTAAATCTACACGTTGGCATGTTCATGTCACCATTTTGGCTTTTTGTAATCTAGAATAGGTATGTGATACAATCAAAGCAGGGAAAAATCTGTGACCTGAGAAAGCCAGAGAAAGGACTTTAGGGCCACAAAATCTGCAGCTGCAATCCTTGATAAACACCATTTTCTAGTCAATAACTGAAATATTTTAGAATTTTAGGACAGCTAATTAAGCACTTTTCAAAAGCATTTAATTATTGTTTTAATCTGTAATTAATTCAAAAGAGATCAGAGATAACATCTTGACCAACATCAACATTCTTTTAAATCAGCCTCCTCATTAAAAGTTGTGGACTCAATGGCCTCATGCACTTTTTAATTTAATGCTGGTTATGAAACATTATTTCCTTTTTCACTAAGTCATCTGGGAAATTGATTGTTTTGTTAGGCTCTGCTTTGCCTCATCTGTATTGTCTTGAAAGCTTAAAGAGCTTTTTCTAAAACTTAGAAATTAAGGAAACATAAACTAATCTACCCTCTCCCACCCACCCACACAAGCACACAATCAATAAAGATATGAATAACCCAAACAATGCTGGAACAAGTTCAACTTGCTTCAAATGTCTCTTTAGATTACTATCAAAACAAAATCCTAGTACTGTATATTTACGCTGATTATTTATATCAAAGTTAATATTAAGTATATAATACTTCATACACACATTCATATAGTGTGGAGACATTAATTTACTGTCTTTATTGCTTAGTGATAATGTTTCAAATGTTGATTAGTCTGCTGTATATCATAAATTAGAAAACTATGAGATCCTTACATATCCAATATCAGATGTAAAATTTGTAAATATCAAAAGCCTGTATCATTGTCCCATATTTCTTTGGGTATGTTTGTATTCATTCTTGCTTAGTCCTTTTACCAGGCACTACCAATTTACTAACATCTGCCATGAAACCATTCACGATTATTCCCAGTAGCAATGGGGACGCTCTAATTTGACCTCTTATGCACTCATTCGTACCTCTCTGTCTTAATTTTTTTTTCAGTCGGCTGACCTATCTTAAAGAATTCGTTTAAACAGTCATACCAACTCAAGAATATTTCTGGATACAATTATACAAGAGATTAGGGATACCAAAATGAAAAAAGAAAACCTCTTACTCCTATAAAGGATGCTATTTTGAGAGGATAGACATATAAACAAACAAATTTAAGGTATATTTCCCAATACTGAAAGTTCAGAGAACTTTACTGAATGAAGTAACTTCAATAAAGGAATTTACTTCTTTATTGAATGACGTAGCTTTCAGACTGAGTTGTGAAGATACTTCTCTAGGTACATGAGTAGGGGTGATCTCCCATAGGAATGTAATAGTATGATATATTTTTGGAATGGAATAATACTTTTTAAGCTAGAGTGTGATGGAGAAGAAGCTGATGCTGGAGAGGAGTGCGGGGGTCAGGTCAAAGGGTACCTCGTGGAATTTACTAAGAATTTTAGCCTGTGCAAAACTGAATTACCACAAGTCCTTGCCTGTTTTCCTTCATCGCACATTTCTTTATTCAGAAGAGAAATCAGAGAAAAATCCACATACCTATTTTCTCACATCCTGACATACAGGAGGGTGACGCCTTTTAATGATAGCCTAAATGTTACTTTCTTTTTCCAGCGTCACTGTCTTTACCATCGTTGGTCTGGATTATTGCAATATACCTATATGTATTTCATTTGCCTATTATTCTACTTTCCCACATATTCACCATGATGCTTTGTAAGTAATCTCTTAAAAAATAAGTTTTAATAATGTTACTGGCTTGCTGAATGAAACTTATTACCTCACTTACATGTGAAATCCTTTTATTGCTCCTTCCTAATGCAATCTCACTTCCTGGAAATCAGACATGGTTTCCTTGTGCTTCCAAGAGCTGTAACGTAACACTGGCTAATAGTGAGACTTAGTACACTATTGGTAGATGAAATAATTAGGTATTATTGACTTTTATTAATGCCTTCAAATACTCCCCCTCAGAAACAGCTAAAAATATTGGCTTATTTCAGTTTTTGCTTTTTTTCCCAAATTCATATATTAATTTCATTCTCTGGGTTTTTTTTATCTTGACTCTTTGCACATAGTTTTGCTCCAAAGTAGAAAGATAAAAAAGTTAATCAAATTTCTTTGGTCTTATTATCTTGCTTCTCAGTCTGCATAAACATCAACTTTCTGAATAATTAAGGACCCTCTCCTGGGATCCTGTTTGATAGCATACATTATTCTACACCATATATGGGATACAGTTGGTTTGAAACTAGTAAAACATCAGTAATCCTTAGCTAATGCTGAGAGTAAGTATGTAAAAAGTTTTATATATGTGTGTATATATATATATTTTATATATATGTATATATTATAAACATATGTGTATATATTATAAACATATACATATGTATATATATTATAAACATATATACATATGTATATATATTATAAACATATATTTTATATATTTTTAAACTCAGCATTTTATACATACATATAAAATTTTTTATTTCACTCTTTTTAGAATCATATTTTATTTTTGCATTGAAATGTTATAGGATAATTAATTTAACATGTATATGCTATGTGGATGATATCAAGGCATTCATTAGGTATTGCTGATGGCAAAAATAAATTTTAGGTACATATTACTCTAAGAATTTAACCTCCTCATTCAGGAAGATAAAAAGTATGTAATCAAAACTGAGGATCATTTACATAATATAGAGATAGGCTGTGAGCACTGATGACTAACATAAGGAATGACAAACACACGATGAGGTTACTTGCAGGGAGACTGTGATAGAATGGTGAGTCGTATCTTTTGTATTTAAAAGAAGATTCAGGTATTCTATAATTTTCTTTCGAAAATCCTACAACTGCATGCCTAGAAAACACACACACACACACACACACACACACACACACATACACACACACAGGAATCTCTGTAATAGGAAGGAAAACAACTTGGACTTTTGGAGAGATGAAAGGTTCCTAAATTTAATGTTTTAATTAATTATCTTTATGATAGTTTGAGTCTAAGGCTAGTAACTTTTCAGATAAAAACAATGGTACACATCTACCGGAACACTAATGGACGTAGGCATGCAACTCATTATTAGCCAGCTCACAAAATCAACTTCCCAATAAATAAACAAGTGATCCTTTATGTTCTTCTACCTCCTTAGCCTAAACAATCTATGTCAATATAAAGTTAGGACTTCACTTAATATTATTGTCACTCACTACGCTCAACCCCAGGCAAAAGAAATACTAGGATGCTTCTCCAAACTCGAAGCAACATCAAAATGCAAAGAACTAGAGAAATTTGAATAAGAGAAGTCAGTATTGCATCAGGATATCTGAATACCTAATTTGGGGATTGTTTTCAAAGGTGTTTTTACAATTTATTTCACCTAAAGAGGATGTTGTGTGTGAGTTTATATTCTATTAATGCTTGTGAGCATGTACTAGTAGAATAAAAACTTTAAGATCAATAGCTGATTTGTAGAGATTTAAGCACTAGTGTCTGTGAAAGTGAAGTACTTGTCACAAATCTTCTAAGTCATGAATATAGAAAGAAGGGATACAGTAAACTACACATCAGACATAGAGACATTTCATTCTGTACTGCCTCTGATGGGGCCATTCTGGAAACATAGTGAAGTCTGATGGATAAAGACACGATTCGAATGAGTATCCTAATTGAAACAATGTACAATGTAAAGTGCATCATCCACAATTCGAGAGCCGCAGATATATAAAATATGTTCCCTACATTTGAGGAGTATGAAGTCTATGGAGGGCAGTAGCAAATATATGTCTATACAGGCCTCTCTCTAAATAGACAGATATAAAAGGTTTTCTATTCTAAATATAAAGTAATTTCTATTGGAATTCAGAAAAGAAGTACAAATTGATGTGCTAGAATCAAGCAAGAAAACTTTTTCTTAGATATGGCATTTGGAAACTTTGAAAAAACAAGATTTTGATAAGTGAAAATTTTGAGCGCCGGAGTGACTCATCAGAGGGCATAGGCTGAAGTGAGGAGAAAGGAGGGAACAGGAACTCACACCCAGAGGCAGCTGCCTCACTCCAAGTAGTAAGAAAGGGCTATGGAGGATGGGTTTCATGCACAAAAAGTCGTCAATTCAATAAGAATAGAGGATTTACCTGAGGGAAAAGAAAGCAGAAAGGGGATAGATCATAGAAACTCTATAACACTTGGGCGGAGCTTTTCTTAATTTTGTCTGTACTTATTATAAAGAAAAAGGAGGCCTGAAGGAACAAGGGACCAAAAGAATATACCTGCTTATTTGGATTATAAAAATGTTAAAGAAGCATACATTCTGGCTTATGTTTATAGCTGGAAGTAGCTCTATTTCACTGAGATTTTGAAAACAAAGTACCCATATAAAATTCACTCTACACACTGTCTCTTTTTACGTTAAATGACTTCATTGTTTCTGAAAACATAATTCACTGGAATACAAAAAATCAATATAAAAACTTAAGTAACACAGAAAAGCATAAATGTTAAAGGGGAAGCATAAAATCTTCCCCATATTCCATCTACTGCCATTGTTAACTTTAGATAAACCTCATTCTACACACAACTTTCTCTATTTGAGTAAACTTAATGAGGTTAAAAAACAGTTTCATAGAAATTGCATTATGCTATATTGCTATTTGTAATGAAAAAATTTTCATTCAATAAATTGATATACTTTAAGTAAGCTTTTTCACCTAAAATAAATATGTATGGTTAATAAAGATAATTGGGCTACCTTAAATCTTTCATAGCTGGAACTTTATTTTTCAACTGCCTGTTTCAATTTTTGAGAATAGTATACGTTCTGTTCTTAAAATGATTAAATAGACTCTTCTTTTTACCTCTGTTCTCCCTCACTTGCCAATTTTTGTAAGTTACATTATTTATATATTGTTGAAGTTGATAAAATTCATATTCTACTTAACAATCTCCATTTCCAGAGCTGTTTGGTAATTACTCTATTTTTAAACAGATTCAGTGCTCCCAGCCAGTACTTTTATGACAGGTTTTCCATTTCAGATTTTATTTTGTTTTGCTTCATCACTTAGTTGACTGGAGTTATTTATCAAGTTTGCTTATTTTTTTCTTTCAAAAATGGCCCATAAATACTGTATTCCCTGAGTTTCTGCATGCCTGAAAATAACTCATTTTATATTATTTTTGTCCTGTTTTATTGCACTTGAAGGACAATTTGACTATGTATAAAATCTTGGCTTCGGTTTTCATTTTTCCTTAGAACTTTGTGGCTATTGCACCACTGTATTTTGATATTTAATGTTACAGTAGAGAAATTTAAGGCAAGACTGAATTTTTACCATTGCACTATAGAAAACATGTTTTATTCAGCCCAATTACCTTAAAAATGATTTCTTCATATTTGAAGCTCAGTAAGTTAGTCATTTAGCATTACCAATTGCCATTAACTATTTTTTTCTGAAATATTTCATAATGTATTTAAATTCTTGCCTTTATTTCTTCATATTGTACCTTCTAATGCTAGAGCCTATCTCATTTTTAAGGTTCTACTTCAAGGACAAAAATTATTTTGGATCATCTCAACCTGATATTTCAAATTATCACCTTCATTTTTGTTGCTTTAATCTCTCTGTCATTTTATCCTGACTTCAGCATGATTTTCTCAAACTTCCCCTTATTTTATAATTTGATTTTAATCTAATCCTTTGTTGTTTCCTGAAGTCTCTAAATTATTCAGTGTCCTATAATCAGTGTTACTTTGGGTTTTTACTTTTTTTCTATCTCTATAATATCCTTTTTCCAATATTTTATTTTAGTATTATCGCATCTTTGAGTTTTATTTTTAATAATTCATGACATTTATTAAGTTTTCATGAGTAGGGAAATGCATTTTGTTCCTAGGGGTATATTTTCAACTGAAGTAGTATTTCCTTTTAAAAATAGATACATATTTTTTTCTTGTGAAATGTGTGCTGAATTGTTGTGCCTTTTTCTTTACCATTGATAAAGCTTAGTGCTAGCACCTCAGTGCAGATTTTCTTAATGCATAGGGTAGGTTCCTTTATTTACTTGTTAGCATGATCTATGCTTATTATTTTTCATTTTACTGTGGATTGAGGACTTAGATATGCTATTTTATTATCTTCTTCTAATAGTAAGTTGGTGGGTCAGGCAGAGGAGGATAGTTCTCCTTACCCCACCTAAAGCAAATTGTAGTAAATGTTTGGTCCTCTCTTACGGGAAGAGATCTTTTTTCTTAGTGCTATCTGGGCATTCTGCCTTCATGGGAGCAAGTTTCATGAATTTAAATATTTCCCCATTTTTACATAACCTTGAATCCCACCTTTCTATCAGAAAGAATCATTTTCTATTGTTGGCATCCTTAATTTCACTTATTTTTCCCCAGCAGAGCTTTTTCTTCTTCTTCTCACCTCACATACCATCCTTTTTTTTTTCTTTTTGAGACGGAGTTTCACTCATTACCCAGGCTGGAGTTCAATGGCGCGATCTCGGCTCACCGCAACCTGCGCCTCCTGGGTTCAGGCAATTCTCCTGCCTCAGCCTCCCGAGTAGCTGGGATTACAACATACCATCCTTTTGCCCACAAGAAGAGAGAAAAATAAACATGATCACTCCCTCCATTTCTCCCTAGATCTATGTGTGTGTAAGGATTCTCAGGATCCATGTTCACCCATAAATAATTCTAAAGAGGGTGAGGTTAAAGCCACACTCTAAAAGAAACTTCTGCCTTTTTCCTTGCTTGCTTCTTAAAGTGGCCAGCATGAGGCCATACTCCTTTGCTTATGTGATTGCTTTTGGTGAATGGTGTCTGCACTGTCTTTGACTATTTGATTAGACTTTACTCATCATTGGAACTCAGAGATCCCCATTTATTTTTCTTCCTTTTTGTAATTTATGAGACTATCTAACACCAGTCACTGACAATATCTGTTTATCAGCAGTGTGAGGGGAAGGAGAAAATAAAAACATAGACATGAATCAATACCTAATCTTAAGCATGCTTTTTTTCTCAATTTAGGGTTAAAGAAAATGAGTACTTTGTACGCAGATGGTATGAAGTAAAGAGAAAATGAAGAAGGGGAGAAATTTAGGGTAGATGGATTGGGAATTTCTATGCTGTCTTTATCATAGTTATCCTGCCATACCGATTTAAGAAATGTCTGTTAGTACAAAATATCTGTTAGTACAAACATTATAAGAACCTGATGCTGGGTGTGGTGGTGCATGCTCATGGTCCCAGCCACTCGAAATGCTGAAGTGGAAGAATCACCTGAGCTCAGGAAGTGGTGGCTGCAGTGAGCTGCCAAGCTCATGCCACTGCACTCCAGCCTGGACAATGGGAGTGAGACCCTGTCAAAAAAAAATAAAAGAAAGAAAAGAAAAGAAAAGAAAAAGGGGAAAAAAAAAGAACCAAAGAGTCTGTGTTTCTGGCATGAATGGTTGGGAAAAAAAATCCTTATGGAGTAGTCTTAATTTTGTATTTTTTAAGCTGAAGCAATGATAGGTAATAAAATCTAAGGCCAGCCGGGTGCGGTGGCTCACGCCTGTAATCCCAGCACTTTGGGAGGTTGAGGCAGGTGGATCACGAGGTCAAGAGATCGAGACCATCCTGGTCAACATAGTGAAACCCCGTCTCTACTCAAAATACAAAAAATTAGCTGGGCATGGTGGCGCATGCCTGTAATCCCAGCTACTCCGGAGGCTGAGACAGGAGAATTGCTTGAACCCAGGAGGTGGAGGTTGTGGTGAGCCAAGATCGCACCATTGCACTCCAGCCTGGGTAACAAGAGCAAAACTCTGTCTCAAAAAAAAAAAAAAATCTAAGGCCTTACTAAAATAGGTGGGTAGAATTGATAGATAAAATACTGTGATAATGAAAATATATAGCCAACTTATTGATAGATTGGACTTCAGGTGTACAAACAAAACATGTCTATTTTTCTCACTTATGCTGCTCTCAAACATGCTTTCTTGGAGGTGTTCTGTGGCCTCAACAGATCCCACAGATTTATAGTTACTTTCCGTGTTGAGAAAAGACAAATTTTAATAGCTGAGACTGAATTTTAGTATTTGAGAGTTCCAGCTAGTTTAAATCAAAAATTCAATCACATATTCAGTTCAAAGACTCTCATCTCCCCTTACCTCAGCCCTGATACAGGACTTGGGGCCTTTCAGTGGAGAAGATAAATTCTCATCTTCACTTTTGCTCCATCTTTTTTATTTGCTGCTTTGATTCTTCAAGGACTTGGCCAAGAAGGAAGGAGGAACTGTTACTATTTCTCAGAGCCTGACCATGGCAGTTAACCTCATCCTTTTTCACTGTTAAGTGCCTCCAAATCTTGCAACTACTTCTTGGCTCATGAAACCTCATGAAGATTGTCCAAAATATTTACCTCATCTGGAATATTCTTGTCTAGTATCTTCCTCTTTCATACATTCCTAGATTCATAACATTTTCCTTTCCTTTATTTGTCTTGTGAAGAGAAAATGGAACACGCTTTGCCATTGAAAAAAGTACCAAAATCAAGGCCAAACACAGTGTCTCACGCCTGTCATTCCAGCACTTTAGGAGTCTGAGGCTGGCAGATCATAAGTTCAAGAGATCAAGACCATTCTGGCCAATGTGGTGAAACCCTGTCTGCACTAAAAATACAGAAATTAGCTGGACGTGGTGGTGTACAACTGTAGTCCCAGGTACCTGGGGAGGCTGAGGCAAGAGAATTGCTTGAACCTGGGAGGCAGAGGTTGCAGTGAGCCAAGATCATGCCACTGCACTCCAGCCTGGTGACAAAGCAAGACTCCATCTCAAAATTTAAAAAAAAAAAACAAAAGGAAAGAAAAAATAAATATCACTGATTCTTTATTAGGTTTACTTTACTACAGACTTACTAACAAACTCTAGTCTTCTTGAAAGGTTTGTTTGGCCAAATTTTAGTGGGTCCTAGAAGGCTATATCTAGCTGTATCAGTCCATTTTCATACTGCTGATAAAGACATAACCAAGACTAGAAAGAAAAAGAGATTTAATGGATTTACAGTTCCACATGGCTGGGGAGGCCTCACAACCATGGCAGAAGGCATGGAGTAGCAAGTCACATCTTACATGGATGGCAGCAGGCAAAGAGAAAGAGCTTGTGCAGAGAAAATCCAGTTGTTTAAAACCATGAGATCCCATGAGACTTATTCACTATCATGAGAACAGCAAGGGAATGACCTGCCCTCATGATTCAATTATCTCTTACCAGGTTCCTTCCATGACATGTGAGAACTGTGGGAGTTACAATTCAAGATGAGATTTGGGTGGGGACACAGGTAAACCATATCACTAGCAGTTTCTCTTTAATGCAGGAAAGGTTTATACTTACACGAGGTTTTGGTAAACATATCCTCAGTGTTTAAAGCATTAATAGAAATTCTGAACTTCCAAGAAAATGAGGAAAGACATACCCAATATTTTCTAATACTTGCTTCAGTGCTTTAATATTGTACTTTGATAATGTAAATAATATATTCAGCTTTTACACTAAGTACAGAAACGTATAATAAAAATGAAAAGTATATGCTATGTTGCCTCCAAATTTTAATGTAATATGTAATTTTTAATATTTTATAAAAAAATTCACAAATATTTTCTCAATCTGCATAAAAGTGGTGGTCAAAATAAATACTATTTTTTGTACTTAAAAGATTATGCTGCAGAAACTCAGAGGTTATTTACCATACACAAAGTTACATAGTGAGTGCCACAATTATAAATGATAACTTTATTCTATTCTCTAATTATCTCCATTGTCATAAATAGCCTGTCTCTATATAACTTAGAGAATATAATTTTTGATTTTAGTTTATATTTCTAACATAAAATGTTTTATAATTACATTATAAATATGTTGTTTTAGGTTAAGAATTAAGCCTACACTTATATCCTTAGGGATCATTTTCTTGCTACTGGAGAGAGTTAAGATGAATAAATGCATTAAAAATTATGGTTTACTTTTTCAGGAGAATTTTGAGTTTTTCTAATCAGATGACTGTTCTGTCAGGAGAGGAGTGTTATACAGATCGAAGCCACCAACAGACAAATGTCTATTAGAAAACATGATTAAAGATACCAAAATAATTTCACCAGCATTTCTATTTAAGTACTAGTCTAAATGTTAACATGAGAATGCACTCACATATCTTCCAAGTGTATTGATGATAGTTGTAAACTTCTCTTTCTGACATTTTCATGTGGCAGTATATTAATTAGTGTAGCATCTTTGCTTCCCCTCCCCTAGGGAGAGGAAATGACTTATGCGATCTCTGAGTTTGGGATAGGACACAGGCACGTTTAAATCAGTCTCTGCTTTTCTGTCTTTGGACATAACTGAAGAAGACAAGCATAAAAGATCTATCTTTGAAATTGATGATAATTTTAGAGGTGGGTGCAGGTTTGAGATAAATTCAATCAAATGTCATATTAGCTGTAGGTATATGGGCCTACAAACCTTGGAAAGTAAATATAAGTGGAACTTGAATGCAAAATCACACTTAAAGTTTTCCAGGCATGACTATTTTTACCTCAACAATGTACTCCACCCTGCCCAAGCAACTTAAAGCCTGAGGTGAGATTCTATTTTGACTTGTCCAGCTCATGGCCACTTTCTCCATTTGGGAGTGTCTGTTTATATACATTCAAGGCTAAGCCAAACACCGGGCAAGGTCTGAGCATGTAGGGAGAGGGCAAGGTGCATGTGACCTGAAGAAGCTAGGTGAGCTTCACAATCACAACAGTCATCAAATACAAGTTTCAATCATCTTTTCTTGAACTGCACAGTTGCAGAATGGACTATAGTTGCAGAAAAAAGTGATACTGACTAAATCTTATTAAGAATAGGGGTAGGTTTGTTTTTGTCTTATTTTTTTCAGCTGAATCTGTTAGCAGCTCCTTTAAACTGCATATCAATAATGTATCCTTATGTGACTGGTTACCTGAGATATTCCCTCTTTTATGTTATTGGCCTCCTGTTCCATCCTATTTAACATGTTGCCTGAATGATATAGTATGCAGTCACCCTATATACTGAACACAAAGTTATATGCTTTAAATTATGAATGAAAAGCCTAGGTATGCACTATCAATAGGCTCCCCAAATTCAGTTCCTTTTGATGCTTGCAGTGCATTTAGGACTGTACAAGGAGAGGATACCTGCCTGGATTCATGTGGATTATACACTGTGCCTCTGTAAATTAATATTCTATAATGAAAGTTATCACATACACAAAAAGAGACACATTAGTGAAATAAACATCCTCAGACCCAGAACCAACAATACTTGCTTAATTTAGCCCTCCACCCAACCCCAGCACCACCCTTTAGTTTAGAGCATTATGAAGTAACTCTTAAGAATCTAATCATATCAAATATAAACATAATTGTATTTATAACACATATGGATTTCATAAACAACAAAAATATGAACACACCCAATGCTACTTAATCATTATTTTACACAAATATATGGCATCTTATTTAATTATTCAATTATTGATTATTAATGCAAAATTCTTATTAACATCAAACACAGTTCACATTTAACTTTGCCCAAAAGTTTTCAAAAAAATTTTCATTTTAATAAGGGTCTAACCAAGGTCACACACTGAATTGGATTGATAATCTCTCAGATCTCTTTTTATCTGGAGCAGTTCCTTCTTCCATTTCTTTTTTCTCCATTTATGTGTTGTAGAAACTAGGTCATCTCTCTGGTATAATTTTCCACATTCTGTATAATGTAATACTATTTAACATGTTTTTCTATCCCTGAATATCTCACAAATTGGAGGAGTGGTACATGCAGAGATACATTTAGATTTGGTACAAAGACCTTTAATACATTTGTGTAGCTCCATGTGTATCCATTTGTATATTCTTAGTAAAGACTGAACCACAGGTTTAAGTGGTATCAGTCTCACACCTCTGTTATACAGTTCTAATTGTCTTGCACCTAATGGATTAGCTGACATTGATTGTTATGGATTTGATCCATTCTCTTTCATTTGATTATCATTCATTCCCCTTGAATTTATTAGCTGTGATTCTTTTTTTTTTTTATTAAGGTGAAGTCTCACTCTGTTGCCCAGGCTGAAGTGCAATGGCATGGTCTCAGCTCACTACAACCTCCACCTCCCGGATTCAAACAATACTCCTGCCTCACCTTCCCAAGTAGCTGGGACTATAGGCATGTGCCACCACACTAGACTAATTTTGTATTTCTAGTAGAGATGGAGGTTCACTATGTTGGCCAGGCTGGTCTCAAACTGATCTCATGATCCACCCACCTCAGCTTCCTGAAGTGCTGGCTGTGATTCTTATATAAAGGGAAATTTTTTATCACCAGTTCTTTGATTTGTCTAAAGATGGTCATTATAGGACAGGCTGGACAGATGCTTGCTTCTTTCTCTATTTTTATCTTAGTTGAGATTATGGCTAAAACCATGTTTTACACCATGGTTACAAAAAGATACATGGAGGGGAAGGATATCTCAAGCACGGGATTATTCAATTTAGAAGTGAAGAAGATCAGGAATTTAGGACGGATGCTTTTGGCCAACTTAGAATTCATTGAGCTCATATGGTCCATAGAAAACTTCATAGCACAAAATTTTGAGTTATATTAGGAAAATAAATATGCCAGAAGGGAATAAAAATAATAAGGAAAAATATAATCAAATCTAGCAACCAAGACTAATTATGTATATTACAAGAAAGAAATAACAGAAGAAACAGACTGGCATGTTAAAAACTCATCCAAGTTTGCTTAGCCCCTCAGAAATATGAGAGAAATGGAATACTTTTCTTTGGCCTGAGCATATTCCTAACAAGGGACCATGGAAAGAACCACGAATTTGATAATGGGAGGAGTTTTATATTACACTGTGAACCGTATTACTGCTGGCCTCTTATTGGCATGCCTTCTTCAAAATAACATCTGGTGAGTAGCAATTAAGATGGTTTCCCCAACATTTTGCTAAATGAAGAGAGGTAAAATAGGACTGGCAGACAATCTAATATTAGAATTTAGATATAAGTTCCTGAGCAATAAACATTGATAATAGGGGTATAAAATTAATGACAAACAAATATAGTCCTTACCCTAAATCATTTATTCATTATCACTGCTTTATATATTAATTATTTTAATTATTATAACAACACTATTAGGTTCAGTTATTTTTATCTCATTTGAATCAATGGTAAAGTTGAGGTACAGAGAGATAAGGTCATTCACAAAGATTATAGAACTGGTAAGCGGAAAATCAGTTTTGTTCTAGATAATATAGTCTTGAATAGAGAAGAATTAACACAAGTCAGCTTGGAGGTCAGTTCACAAAATACTAAATACAGGTTTTTTTTCATGTAATATCCAGCCAAAAATATGTAAGAAAGAATAGGATATCTCCAATCTCAATTTTTACTCTCAACTAAAAATCTAGATATTATATCACCTCTAATTAGGGAAGATGCAATTATAAACCCACAGGAATTATATATGAGATACCAATAAATTATTTCATACTTCAAGCAGATTTCCCCATATTCTCCATTCATTCTGACACTCCCATGCCATGTTTATAAAATCAGAAGACTACAATGTAGAGAAATAAAACTTAAGAATGTGTTGAAAGCCTTGAATTTAACTCCTATTATAATAAATTAGAAGAAAATCAGTAATATAAATGGTGATGTAAAAGTAAAAGAGCAAAACAAGACAAAACAGAGGAGGGGCTTAAGATGGCTGATTAGATGCAGTTAGTATGTGCCTCTTCCACAAAGAAGAACCAAAATAGAAAGTACGATATAATTTAAATATATGTCCCCTCCAATTCTCATATTAAAATATCATACACACAATGTTGGAAGTCAGGCCTAGTGGAAGGTACCTGGGTCATGGGGATGGATCCTCATTAGGGACTTGGCACTATTTCTGCAGTAATAAATGAGTTCTTATTCTATTAGTTAATGCAAGAACTGGTTATGAAAAGAGCCTGGCAACTCCTTCCTTTTCTCTTGCTATTTCTCTCACCATATAACATGCCTGCTCTCCCTTTACTTTCTGCCATGATTGTAAGCTCCCTGAGGCTGTCATCAGAAGCAGGTGCTGGCACTATACCTCTTTTACAGTCTGTAAAACTGTGAGCCAAAATAAACCTTTTTTCTCATAAATTACTCAGCCTCAGGTTTTTCTTTATAGCAACAATAAATAAACTACCCAACAACTGCAGAATATACACTTCTCATCAAAAAATGGAATATTCTTCAATGTATGTCCTTTGCGACTATATAAATAAGAATAGAATATCTTCAACCTCAATTTCCAAATTTTAACAAATACAAAATAGTTCAAAATTATATGAAATATCTTTTCAGACCACAGTGTAATAAAACTAAAAATTAATACCAAGAAAAATCCTCAAAACTATATAAATACATGGAAATTAAACAACACCCTCCTTCAGGTTAATGCAAATAATTAAGATAAAAATCATAACATTTTTGAGGCAAATGAAAGTAAAGGCACAACATACTAAACCTTCTAGAGTATAGCATAACCAGTGCTAAATTCCTGGAAACATACAAGCTTCTGAGATGGAACCAGAAATAAACTGAAATCCTGAATAAACTAAGAATGAGTGAGAATGCAACAATAATAAAAGGTCTCCTGATGAGGCCTAAAAGCAGCTGAATTCTCAGCTGAATCTTACTAGACATACAAAGAAGAACCTGTATCAGTGCAGTGGGTTTCCACACAAAGCCTCACAGAGGTCTGGGCAGGCATTTCAACTGGTACCTGGAATGCCTGGGAGACAGAGCCAACCAATCAACTGAAAAAGAGAAGCTGAAAGCAGGAAGACAGGGGATCTGGCTTGGCGGGTCCCACCCCGACAAAGACCAGAAATCAGAAACACTCTAAATTGAGGTTTTTGCAGCAAGTTCAGCTGGACCCAGATGGTTCGGCTCTGTGGGGGGAAGGGCATCTGCCATTACTAAGGCAGTCCACCACTACCGAAGCAGGTCCACCATTACTGAGGCAGTCTGCGATTACCGAGGAAGTCCACCATTACCAAGGCAGTCCACCATTACTGAGGTAATACATCATTACTGAGGCAGTCTGCCATTACTGAGGGGTTGCCATTACTGAGGCAGTTGTAACTACCTCTATAAAAAAAATCACAAGGAAATGTACACAGCAGCTGGGCAGTGCCCACAGCAGCTTAACAACTCCTGTGCTGGCAGACTGTGACTAGACTGCCTCCTTGCTGGTCAGGGCATCTTCAAAAAAAGGCGGTAGCACGTCAGGAACTTATAAATAAAGCCTCACCTTCCCAGGGCAGAGCACCTGGGAAAAGAGGCGGTTATAAATTTCACTGAAGCAGACTTAAACGTACCTGCCCAGCAGCTCTTAATGGAACAGCAGAGCTCCCAACACAGCACTTGAGCTCTGAAAAGGGAAAGGCTGTCTCCTCAAGTGGCTCCCTAACCCCCATATATTCAAAGAGGTACCTCATAAAGGAGAGTTATCAATGACATATGGCAGGTACCCTTCTGGGACAAAGATAATAGAAGAAGGAACAGGCAGCAACCCTTACTGTTGTGTAGCCCCCGCAGGTGTTCCAAGGCAAGCAGGGTCTGGAGTGGACCTCCAGCAGTCCTGTAGCAGAGAGGCTTGACTTTTAGAAGGAAAACTAAAAAACAGAAAGATATAGTTTCAACATCAACAAAAAGGACATCCACTCAGAGACCCCATCTGAAAGTCACCAACTACAAACACCAAAGGTAGATAAATCCATGAAGATGGGAAGAAACCAGTGCAAAAAGGATGAAAACAACAAAAACCAGAATGCCTCTCCTCCTCTAATGTATCAAAATTCCTCACCAGCAAGGGAACAAAGCTGGATGGAAAATGAGCCTGATGAATTGACAGAAGCAGGCTTCAGAAGGTGGGTAATAACAAACTTCTCTGAGATAAAAGGTCATGTTCTAATCCAATGCAAAGAAACTAAGAACCTTGAAAAAAGGTCAGACAACAAGCTAACTAGAATAACCAGCTTAGAGAAGAATATAAACAACTTGATGGAGCTGAAAAACACAGCAGAACTTTCTGAAGCATACACAAGTTTCAATAGCCAAATAGACAAAGCAGAAGAAGCGATATAAGAGATTGAACATCAACTCAATGAAATAAAACAAGAAGGCAAGATTAGAGAAAAAAAGTGAAAAGAAATGAACAAAGCCTCCAAGAAATACAGGATTATGTGAAAAGACTTAATATACATTTGAGAGGTGTACCTGAATGTGATGGGAAGAATGAATCCAAGCTGGAAAACACTCTTCAGGATATTATCCAGGAGAACTTCCCCAACCTAGCAAGGCAGGCCAACATTCAAGTTCAGGAATATAGAGAACACCACAAAGATATTCCTCAAGAAAAGAAACCCCAAGGCACATAATCGTCACTTTCACCAGGGTTGAAATGAAGGAAACATTGCTAAGGGCAGCCAGAGAGAAAGGTCAGGTTACCCACAAAGGGAAGCCCATCACACTCACAGTGAATCTCTTGGCAGAAACCCTATGAGCCAGGAGAGAGTGGTGGCCAATATTCAACATCCTTAAAGAAAAGAACTTTCAACCTAGAATTTCACATCCAGCCAAAAAGCTCCATAAGCGAAGAAGAAATAAATTCCTTTATGGACAAGCAATTGGTGAGAGATTTCGTCACCACGAGGCCTGCCTTACATAACTTCTTTCAGGAAGTGCTTCTTCCTGAAAGAAGAACTATACACGGAAAGAAACAACCAGTACCAGCCATTCTAAAAATGTACCAAATTGTAAGGACTATAAACACAATGAAGAAACTACATCATCTAATGGGCAAAACAAACAACTAGCCTAAAAATGGCAGGATCAAATTCACACATAACAGTATTAACTTTAAATGCAAATTGACTAAATGCCCAAATCAAAAGACACAGACTGGCAAACTGGATAAAACTCAAGACCCATCAGTGTGCTGTATTCAGGAAACCCATCTCACATGCAAGGACACACATAGGCTCAAAATAAAGGGATGGAGGAAGACTCACCAAGCAAATAGAGAGCAAAAAATAGCAGGAGCTGCAATCCTAGTCTCTGATAAACCAACAAAGATCAAAAGAGACAAAGAAGGGCACTATATAATGGTAAAATGATGAATGCAACAAGAAGAGCTAATGATTCTAAATATATACACACCCAATACAGGAACACCCAGATACATAAAGCAAGTTCTTAACTATGTACAATGAGACTTAGACTCCTACATAATAAGAGTAGGAGACTTTAACACTCCACTGTCAATATTAGACAGATCAAAAAGACAGACAATTAACGATATCCAGGACTTGAACTTAGACCTAGACCAAGTAAACCTTATAGACATATACAGAACTCTCCACCCCAAATCCACAGAATATACATTATTCTCAGCACCACACCTAATCTAAAACTGGCCACATAATTGGAAGTAAATCACTCCTCAGCAAATGCAAAAGAACAGAAATTGTAACAGTCTTTTAGACCACAGTTCAATATAATTAGAACTCAGGATTAAGAAACTAACTGAGAACCACACGACTTCATGGAACCTGAACAATTGGCTCCTGAATGTTGACTGGATAAACAATGAAATGAAGGCAGAAATAAAGATGTTCTTTGAAACCAATGGGAATGAAGACACAAGATACCAGAATCTCTAGAACACATTTAAAACAGTGTCTAGAGGGAAAATTATAGCAATAAATGCCCACATGAGAAGCAAAGGAAGATCTAAAATCAACACCCTATCATCAAAATTGAAAGAGCTAGAGGAGCAAGATCAAACATACTCAAAGCTAGCAGAACACTAGAAATAACTAAGATCAGAGCAGAACTGACAGAGACAGAGATCAAAAAAATAACCTTCATAAAATCAATAAATACAGGAGGTGGTTTTTTGAAAAGATCAACAAAATAGACAGACCTCTAGCCAGATTAATAAAAAAGCAAAGAGAGAAGAATCAAATAGATGCAATAAAAACAATACAGGGGAAATCATCACCAATTCCACAGAATAAACAAACTACCATCAGAGATTACTACAAACAACTCTATGCACATAAAGCAGTAAACCTGGAAGGAATCGATAAATTCCTTGACACTTGCACTCTCCCAAGCCTAAACCAGGAAGTTTTTGAAACCCTGAATAGACCAATAACAAGGGCTGAAGTTGAGGCCACAATTAATAGCCTACCAACCAAAAAAGTTCAGATCCAGACAGGTTCATAGATGAATTATACCACACATGCAAAGAGGAGATGGTACCACTCCTTCTGAAACTATTTCTAACAATACAAAAAGAGGGAATCATTCCCAAATTATTTTATAAGACCAACATCATCCTGATACCAAACCCCAAAAGAGACTCAACCAAAAATGAAAACTTCAGGCCAATATCCATGATGAACATGGATGCCAAATTCTTCAATAAAATACCAATTGAAACAACACACCAAAAAGTATCCATCATGATCAAGTAGGCTTAATCCTGGGGATGTATGACTGGTTCAACATATGCGAGTCTATAAATGTAATCTACCACATAAACAGAACCAAACACAAAAAAACACATTTATCACAATAGATTCAGAGAAGGCCCTTACAGAATTCAACAACCCATTATGCTAAAAACTCTCAATAAACTAGATATCGGTGGAATGTATCTCAAAATAATAAAAGCCATTTATTACAAACCCGCAGCCAATATCATACTGAATGGGCAAAAACTGGAAGTATTCTTTTAGAAAACTGGCCCTAGACAAGGATGCCCTCTCTCACCACTCCTATTCAGTATAGTTTTGGACATTCAAGCCAGAGCAATAAGGTAAGAAAATGAAATAAAGAGTATTCAGTTAGGAAAAGAGAAAGTCAAATTGTCTCTATTTGCAGATGACATGATTGTATAATTAGAAGATCCTATATAATTATCTTGGCCCAAAATCTCCTTACACTGATAAGCAAGTTCAGCAAAGTCTCAGGATACAAAATCAATGTGCAAAAATCACAAGCATTCCTATACACCAATCACAGACAAACCGAGAGCCAAATCATGACTGAACTTCCATTCACAATTGCTACAAAGAGAATCAAATACCTAGGGATACAACTAACAAGGGATGTGAAGGATCTCTTCAAGGAGAACTACAAACCACTACTCAAGGAAATCAGAAAGAACACATACAGATGGAAAAACATTCCATGGTCATGGTTAGGAATAATCAATATTGTGAAAATGGCCATACTGCCCAAAGTAATTTATAGAGTCACGACTATCCCCATCAAGGTACCAAGACCTTCTTCACAAAACTGGAAAAAAACACCTTAAACTTCATGTGGAACTAAAAGAGAGCCCACATAGCCAAGACAATCCTAAGCAAAAAGAACAAAGCTAGAGGCATCATGCTACCTGACTTCAAACTATACCACAAGGCTATAGTAATCAAAACACCATGGTACTGCTACCAAAACAGAGACATAGACCAATGGAACAGAACAGAGGTCTTGGAGACAATGCCACACATCTACAACCATCTGATCTTTGACAAACCTGATAAAAACAAGAAATAGTGAAAGAATTCCGTTTAATAAATGCCTTTGGGAAAACTGGCTAGCCATGTGCAGAAAGCAGAAACTGGACCCCTTCCTGACATCTTACACTAAAATTAACTCCAGATGGATTAAAGACTTAAACATAAGACCTAACACCATAAAAGCCCTAGAAGAAAACGTAGGCAAAACTGTTCAGGACATAGGCATAGGCAAGGACTTCATGACTAAAACACCAAAAGCATTGGCAACAAAAGCCAAAATTGACAAATGGGATCTAATTAAACTCCACAGCTTCTGCATGGCAAGAGTAACAATCATTAGAATGAACTGGCAAACAACAAGATGGGAAGAAATTTGCAGTCTACCCATCTGACAAAGGGCTAATATCCAAAATCTACAAAGAACTAAAACAGATTTATAAGAACTAAAGCAGATTTACAAGAAAAAAAAACAAACCCATTCAAAAGTCGGCTAAGAATATGAACAGACAGTTTTCAAAAGAAGACATATATGAGGCCAACAAACATATGAAATAAATGCTCATTATCGTTGGTCATTAGAGAAATGCAAATCAAAACCACATTGAGATACCATGTCACACCAGTTAGAAGGGTGATCATTTGAAAATCTGGAGACCACAGATGCTGGAGATGTGGAGAAACAGGAACACTTTTATGCTGCTGGTGGGAGTGTAAATTAGTTCAACCATTGTGGAAGACAGTGTGGCGATTCCTCAAGGATCTGCAAATAGAAATTCTTGAGACCCAGAAATCCCACTATTGGGTATATACCCAAAGGATTATAAAACATTCAACTATAAAGACACATGCACATGTATGTTCACTGTGGGACTATTTACAAAAGCAAAGACCCAGAACCAACCTAAATGCCCATCAATGATAGACTGGACAAGGAAAATGTGGCACATATATACCATCGAATACTAGGCAGCCATAAAAAAACGATGAGTTTGTGTCCTTTGTAGGGACATGGATAAACGTGAAAACCATCATTCTCAGCAAACTGACAAAAGAACAGAAAATCAAACATGGCACATTCTCACTCATAGGTGGGCACTGAACAATGAGAACACATGGACAAGGGGAGGAGAGCATCACACACTGGGATCTGTTGGGAGGTTAGGGTAGGGACAGCAGGGAGTGGGGAGGTTAGAGAGGGATAACATGGGGAGAAATGCCAGATATAGTGACAGGGGGATGGAGGCAGCCAACCACCTTGCCATGTATGTACCTATGCAACAATCCTGAATGTTCTGCACATGAATGTTCTGCCCCAGAACCTAAAGTAAAATAAAATAAAATAGAAAATTACCAAAAGAAACAGAATTAAAACTAAACTATAGGATTATCTCAATATATGCAGAAAAAGCATTTGATTTATTCCAGGATTGCTACAGCAAAAATGTCCTCAACAAACTAGGCAGAGAAGGAATATACCTCAAAATAGTAAGACCCACTTTTATGAAAAAGTCGCAGCCACAATTACACTGAATCGGGAAAAAATGTAAGCATTCCCTAAGAACTGTAACAAGAAAAGGATCCCAATTTTCACCACTCCTATTTATTATAGTACTGGAAGTCCTAGCTGAAGCAGTTAGATGAGGGAAAGAAAGAAAAGGCATCCTAATTGGAAAAGAGGAAGTCATATTATCTCTGTTTGCAGATGACATGATCTTACACCTAGAAAACCCCAAACTCAAAAAGACTCCTAAATTTAATCAACTGTTTCAGTATTTTTTTACAAACAAAACAACATTTGTTTACAAACAAAAGCAATGTATAAAAATCAATAGTATTTCTCTGCATTAGCAATGATCAAGCTGAGAAGCAAACTAAAAAAAAAACTCAATTCCCTTTAAAATGCTATAAAAGAAAAAAAAAAAAGAACGCAGACCCTAGGAAAGAAGTCATAAACGACACAAACAAATGGAAAATTGTCTCATGCTCATGGACTGAAAGAATCTACATCATTACAAAGACCATACTGTACAAAGCTATCTACAGATTCAATACTATTTCATAAAAATTCTAGAAGAAAATCTAGGAAATACTCTTATAGAGATTGGACTAGGCAAAGAATTTATGACCAAGACCTCAATAACAAATGTAAATAAAACCAAAAATAGACAATGGCAATTAATTAATCTAAAATGTTTCTGCACAGCAAAACCAATAACCAACCAATTAAACTGACAGCCTACAGAATGGGAGAAAATATGTGCAAATTGTGCATCTGAGAAAGGACTAATTTCCAGAAACTATAGTTTCTACAGAATCTAACTCAACAAGAAAAGAACATATAATTTGATGAAAAAGTGAACAAAAGACATGCACATATATTTTTCAAAAGAAGACATGCAAGTGGCCAAAAACTGAAGAAAATATTCAACTCATTAGAGACATGCAAATTATAACCACAATAAGATGCCATCTTACACCAGTCACAATAACTATTCCGAAAAAGTTAAAAAAAAACAAAAACGAAAAATAGACGGTGAGAGTGCAAAAAGATGTAAGAATAGCTATCCCTGCTCATTTTCAGCAATCATTTGCATGGAATTTCATTCCCCATCCCTTTACTTTAACATGAGTTCTCATGTATTTGGAGAATCTCTTTATGACAGTAGATGTTTCATTGGTGCATTTTTTTTTTTATAAATTCTGGCATTCTGTATTTTTTAAGTGGAGCATTTAGGCCATTTCCATTCAATGTTAATATTGAGATATGAGGTACTATTCTATTCAGGTTAACTGTTGCCTGAATACCTTCGTTGTTTTTCACTGTGATATTATTTTATAGTTCCTGTGAGGTTTATGCTTTAAGGAGGTTCTATTTTGGTGTATTTTGAGGATTTTTTTTAAGATTTAGAGCTCTTTTCAGCATAATGCTGACATGGTAGTGGTAAACCCTCAGCATTCTTCTGGAAAAGACTATCTTTCCTTCATTTATGAAGCTCAGTTTCACTGAATACAAAATTCTTGACTGATAATTTTTTTTTCTGGAAGCTACAGACAGGACCCCAATCCCTTGTAACTTGCAGGGTTTCTGCTAAGAAATCTGCTGTTAATTTAATATGTTTTCTTTATAGGCTACCTGATGCTTTTGCCTGATAGCTCTTAAGATTTTTCCCTTCTTCCTGAGTAAAGTTCACCTGATGATTATGTTCCTAGTCAGTGATACTTTTGTGATGAATTTCCTGGTTGTTTTATAAGCTTTTTGTGTTTGGATATCTAGATCTTTAGCAAGGCTGGGAAATTTTTCCTCAATTCTTTCCTCAAATATGTTTTCCAGACTTTTTTATTTTTCTTCGTCCCCAGGAACACAAGTAATTTTTAGGTTTGGTCATGTATCATAATCTAAAACTTCTTGGAGATTTTGTTCACATTTTCTTAATCTTCTTTGTCTTTGTTAGTTTGGATCAATTAAAAAGCCTTGTCTTTGAGCTTTTATTTGTCTACTTGTTCATTCCTATTGCTGAGACATTCCATTGTATTTTGCATTTCTCTAAATGTGTCCTTTATTTCCAGAAGCTGTAATTTTTTTAAATTTATGTGATTCCTCTGGAGTTGTTTTGTCCATATCCTATATCATTTTCTTTTAATTTATTTAATTTGGTATTCTTTCTCTGGTGCTTCCTTGAGTACCTTAATAATTAACCTTCTGAATTATTTTTCTGGCAATTCAGAGATTTCTTCTTGGCTTGCATCCATTGCTGTTGAACTAGTGTGGTATTTTGGGTGTATTAAAAAACTTTGTTTTGTCATAATACCAAAAATGTTTTTCTGATTCCTTCTCATTCAGTAGACTGTGTCAGAGAGAAGATCTGGGGCTCAGAGGCTGTTGTTCAGATTTTTTATTCAGTAGGGTGGTCCCTTGATGTGGCGCTCTCCCTCTTCCTCTAAGGATGGGTCTTCCTGACAGCCAAACTCAGAGATTGCTATTTCTTTTCTGGGTCTCACCACCCAGTGGAGCTACCAGTCTCGGGGCTAGTAATGTACAGTGTCTGCAAAGAATCCCGTTATGTGACCTGTCTTCATGTATCTCAGCTGTGGATACCAGCACCTGCTCTGCTGGAGGTAGCAAGGGAGTAAAGTGGACTTTGTGAGGACCTTGGTTGTAGTTTTGTTTATTGTGCTGGTTTTGTGTTGGTTGGCCTCCAGCCAGTAGATCATACTTCATGAGGAGGTGACAGCATCCACTGTGGTTATATAGGAAGGATACAAGCTTGCCCTAGGGTCACCTGTGTAAGTATTTCAGGCAGTGGATGGACGCACAGAGCTCCCAAGATAATATGTTCTTTGTCTTCATGTACAAAGGTAGAGAAAGACCATCAGTGTGGGGCAGGGTTAGGCATGCCTGAGCTCAGACTCTCCTTGGCTGGCGCTTGCTGAAGCTGCCATGGGGGATGAGTTCTCAGGCCACTGAAGTTACATTCCCAGGGCGATTATGGCTGCCTCTGCTCTGTCATATGAGATGCCAGGAAAGTAGGGGAAAGCCGGAAGTTAAGGGCTTCACCCAGCTCCCACACAGCCCAAAATGCCAGCCTCACTTCCACTGTCCTCTCCAACAGCACTGGGTTTATTTCCAGGCAGCTAGTGAGCATAGCCCCATTGTTATGAGCCCCTGAGATGAGAAAGCAAGTAAGGCTTTTAGCTTTCATATCTCCCCTCCTGTCACTGTTTCTGTGCTCATATCTGCACTCCCCATTCACACCCTTCCTCAGATTCTGTTCAGGAAACTTCATGTTCAGTCAAAATTGTCACAAATTTCAGCTATCCTTCTCCCTGTGGTCTTTCCCCAATTCCACTGGTAACCATCCCCAAGGTCCTCTATGAGACAAAGTCAGAAATGGCTTTCCTGGGGACCAAGTGTGCTCACTGGGCTCCTCCTCCTGCTTTCTCTACCCCTATAGTTTTCTCAGCTCTCTAAATGTGTCTCAGCTTCAGGTAAGGTCAAATCTTTCTCCCATGATTTGGACCTTCAGTTTCCCAGTGAAGGCATGTGCATGGGGCTGAAGGTTACCCTATTCACATTTGGGCATTCACAGGTTTTCAGCTGTCTCTTAGAGCTTCAGCAGCAAGCCACTTCCTTCAAAGGGTCTGTGGATTTTCTCAGCTTTCCTGGTATGCTCCTGCCATAGTTATTGGAGCAAAAGTGTGAGTCTGCATATGTTGCTCTGTCCATCCAAGTGGGAACTATAAGTAGGTCCTGACTCCTCCTCAGTCTAGTTTTAATTTGTGTTACTCTGATGATAAATGATTTTGAGCTCCTTGTCACATAGCAGCTCACCATTTTTATGTCTTTTTAAAATAATATCTATTTATATATTTCTCACATTTTTAAATTATATAAATAGATTGTTTTCCTATGGAGTTGTTTAAGCTTCTTATATATACTTATATGTTATATATTCTTATATATTCTGGTTATATGTTCCTTGTCAGATGCATAGTTTGCAAATATTTTCTCCCATTTTGTGTGTTTTCCATTCACTTCTTGTTTACTTAGCTGTACAGAAGATTTTTATTTTGCTGTGCTCCCATTTGTCCATTTTTGCTTTGGTTGCCTGTACTGATTGTGTTTTATCCAAGAAATCTTTGTCCAGACCAATGTCGTGGAGGTTTCCCTTAAGGTTTTCTTTTAGTAGATTCATAGTTAGAAGTTGCATAGGTTTAAGCTTTCATCCATTTTGAGTTGATTTTTGTATGTGGCAGGAGATAGGGGTCAAGTTGTATTCTTCTGCATATGGATACCCAGTTTTCCCAGCACCATTTATTGCACAGAATATCCTTTTCCCAATGTATGTTTTTGGCACCTTTTTCAAATATTAGTTCACTGTAGATCTAAAAATCTATATCTGTGTTCTCTTCCTTTCCATCAGTGTACGTGTCTGTTTTTATGGCAGCATTGTGCTATTGTTACTATAGCTCTATAGTAATATTTGGTGTCCGGAAATGTAATTACTCCAGTTTGTTTTGTTTTCTCAAGATGACTTTGCCTATTAGGGTTTTTTTCTGTGGTTTTATATAAATTTTAGAAACACTCATTGAGAACCTATACTGAGACAGTATGGAGGTGAAACATGGGGTCGGAGTCCCCATACAGAGACCTTACTGGGTCCTGTCTACTAGAGCTATGAGAAGAAGGCCGCTGCCCTCTGGACTCTAGAATGGAAGATCAATTTGCAGCTTGCACCATGAACATGAAAAAGCTGGATGTATCCAACTACAACCTGTAAGAGCAGCTGCAGGGTCTAAACACTGCAAAGACATGAGGGCAGAGACGCTCAAGGCCTTGGGAGTCTACTCCTAACGGCAATGTGCCATAGATGTGAGTCAAAGATTATTTTGGAATTTTAATATTTAATGACTTCCCTGCTGGATTTTAAACATGTGTGAGGCCTGTATGTGTAGCCCCTTTCTTTGGAGCTGAGACCTGGATTTCTCCCTTTTTGAAAGGTAATGTTTACCCAATGCCTACAACCTGTTTTATCTTGAAATAAACTGATGCCTTTGATTTTACAGGCTCATAGTTGTAAGGAACTTGCCTTGTGTCAGATGAGACTTTGGACTTTGAACTGCTGAGTTAATGCTGGAATAAGTTAAGACCTTAAGGGACTATTGGGAAGACATTACTGCATTTTGCAATGTGAGAAGGACATGAGTTTTGGGGGTCTGGAGCAGAATGAAGTCCCACCAAAATCTCATGTTGAAATGTAATCCCCAATATTAGAGGTAAGGCCTGATGAAAGCTGATTAGATTATGGGGGTAGATTTCTCATGACTGGGTTAGCATCATCTCCTTGCTATTGTCCCTGCAAAACTGAATGTGTTCTCATGAGATACGGTTATTTGAAATTGTGTACCACCTTCTTTTTCTCTCTCTTGCTCCTGCTCTGGTCATTTAATGTGCCTGCTGAATCTTCACCTTCTGTCATAATTGTAAGGTTCTTGAGGCCTCCCCAGAAGCAGTGCAGAGCCAGCAACATGCTTCCTGTAAAGCCTTCAGAACTGTGAAAACGCTTTTCATAATAGATTACCCAGACTCAGTTATTTCTTAATAGCAATGCAAGAACAGCTTAATATAACTGCTATGGTCATGCTGGTGCCCAAGCTGCTAGACAATACCTTTTTACTCTAATCTCTTTGTTTCTCCAGCAAAAAGAGTCTCTTCCCATGGCTGCCACAGCTGGAAAGTGCTTGGCCACACCTAAAATCAGCACAGCTCTGGGTCTCATCCCAGGTGTATGGCAAGTACTACCCGCATGCCATTGCTGTTTATTCAATGTCCAAGGGCTCTTTGGACATCAACTAATGAATTCTTCCAGACCAAGGTCCTTCCCTTCAATGCAGTAGTCTTCCTTCTGGCCCAGGCTCTGTCTAGAAATGTCATCCTGGAGCTGAGACCTGGAAAGGGGGCTATCTGACTCTACTTGGTGCCCCATTCTACTGTGGCTGAGCTGCAACCCAAATTGGAAGACAAAGTCCTCTTTACATTCCCCTCTTCACTCCTCACGTGGAAGGAAGTGGTCTCTCCCGGAAGTGCATGTTATACCGCCTAGGATTGGGGGAAGGTGATAAAAGCAGTCCCTTGGCAGTCATGGCCAGTGTCTCACTAGGTCATGTGTACTCCAAGTCCACTGGCTCTGAACCCAACACAGCATGTAGACTTGCCCAGAAATTGCAGTCCTTGTGGGCTAGATTCTTTATAGTTTATTTAGGTCCCAGAGTGCTTTAGCATGTGGTGGCAGGACTACCTGGAACTTAGGTTCCAACCACTGAGATGGGCAATTCCCCTTTGGCTAGGGCTGGTCTAAGTGTTCCCTCTATTGGTACTGCCTGAATTCTGTCCCATGTTGCTTTTCTCTGTGACAGGGCAGCATTGAGGTTTTTTTTTTTGTTTGTTTTTTTTTTTTTTTTTGAGACGGAGTTTCGCTCTTGTTACCCAGGCTGGAGTGCAATCACGCGATCTCAGCTCACCGCAACCTCCGCCTACTGGGTTCAGGCAGTTCTCCTTCCTCAGCCTCCTGACTAGCTGGGATTACAGGCACACGCCACCATGCCCAGCTAATTTTTTGTATTTTGAGTAGAGACGGGGTTTCACCATGTTGACCAGGATGGTCTTGATCTCTTGAGCTTGTGATCCACCCGCCTCGGCCTCCCAAAGTGCTGGGATTACAGGCCTGAGCCACCACGCCCAGCCAGCATTGAGTTTTAATGCAAGGTCCCACAATCACTACACTCTCTTTCCCCTATGCACACAGATTCTTTCTATGTGCCATGTGACTAATGCCAGGGGATGAGGAAGAGGTGATGTTGGCTATTCAAGATGGTGTTTCCTACGGTCTTCAGCGGCTCTTTTTAAATATGATGCTAAAAGCAATCCTGTGGTTACTCACCGGACTGGTTCTCATGAAAGTGCTTTCTTATGTAGATAGTTCTTCAATGTGGTTTTCCTGCAGGGATAACAATCACTGGAGGGCTCTATTCAGCCATCTTGCTCTGCCTCCTCCAAGATCACAGTTTTTGATCTTTCATGTTTTTCAGGTATAAACGTTTAATAATATAATTTTTTCTCTGAAGTCTGCTTTAGCTGAGTCTCAAATTTTTACAAGTATTTTCATTTTCTTTCAATTCAACATGTTTTAGATTCTTTCTGTAATATCTTCGAGCCGCGAATTACTTAGAAGTGTATCTTTTACTTTGCAAAACAATTGTGACTTTTTAGCATATTTTCATTGTTTCTAACTTATGTTTTGGTCAAAGAATACACGCTATATGATTTTTATCTGCTTTAATTTTGAGTCTTGTTTAATGTCCTAGCATATCGTCTATCTATGTAAATGTTCTACCTGCAGTGAAAATACATATGTATTCTGCTGTTGCTCAGTGATCAGTTTCATAAATGTCATTTAGGTCAGGTTGATTGAAAGTGGCATTTGAAGGCTATATATATTGTTGATTTTCCGACTTTTGTTCTATCAATTACTGAAAGAAGAGACAAATGTAATTATAAAGTAATATGAGATAAGATAAAAATAGGCTACAAAGCCAAATTAGTATTAAATTTTGTGAGAGGACCTAGGCAAACACATCTTCTCTGTGTAGTAGGACTTTCCACGGGCTAAGGCTAACTTTAAACCTCGCTGATCACATACTTATGGAGCTGTAAATGATGAGTGTATATTTATATATATTACCTTTACTTCATACACTATATATAATATATTATAATTATAAATATACTTACTAGTAGTTTCAAATAAACAAATATATAAATAACGAATTTACACAGTGGTTGCTCTGGTGTATCTATGTACCATTCTGTATCTATTTTTAGAAAATGCCAAACCTGGGATTCTACATGTATACATATTTAGAGAAAGGAAATCAAAGAAAATGAAATAAAGAGCAAGAGTAAGAGAGAAAGTGAGAGGAAGGAGAAAGGGAGAGAGATGTAATCAATGTGTTCTATCACTTATTAGAAAATGTCTTTTGACAGCCACGTTTCTGGTGGCCTCAATCCTCTAGAGAGTAGTTTCCAACTTTGTTACCATTACATCACACATAACAGATGACACTTTATATGTTACAGGCTCCCATTTCCAATGCTCAGAACACTGAATGCATTTCTAATGCTTCATTTACTCTCAATGAATCATTGGTGTTTCAGATCATTTTCTGCTGATGTAAAAAATACCAGACTGGGTAATTTATTGACAACAGTTTATTTGATTCATGGTTCTGGACACTAGGAAGTCTAAGAGTGTGGTGCTAGCATCTGCCTAGGGTCATCTCATAGCAAAAGGCAGAACTGAAGGCTGAAGCAAGCACTCAAGACAGATGATTTTGAGCTAAACTTACTCTTTTATCAGGAGCCCACTCCTGCAATAACTAACCCATTCTCACAATAATAGAAGTAAGTCATTAATGAGGGCAAAATCCCCATATTTAATCACCTCCTAAAGGTCCTACTTTCCAATTCTGTTACACTGGCAATTAAAATTTTATAGGAGTTTTCGTTGTAAGCTGTCAGTTCCACAGTTCAGGGGTCTTGAGAGTAGCCTCACTCCCACACTTCATTAGGCATTGCCCTAGCAGGGACTCTCTGTATCAGCTCCAATCCCACATTTCTGCTTGGCCTGTCCTAGTGGGTGCTCTCTTCAGCAGTTCTACCACTCTACAACAAATTTCTGCCTTGGCCCCCTGGTTGCAAATGACATCCTGTGAGACCTGGAAGGAGTAATTGTTTCCCCTGTAGCTTTTGCATTCTTTGTGCCTGCAGAATTCTGGAGCAGTAGGTTGAGATGCACCTGGGGCCAACTGAGCCATGACTGGGGTGATCTAGGATCACTGCATCCGAATTTGGGGAGCAGAGATATGAGGTGGGTCTGGGCAGTGAACCCATGGAAGATGCCCTGGGCCTATCCCATGAAACCATTCAGCCTCCCTAGAGCTCTGGGTCTATGATGAGAGGGGCAGTCTTGAAGGTCACTGGAAATTGTGGGCTCATTCTCCATTGTCTTGATGATCTCTTCTATCTGTGTTAATCTCCTTAGCAAGCAGTTACTTGGCCAAGCCTTTAGAATTCTCTCTCAAACATACTTTTTTATTCTCTACATGTTAAGGCTGTGAAATTTCTAAATCTTTTATATTTTCCCTTTAATTTTAAATTCTAATTTGAGGTTATCTTTTTGCTCTCCTATCTCGGTGTACATGGTAAAAAGTAATTATGCAGCAGCCTGAATGCTTTGCTGCTTTGATATTTCCTTCACTAGATATCCTAGCTCATTGCTCTTAAATTTCACCTTTCTTGAAGTCCTAGGACATACATAATTCTGCCAACATCTTTGTCAATTTATAACAAGAATAGTCTATACTTCAGTTTCAAATAGAACTTTTTTTTCTTTCTGAGACCTTAGCAGAATGACCTTTATTGTCCACATTTCTACCAATGTTCTCATCAGAATCATTTAAGTAATCTCTAAGAAAATTCAAACATTCTTTAAAGGTATCCTTTTCTTCTGAACTCACCAGGATTGACCTTTATGCTCGGTTCATGACAATCCAGGCTTTGTTAGCTTACTCATCCAAATTCTTCTAGCCTCTACCCATTATTCAGTTTTAAAGCTGCTTTTGCATTATTAGATACTTGTTACAGTAACAATCTCACTTCTTAGTGCCTATTTTCTGTCTTCATCAGTTTTTGCTGCTATAATGGAATACTACCTCCTGGATAATTTGTAAGTCTGAGAAGTTTATTTGGCTCATGTTTCTGGAGGGTGGAATGTCCAATAGTATGGTGCTGACATCTGGTCAGGGATATCTTCTGGCAGAAGATGTAAGGCAGAAGAGAATAGTGAAGACAGAAAAAAGTGGACCAAACTCCTCCTTTTACCAGGAGCACTCCCACAATAAGGAGCCCACTCTCATGCTAATGATTTTAATCCATTCATGAGGGCAGTGCTCTAATGACCTAATTACTCTAAAAAGCCCCACCTCCCAATGCTATTTATTTGCAAGTAAATTTTAGATGTGTTTCAGAGGAGGAGAGAATTCTAATCATAAAAATTGTCCACAAAACTGATTTTAATTATATTATAGGTACACATAAATATGTACAACTTAATTTATTAGTTATACCTCAATGAAAATGGGAAGAAATTTAAAAATGATAATTTCTTAGATCTATACAATAAATGTTTTTGCTTCATTGTGTGTGATAGTATAAAATTTACCATACTAATATTTAGTCAGTTGTATTTTTAAACCCTTATTCTCCCAGAAGTAAATAATACTTTACCAGTACCATACCTCACTCTATGGAAGTCAGGCTGGCTGTAAAGTTTTCTTTCTTTCTTTCTTTCTTTAATGCATTTTTAGAACCAATAGTAAACTTTTAATATTTAATTATCAGTACTGCATTGAACAACAACATGATGTAAATAGCTAAGACCATAGTTTTCTGATTAGACAGATGTAACTTTGAGCTCAGTGTGCTGATACCAGCAGTTACAAGAGTAGAAGCACCCAGACAACTCTCAGGATTTCAATCCACCTGAGAAGTTACCAGTTGTGTGAATTGGGGCAATCTGCTGAGAATTTCTGAATCTCTCTTTTCTCATATTAAAATAAATATAGTACCTTCTCCAATATGTTTTATCAAAGGCTAAATATATCATCCATGTAAATTTTTTGGTGCAGTTTCTGGAAGGCACTAAATGCCCTGTACATGTTTGATGCCAGCCAAATTGAAATAGTCGCAGTCATAGAAGTTGTCACTGTAGTTTAAATTGTAGTCATACTGGTAGTAACAGTAATACATTTCTGCTATACCTCACTGTTACGTCAAATCATCTTGTTTGAGAGTCAGTCAATTCCTTGAGATATAGTCCTGTGGGAGGAAATTTGTGAAAATGTTTCCTGAGAACCTGAAATGCCTGCATTGATTAGTTTTTATTGATCTTTAAACCTGATATCCAAGATTTTGTTTTCCATTACTATTATTATTATTTAGACATTACATACTTTGACTACAAAAGGCCAAGGGTGGCCAGGGTGAGGGAACAGATGGAGGTTACAGGCTGACAGACTGTGAGATGTGGGCTGGCATGGGGACATAAAGAAGCATGTTCTTGCTCTACTCATGCCAGACTGCACAGTAGTAATGAAAGTTCACAAAGATATGTGTCCTAGATGCTCCTTGGTGCTAGTAGAAGACACTGACTAACAGAGGAAACCTTCATTCATAGGCTTTGCTTAAGTAAATATGGAGAAAGGAGCCTGGATGATAGAAGTGCAGTCAGAATCCTAGAAAATTATAGCCCAGTAGTGATGCTAGGATATGGAGAATTTATGCCAAACATCAATGAAGTGGAAATTTCCACCAGGAAAACAAATGTTTGAGATTTTAAAACGTATTTTGCAAACCTATTTATTTAGTCACTTATTTACTAACTTATTGCTGAAATAAGAACTCTACCTATAAAAATTTCCTACAGCAATTATCTTTATCTCGCCAAGAAGTGAATTAACATACAAATTTTTAAGTTTCCTTTATATTTGGTATGTAACATGAACTCCTTGAAGTTTAGTGTTCTATTCCATAAAAGAGATTGGCACTAATTATTCAAAGGTCTATTTTTGGACTCAAATAGACAGTATTTGCAAAAATACCTGACACTTATCAGGACTTCCATAAACCTAAGAACTTTTATTTTTCTACAGTGACAGAGCCAAGAACCATTATGCTGATAAATTACAAGAATCAATTATATAATTTTGTGTTTAGTATTATCACTACATTTTTAATCCTTGGTCTTCTCTCATCAAGGCTGAAAGTAACCTTGTATATAGTTTGTAAAGATGGCACTACCAGTTCAGCTCATCTTTGCACAATTAGTTCAAATGATTAGACTGCAGTGTTAATAATTTCAAAGTATCAGGTTTAATTTCAGTAATAGTACTTGGATTAAAATAGAAAAGCAAACAAAATTCTGTTCTACTACCAATACTACACATCTAACCATTTTAAACCAGCTTAGTATAATGTGTTATTTGTCAACAGAAGTGACTCTGGCAATAACATAAAAGGACTTTGGCAATCCATTTTGCTACAGGTAAAAGTAATCTCAAGTTAAGTGAATAACACTATCATCAGATGTACAGATGACATTTCTCCTCTCAGTGAGGACAAACCCAAACAGGAATTTTGAGCTCTATTGGAATAAGAAAAATAGACAAACCAGTGAGTGTTAAAAGGTTTAATAAAGAAGCACTCGTTTAGTTCTGTGTCGGTTTTTCTTGATAAGAAATTCTTGATTTGGGACAAGAGATGTGAAGGACTTCTTCAAGGAGAACTACAAACCACTGCTCAATGAAATAAGAGAGGACATAAACAGATGAGAAAACATTCCATGCTCATGATTATGAAGAATCGATATTGTGAAAATGGCCATACTGTCCAAAGTAATTTATAGATTCAATGCTATCCCCATCAAGCTACCCATGACTTTCTTCACAGAATTGGAAAAAACCACCTTAAACTTCATATGGAACCAAAAAGACCCCACATATCTAAGACACACACACAAAAAAGCAGGAGGCATCACTCTACCTGACTTCAAACTATATTACAAGACTACTGCAATCAAAACAGCATGGTACTGGTACCAAAACAGACTTATAGACCAATGGAACAAAACAGAGGCCTCAGAAAGAATGCCATGCAACTACAACCATCTGATCTTTGACAAACCTCACCAAAACAAGCATGTGGAAAGGATTTCCTATTTAATAATGGTTCTGGGAAAACTGGCTAGCCATATGCAGAGAGCTGAAAGTGGATCCCTTCCTTACACTTTATACAAAAATTAACTCTAGATGGATTAAAGATTTAAACATGAGCCCTAAGACCACAAAAACTTTAGAAGAAAACCTAGGCAGTACCATTCATGACATAGGCATTGGCAAGGACTTCATGACTAAAATACCAAAAGCAATGGCAACAAAAGCCAAAATAGACAAATGGGATCTGATTAAACTAAAGAGTTTCTGCACAGCAAAAGTAACCATCATTAGAGTTAACCAGCAACCAACAGAATGCAGAAAATTTTTGCAATCTACCCATCTAATGAAGGGGTAATATCTGAAATCTATGGAGGACTTAAACAAATTTACAAGAAACAATGCTATTGAAAAGTGGACCCAGGATATGAAGACACTTTCAAAAGAAGACATTTATGCAGCCAACAAACATGAAAAATAGTTCATCATGACTGGTCATTAGAGAAATGCAAATCAAAACCACAAGATACCACCTAATGCCAGTTAGAATGGCGATCATTAAAAAAATCAGGAGACAACAGATGCTGGAGAGGATTTGAAGCAATAGGAATGCTTTAACACTGTGGGTGGGAGGCAAAGTAATTCAATAATTGTGGAATACAGTGTGGTGATTCCTCAAGGATCTAGAACTAGAAATACCATTGACCCAGCAATCCCATTACTGAATATATACCCAAAGGATTATAAATCATTCTATTATAAAGATACATGCACACTTACATTCAAGGCACTGTTCACCATAGCAAAGACTTGGTACCAACCTAAATGCTTATCAGTGATAGACCAGATAAAGAAAAAGTGGCACATACACACCATGGAATACTATGCAGCCATAAAAATGATGAGTTTATGTCCTTTGCAGGGACATGGATGAAACTGGAAACCATAATTCTCAGCAAACTTCCAAAAAACAGAAAACAAATCTCCGCATGGTCTCACTTATATGTCGGTGCTGAACAGTGAGAACACCTGGACACAAGGAGGGGAACATCACACACTGGGGCCTGGAGGTTGAGGGGCTAGGGGAGGAATAGGAGGGGGTGAGGGGGATTGAGGATGGTTAGCACTAGGAGAAATACCTAATGTAGATGACAGGGCAATGGAGGCAGCAATCTACCACTATGGCAAGTGTTTACCTAGGTAACAACCTGCATGAGCTGCACATGTACCCTAGAACTTAAAGTATATATATAAAAAGAATAATGATAAAAAAGAATTTTACTTTAAATATGGAGAGATTTTCAAGAGATCTATAGATAAACTAGATTTAATTTTCCTCAACCAGGTAAGTTCTATCTCTGAATTTAAAGAAAACTTGTAGATGAAAATGCTCAACATCAGTAATCTTTGACAAAATGGGGAGAGGTTGCTACAATAGGGATATAAGAAAATGCCATTCTGATTTAAAAAAAAATTAGCCAGTTAACATCAAATGGCAGTAACCCTAAATTTAAATCGGCTAAATCCCCCAATTAAGAGATACAGCCAAAACCTAATGGTATAATACATCCAGAACCATTTTATATCCAAAGATACACAAAGACTCAAAACAAAGGGTTGGAGAAAGATTTACCAACCAAATGGAGAGCAAAAATAAAGAAATAAACAAAAAGCAGGAGTTGCAATTCTCGCATTTTATAAAATAGATTTCAGAGCAATAAAGATACAGTGGTAAAAGGATCAATGCAACAATAAGAGCTAACGATCCTAACACCCAGATACATAAGACCCATAAAGAGACTTAGACTAAACGAGACAGAAAATTAAAAAGGATATCCAGGACTTGAATTCCGATTTGGAACAAGTAAACTTAATAAATATGTATAGCACTTTCCACTTTAAATACACAAAATATACATTCTCCACTTTCAATATACAAAATATTGATCAGCCATTATTAATTACCATTCTTAGAATTAAGTAATATTCCTGTTCTCTCTCCCTCTTTTTCTTTCTCTTTCTTCCTCTCCTTCTCTCCTTTTTTTACTTAAAAAAATAAAAATAAAATAAAAACAAAATTATAAAAATCAAAATTGGTAATATTTAAGCTACAATATTGTATAATTAATGTCAATAAAAGTTGTATTACACTTTCGAAAAAGTGTAAAAACCATTTTAATCACACCAGAATCCACTAGAGCAAGTGAACCCAGACAAACTACATTACATATAAAATAATCAAAACAGGGAATGGTAGAAAGGGTAAATGGATGCATAACTGCTATAAAAATGTGTCTTAGAAAGTGTAAACCAATGGGTCAATATCTCCCCATTATATGTCATAGTTTTATGCACTCAACTTGTTTTTATATCAGTAATATAATGAGACATACAATATGCTTCAAATGTGAAAATGAAATGACACCCTAGTGGAAAGATTATTAACACTTAAGCTAGCATAATGCAAATAATTCAAAACTATAAAATGATGGGCCAATTGTTATTTTTAATAACTGGATCAATAATACATAGTTTTCTAAAACTATAACTCAAGACAGGGCAGGTAGGATGTGAGTCAATCATCTAGAAAGAGATGTACTGTGTGAATTGTCTGCAAGGACAATAGAATAAAGAAATAATACAATCTTGGGGTACATAATTAACAGAAGAGTATATAGTACACAGGAGTTCATTATAAGGTGAAATATGGTGAGAAACAGAAGTTCCCTAGCTTTGAGGGAAAGTCGGACATAATTTGAAATCCTGAATGGGTGACCTTTGGCAAATTTGATTAACCTTTATAAACATGATTTTCATTTTTGAGTTGTGGAAAATAATATTAATTTCCTCATGGAGTGTTGCAGTTTAAATAAGGACGTGCATACAAAGTTTACAGCACACTGTCATTTGTTAAGAACTCAATAAATTATAATTGCAATTTTTGCTAAAAGTGTAGTTTTAATCCTACTCACATGTAGGGGCTTTTCTTTGCTATTCATTTGCCAGTGAGAATTCAGATATCTTAAAGATTTTATTGGGTAGAGAGAGGACAATGCTTCTGTCTTATCACCTACTTTTGGTTTCGTTTTATTCATACTAGTATTTCTCAGTCTCCTTCCTTGAGGCTGGTCATAATCAAGTTTAAATCTTCCTCAGACATGTGCTGAGCTAGAAAAAATACTTCCTAGCTAATATATTTGCTTCCACGATTTCTTTACCTTCATTTATTCAGAAATCCTTGCCATAGTCATTTGTTCAACAACCATTTCTAAAATATCACTACTGTATTCCAAAACATATAATGGTATTAGCTTCCCCTCAGGAAAACATCCAGCTCTCTGGACATTTGGACACTGCTCCTTGATGATCCTCTTCATGTTATCACAGCAGCCTTTGCTGTCCCCCTTCTCTTTCAGGACTCTCCATTTTATCTCATTGCCCCTGTATTTCCTTTGCTCCAAGTGAGCACCTTTTTCTTCTGAAATTCCCTTTATATTTGCTGGCGCCATTTCTACCAGTTTAAATTTCCCACTCTTGAATCTTATATTATTATGTAAGCTTACACTGAAACCACTGTCCCATCAACTGCATTTAATTATGCAATTCTTGATTATGTTAAGTTATTATTAAGCCTTATTTTGGAAGTTTACTTGCCATACATATTCCTGTCTCTCTGGCTAAATATTAGGGGACACACACACACACACACACACACACACACACACACATATATATATAATTGTTTTTTTTCTCAGTAACGTATGATACAAAAATTTGCAAAGCAGGTGCAAGGTAAGAAAGTTGATATTAAATAAAGTAACAAAGCTGCTAATCAATCAGTTCACTCAAGATCGCATCTGTTCTACATCTCAGGGTCATGTAAATTTACAAGGATGTAAAATGGTGATGGCTTACTAAGCAGACTCTAGAGATCTGAATGAAACAATTTGTAGAGAAAGATTTTTCCTTTATTCGTGAAGAGTTCTCATTTGAATGACATGCTAATAACGGTTTACTTACATATACACTCCATGTACAGATTTTTTTCTATTTCCTGCCTTTGTTAACTTCACTACAGATGCCTTTGTGGCTGGAACAAAGGACCAGGTTCCCCTGTGATTGCTTCATCATTAATTAATATACCATGGAGCAGAATCACAGCTAGCAATTGCCAGCATTTCTCATTCCAGCATGCAAACCTTTGTGAAGCTTGTTCTAAAAAATGAAGGAAAAAGCATCCACTGGACTTTCCTATATTCTTCCCCGAGGCTTACATTGAACAATGAGTTCAATACAGTGCTGTACATCATACCCCTGAGCTGCTAGAAGAATTCGAACTTCGCTAAGCACAAGAGCCAAGGGAGCTATTAGCATGCTTCTGAGTCCAGAGCTTAACATTCGGATGAGATTATTGTCACAGGTTCCTTTGGAGTGTGATTTTTCTTGATTCTGTTCCACTTGGATGTGTGAAAGTATAAGGGAGGCTGGAGCAGCTGGAGAGGGAGGGAGAGCATGTCTAGAGTGATGACATATTTAAAAATATCATTCCAAGGAGCCCTGAGCTCTCTAGCTATGGATTCTAAATATAGTAATGCCAACAGAAGAGAAGTGTGCCAGTTGGGGCTCTCAGAAATCTGCTCCAGCACCACCAGGTAAGGATGACTCACCCAGGGCGAGTCAGGCCATGATGTACCATTTCAGCATTTTCTTACCAAAGCCCTCTCGGTGGGACCCTTCTCAAAAAGCCACACTCTCCTTAGGGGACTGAATAAAAATAATGCATAATACTGAATTTCTAACATTAGATCATTGTTAATACCCTCACAAACCACATTTCTCTGTGGAACAAACCTGCACGTTCTGCACACATATCCCATTTTTCTAATTTTTTTTAGAAGAAGAAATAACACATTTCTCTTACAAAAAGGCTTTTAAGGTAATAACTCATACCAGCAAAGGAAAAATACAAAAAAAAAAAAAAAGGAAAAGGTAGTGGGTATTAATTAATCAATCCTGTACATAAATTGGTTTAAATATTTGTTTTTTTCCCCCAATTTTGTTTTATTTTTATTTTTTAGTAAGGGAATATAAAACTAAAGCATTAAACATATGCCTAACATCCCAAACAATAAGATGAACAGATTTAGAAAAAGAAAAAGCCCTTATTTATTATACAAATCCTGGTTTCTTTTCCTCATTAGAGTACGCACATATAAACACACAATTTAAACATACAATTCTCTAAAACCTCACTGAAATCAAACCTATTTGAGCTTATTGTTAAAGTTGAGTCTGAAGCTCTCTTTTATAGTTCTTGACCACTGCATATTTATTGTGCTGAGATTTATTGCATTTTAATGGCTACGTGTTCATACGTTGCTTCTCAACTAGGGCTATTTAAAAACCTCCAGTGACGAGCTAACTATAACAAACTTGCCATCTGTATCTCTTAGGAAGCAAGAGTTTTAAATTTAGTCAACTCTTGCCATTCTATTTTTCAGTCCAATCTCTTTTGTAGATTCCTTGTACTGATCCTAATTCTGGAGGTAGGGAGGGTGGGTAGACAAGGCTGACTTTTTAGCAAGAGTAGGAAACAGAAGAAATTTAATAACTATGACTTCAGCTAGTGGTGGTGATTTAGTATTCTTATCCCAGCTTCTGCTTTCTACTTCCTCGCTCCCCTTCAAGACAACATATTGAGGTGCTACCAGTACCTCCATCATTACCACCTGGTGAAGCCAGAGGGAAGGAAGTGAAGGGAGAGAGTCACTCCTCTGGGAATCAGCAGTAGAAGATGCCTGATTTCATTAATATCCTACAGGCTGATTCATTCAGTGGTTTCTAACCCCTAAACTAGTCACTAAACGAGCAGGGTAGACAGCTAGGCCTTCTATTTGTTAGAACCTACTATTTGGTTTTTCATTTAAGTCTCAAGCTTCTCGCCTTATCTTGAAGTGAGGAGGAGACAGCCTCTTCTTTCCAATTTTTGTTAACAATGCTTTTGAAATTTTTATTTATCCTTTTGTTTCTTCTTACCCATCTTTTCCACTTTGCCTATTTTCATTCTTTGATTTCCCAAAAAATATTTAGAAAGGAAAAATGAAATAATAAAGCAATGCAAATCATTTTCTCCCTTGCTTTTGGGCAAAATTCATCTTTTACAATTTGTTGCTACTGACGCTAGCAACAAAATCCAACTACAGAGCACTATCAGTTTTTATTTATTTTCTGTATAGCTCCATATATCCAGAGACACTTAAAATGATTTAACAATAACAAATGGGTAATAAACTTCAGTAAATTTTAAGATTTCTCATCTATCATCAATTAAATTAAACAATTTCCCTGTAAGTGTCAATTGACTGCAATGAAGACTTTTAATTTATTTTAGAAATATATGCCACGCTATTTTTTTTCCCAAAATCATTATACTTTACAAATCCCAGACTCAAAAGAGTATCCAAATGTCAGAAAGCCTTCTCTATTCCAAATGAGAATCTATTAATTAAAACTGGGAAAATGAAGAGACTGGGTTATAAGCAAGCCATGAGTTAAGTCTGTATTTAAAACTATGCCCTGCCCAGCATGACTAGTGGAAAAATAGTAAAAGGCATGTGTTTAAAAATTAACTATGAAGAAAAATTGACCTGTGCCTATTACCCAAATATAATATGAACTAAAAAAGAACACTTGAATACATTTTGAAGTCAGAGACACTGAACTCTGATACAGAAGAAATTTGACATTGTCAGCTATTCAAATTCAAAAATCCAATTCTTTTGAATCATAGGTAAGATGTCCTTTCACACATATGGGATCTAAATTTCCAAACATTTTGTTTCTTTTCTCTATGTTTATATTTTATTAAAGAATAAAATATAGAAGCTGCCTTGGGGACAGATTTGAACTGGATGTCTTCAACACATGGTTTCTTTCCACTTTCATCACATTCCTCAGAAATTCCAGGCTTCCCGCCTTCCCCACCAGCAGAGATTAGATGTCTGTGAAAAGAAGCCCAATCAAACCAACTTCCTTCAGATGATGGGCCAGGGGCACTGGCCTGGATGCTGGCAAGCAAGTTTTAGGAGGATTGGGTGAGATACTGGAAACCCTCAGTGTCTAATTTTGTAGCTACCAGATCATTGTCACATTATTACATGCTTCAGAGTTCTTATCTGTTTAAGTGCCTTCAACCCACAAATGGCAGATGCTTGCAGTTCCAGCTACTAAGAAGGCTGAGGTGAGAGGATTACTTCAGCCCAGGAGTTTGAGACCAGCCTGGGCAACATAGTGAGATCTCTTCTTCAAAACAAAACAAAACAAAACAAAACAAAACAAAACAAAACAAAACAAAAACAGTGACTTCAGATTGTTAAATGGAAGGAAATAGGAGAGAAGGGACAGTGAAAGAAGGGGAATGTCTGACACTGAGCATGATTTGCATTCTAAAGCCCCAGCATAGTCTTAATGCTGTGTCCAAGGGAACCTCAGACTCAGCCTGCCTCAGCCTCATTTTGAGTTCAACTGCATTTTGAATCCAACTGCAGGTATTTTTTTACACTCCAAGGCCTCATCTCATCCCAGCTTCCACAATTGACTTTACCTCTGATTCTCAGAACAATTACTCACTCTGGAGACAGGAGTAAAAATATACCAATAAAGAAATTTCTATTCCATTAACTTAAATCAATTCTAAAGAATGGGCAATTGGTCAAGTTTCATTCTGGTTTCTTGCTTTTGATATTGGCAAGGCAAAATTGCATTAAAAAAGAATAATAATCTATACAACTCATTAAATATTTGTTACCATTAAATAAGCAGATATATTTTCTCTCATGACTCTTAATGCTAAGGAATCAGGTATAAAATTGTGGTCATAAAAATAGTGAAAAATATTTTCTTTTATATATATTCTGGGAGTTTGTTTCTTTGGATACTCATCTATTTAGGAGGAATCCATTTTTAAAAATCACTTTTAAAAGGTATCCCTGGAAATATAAATTATGAACACTGCTGTGCATTAAACCAGTTGGGCTAATATTAAAAATAATTTTAAAAATCTTTTCAGGCTCACCAAGTAGTCTAATGAAAAAGAATTGATCTTATAATCAGGAGACTAATCTCTTTTGTTGCTTTGACCCTTAGACAAATTTGTGTTCTTGAAGAAAACATTTAATTTCCCTTCAGTGAGTCCTTGCTTGTAAGCTAGTATTGAGGGTTTTTTTTTAATTAATTTTTTAACAATAGACAGTGGTCAAATTTTTAATAAATGCTCTTTTGCCTTGGTTTTCTCTATTTTTCCCTACTAAGAAAGACTTTGAGATTTATGAGAAAAAGTAGAGTTTACATATCCCTTTAGGTTAGAGTAGAGGTTACAGTTCTCTTTAGGAAGGACATAGTCAGTTTTACTTGCCACTGTGCCTCTAGGACCTAGAATATAACAGTCCACACAAATATGCATTAAATGAATGAATTAATATGGTCTTGAACATATATTTTTCTTTAAGATTTCTCAGGTCTAAGATTTCCACATCATTGAAAGGGTTTAACAGACCCTTTCAATGTTATCACCAGAAAGGAAATGTCTTCAGCTCTTATTTGTGGAATAAAAAGCAAAATTAAGGTACAAAATAGTATTCATTCTGTTTCACAGACTAGCCTATAAATCACAGATATGATACCAACGTAAAGTACTCCACTGATATAATAAGAACACTGCAAATGCTGAAGTATGCCTGTATCTGAAATTGTGAATGAATACAGATTAAGAAGATGCCACAAACTTTAATTATTACTATACATTAAGTGGATAGCAGGACTTTTTCATAATATTCTTGTTATTGTCTAACAAAATATTTTGTAAGATTTTTGTGAATCATTATTTTGAAAAGTATTTAAATATATATTATATTTAAAGTAAAAAAAAATCTTATTTATTTACTTATTTGTTTTTACTTTCTTTCCTAAGGTGCTGCTTAAGAGTATAGTATGCAGAGCCAGACTGGGCTCAAAACCAGGATTCAAATCCTTGCTCTGAAACTTGGGTCTCACTAACTCTTTCATCGTTAAAATGAAGATAATAACAGTAAGAATGTAAGTGGGTTGTTGACAGGACATGAGTTATTACATAAAAATCATTTGGAATAAAGCATGTTGCAAAATTGATATTAATACATGTTAAGCATTGTGCTTTTCAGCATGTTTTTTAAAATAAGAAACATCATGAATTTTTTTAAAAAGTAATTTCTTTGTAGTCCACACAATGGATGTCTTCAACACTTGGTTTCTTTCCACTTTTACCACATTCCTCAGATATTCCAGGCTTCCTGCCTTCCCCACCAGCAGAGATTAGATGTCTCTGAAAAGAAGCCCAATCAAACCAACTTCCTTCAGATGATGGGCCAGGGACACCAGCCTGGATGCTGACACGGAAGTTAAAGGAGGATTGGGTGAGATACTGGAAACCCTCAGTGTCTAATTTTGTAACTACCAGGTCATTTCCTTAATATTGCATGCTTCAGAGTTCTTATCTGTGTAAATTATAAGCAAAATTCTAAGGACCCTCAACTATCTGAATGGACTTCCTCCTCAGCCATAACTCTTGTAAAATTTAACCTGAAGGACTGGTTCAGGCCATGATAGGAAGACTAATTAACATCAACACAGACATTAAGTCTGATAGGAAACATTTTACTTCCTATTCTCTCTGAAGCCTGCTACCTGAACACTTAATCTACATGATAAAACTTTGGTCTTCACAACCTCTTTTTTTTTTTTAAATATATTTTAACTTCTGAGGTACATGTGCAGGATGTGCTGGTTTGTTACATAGATACACACCTGCCATGGTGGTTTGCTGCATCCATCACCTCATCATCTACATTAGGTATTGCTGCTAATACAATTCCTCCCCTAGGCCCCCACCTGCTGCTTACCCTCCTCTACCCACCCAGCCCTCAACAGGTCCCAGTGTGTGATGTTCCCCTCCCTATGTCCAGATGTTCTGATTGTTCAATACCCACTTATGAGTGAGAATATGAGGTGTTTCGTTTTCTGTTCTTGTGTCAGTTTGCTGAGAATGATGGTTTCTAGCTTTATCCATGTCCCTGCAAAGGACATGAACTGATTCTTTTTTATGGCTGCATAGTATTCCATGGGGTATAAGTGCCACTTTTTCTTTATCCAATCTATCATTGATGGGCATTTGGGTTGGTTCCAACTCTTTGTGATTGTGAATAGTAGCACAATAATCATACATGTGCATGTGTCTTTATAATAGAATGATTTATAATCCTTTGGATATATACCCAGTAATGGGATTGCTGGATCAAATGGTCTATTTCTACATCCTTGAGGACTGGCCACACTGTCTTCCACAATGGTTAAACTAGTTTACTTCCACCAACAGTGTAGAAGCATTTCTATTTCTCCACATCCTCTCCAGCATCTGTTGTCTCCTGATTTTTTAATGATCACCATTCTAACTGGCGTGAGATAGTATCTCAATGTAGTTTTGATTTGCATTTCTCTAATGACCGGTGATGATGAGCTTCTTTTCATGTTTGTTGGCTGCATAAATGTCTTCTTTTGAGAAGTGTCTGTTCAAATCCCTTGTCCATTTTTTGATGGGGTTGTTTTTTTCCTGTAAATTTGTTTAAGTTCTCTGTAGATTATGTATATTAGCCCTTTGTCAGATGGGTAGATAGCAAAAATTTTTTCCCATTCTGTTGGTTGTTGGTTAACTCTAATGATAGTTTCTTTAGCTGTGCAGAAGCTCGTTAGTTTAATTAGATCTCATTTGTCTATTTTGGCTTTTAAAGCAACCCAGACATTGCTTGCTATATAGATCCCAGGTCTTCAGACAAACTTAACCAATTGTCAACTAGAAAATGTTTAAATTTACCAAAAGCCTGTAAGAAGTAATCCCTGCCCCCTGGGTTTCTACACCAAAAAAGTTGTCACACCTTTCTAGACCAAATCAATGTATTTTTAAATGTATTTAAATGTATTTGACTGAAGTCTCATGCCCCCATGAAATGTATAAAACCAAGCTGCATCCCAGCCACCTTGGTCACATGTTCTCAGGTCATTCTGAGGGCTTTTTCATGGGCCACAGTCACTCATATTTGGCTCAAAATAAATCTCTTCAAATATTCTACAGAGTTTGACTCCTTTTTTTAAATATCTGGACCATTTCATTTTTTTTCTTTTTCAGAAACTTACAGATATTAACCAAATGCACAGAATGGACATGACTGATTACAGTCACAACAGTGACTGACATCAAGTTTTGACATTGATCTCTTTCTCCTTCTCTCTCTCTCTCTCTCTCTCTCTCTCTCTCTCTCTCTCTCTCACACACACACACACACACACACACACACACACACACACACACACAAATTTTGTACCACTTCACTCCTCCTCTAAACAGAAAATAATATTGCAGCCCTACCTTTTCGGGGTTGAATGGGATGAGTAAAGCTAAGAAAATATGGGTTCCTTATGAAGCCTTAGCTCCTTTACAGGGAAAAATCTGTCAAGGGAATCCTCTAAACCACTGATAACCACAAATGTCAAAGGCCCAGATTTGCAAATTTTGCCTCAAGAATTTTCAAGACTATTTGCTGATCTCAATAAGAATAAATTGGGCAATGATAATATCATGAATTTTTATAATAGAATAATAAGTGACCGTGAACAATATGACTTTCAAGTGATCACTATTAGAGTCTGTTTGCATTTTCACTAGCATCTTCTTGCTATTTATTTTTTTTTTCTATTTGAAAAATACCCTAGGGTGATTTGAACACTTCATTAAGGATTCAAAGTGATACTGTTAGTTGCCCTTTTAATGAATTTTTATTTATCTTGAGGAGTGCAGCTAGAATCTAATAAAAACATCTGAAAATGACTACTGTTGAAATCAATCATTTGTAAATAAAGACAAATATAAAACCACAGTTGTACGTGTATAAAATGGCCATACCATTTTATATTCACCAGCAATGCATGAGAATTTCAGTTGTTTCATATCGAAACCTGTTTTTCTGCATTCTAATTGGTATCATTTTAGCATTATTTTATCAACCCATCCATCCATTTGTCCATTTGTTCATTTATTTGCTTGAGAAATGTCTTACTTTGATAGAAAGTTTGTTAAAACCTCAAGTTGACAGTTTTAGTCAACTTTTCAATTATGCCTAATTATTTAGAGGATTTTGAGATGGAAGTAAGTTAAAGTCAGAAAATATTATTACTGAATTATATCATTTATAAATAAGTACAAGGTTAAAAACTATAATATTCCATAAAGACTGGAAATGTGAAATAATTTTAAGTACATAATTTTATAAAATTCACAAATAAAATTACAATTTGTAAATATATTTCAGTAGAATATTATAGCTTGCAATCCTTTAGATCTGCATTGATATATTTCAGAAAACATTAATGTAAAATATTATCATGTTTACAAAGGTACTACAGACTTTCACTTCTATGACCCTTCTCTCTTCATTATATAGCTGTATGTAACATGGTACATAAATAATGATTGGCATATGATTCTGTGAAAACTATTAGAAATATGAGTTACCTAAAATCTAAATGCTTACTGCTGTAGTTGAATGTTTATTTCCCCAAACCTCAAGTTAAAATTTGATTTCCAGTTGCAGGTGGGGCCTCATAGGAGGTGTTTGGGTCATGGGGATGGATGTCCCTTATGGATAGATTAATGCTCTCCCTGGAATGGGTGTGAATCAGTTATTGCTCTATTATTTCCCATTAGTGCTAGTTGTTAAAAAGAGACTGGAACCTCTACTCTAATTTCTGTTTCCTCTCTTGCCATGGAATCTCTGCACACACATGTTCCTTTTTTGCCTTCTGCCATGAGTGGAAGTAGCCTGAGGTCCGTAGCAGGAGCAGATGTCAATGCCATGCTTTTTTGTACAGCCAGCACAACTGTGAGTCAAATAAACCTCTCTTTTATAAAGGACTCAGCCTCAAGTATTCCTTTATAGCAACACAAACAAAGATGCTTACCATATAATATCAGCAAATACTATAATAAAAAGATTACTTATGCTATAGAGAAATAATACATTTACCTAAATCAAAAATAATAGAAATTTTAGTCAAATAATAAATTAATGTAATATTAAAGTAACAAACCAGAAATTTTGACAGTTCAGAAACCTAACACTTTCCCACATTTCCAAATTGATGCATTACTATGTTAAAACTATTTTGTTTTGTGACATGATTGATTTCATGACTTGTACAAAATTGAATGTGACTGAGGTTAAAAATAAGCCAGAAGTGAAGAACAATAAAGGCTGTCTTAATTATTATCATGCAAAATTAAATATTTCATACAGGAGTTTAAAAATGAGAACTGAGATGTAGGAAATGAGCATAAAACAAACAGGAAGAGATGTAAGTAAACAATGTTGACCTTCAGAACAAGAAAGGTTATGGAGTTTCAGCTCTAGAGGTGTCAATTCAGAGAGCTTAATGCCATCTGTTCTGGGAGGTTTAGACATTCAAGATCCTGGAAGCAATAAAATATATACCTCAAATCTCTTTGAAAAATACACTTTATAGTTTAGGCTTTATATGTTTCTCAATAAAGCACAGTGAAAGAAAAAATGTCTATATTCAAAATGTCTATATCATTTTTAGAAAATGTGTCTAAAACTAGATCAATCTTTTTAACTGATTGATGAATATATAATCAACGTGCAATAAATTCCATGCACTTCATATGTACAATTTACAAGTTTTAAAATATATAAGTATATATGAAACAATCATACAATAAACATAGGGAACAAGATTCCTTTTGCCTATTCTCTTTTTTTAATTCACAAATAAAAAATTTTAGATATTTTTGGTGGACAACATAATGTTTTGATAAATGTATATACTAGAGAATGGCTTGTGAAATCAAGCTAATTAACATATACAGTACCTCTTATGATTTCTTTTGTGGTGAGAACACTTAAAATATACTCTCTTCACCATTTTAGATAGATAGTATATTGTTTTTAATAATCATCTGCATGATATACAAGACTGCATGAATCTATTCCTTCTGTTGAGCTGAAGTTTGGCATCCTTAGACCAACATCTCCCCAATTCTTTCATAGCCCAGCCTCTAGTCACCATCATTGTACTCTGCTTCTACAAGTTTGACAGTTTTAGATCCTCCATATAAGTTAGATTGTACAGTATTTCTCTTTCTTTGTTTTATTTTACTCAGCATAATGTCCTCTATAGTTTTCCATGTTGTTGTAAATGACATGGACAAATATAAAAAGCTTTTTAAAAGCTAAATAGTAGTGTGTGTGTGTGTGTGTGTGTGTGTGTGTGTGTGTGTGTGTGTGTACCTTGTACCTCATCCATAGACAGGCATAGGTTGATTTGATGTCTTGGCTATTGTGAGTAATGCTGCAGTGCACATGGGAGTACAGAGATCTTAGTAACATACTGACTTCACATCTTTAGATATAACCAGCAGTGGAGAATTGTTGGATGATATTAATTTTCTGAGGAATCTTCATTGTATTTTCCATAATGCTTTTACTGACTTCCATTTCCACTAACAGTATACAAGGGCTCATTTTTATCCACATCCATGCCAGCATTTGTTATTTTTCTTTTTCCTTCTTTTCTTGCTCTGTAGGCCAGGCTGGAGTGCAGTGGCATGATCTTGGATCACTGTAACCTCCACCTCCTGGGTCCCAGTTCAAGCAATTCTCTTGCCTAAGCCTCCTGAGTAGCTGGGATTACAGGCACACACCACCATGCCCAGCTAATTTTTCTATTTTTAGTAGAGATGGGGATTCCCTATGTTGGCCAGGCTGGTCTTTAACTCCTGACTTCATGATCCACCCACCTCCACCTCCCAAAGTGCTGGGATTACAGGCATGAGTCACCATGCCTGACCAGCATTTGTTATTTTTAAATTTTTTTTTATAGTAGCCATTCTAATGGGTATGAGGTGACATCTCATTGTGGTTTCAACTTGCATTTCCCTGATGATTGGTGATATTGAACATTTTTTTCATATATCTGTCAACAATTTCCATGTAGTCTTTTGAAAAATATCTATGTATTTACATTGCCTATTTTTTAAAAAGGGGTTGTTTTCTTACCATTTAATTGGTTGAATTCTTTATATATTTTCCTCATCTCTTTTAAATTTCTCTTTCTTACTCCTTCCTACACTCACTTTCATCTCCAGAAAACCACTGGCCAGCTTTTCTGGCTATACATATTAGTTTGCAATTACTGAAATATTACATAAATGAAATCACAAAATATATTCATTTTTGTCAGATTATTTCACTCAACCTAATTATTTTCAGGTTCATCCATATTGTACTTTGTATCAATATTTTATTCTTTTATAAGTCTGTGCTGAGTAGCATTTGATTTCACAGATATACCACAACTTCACTTGTTAATAACCATTTGAGCTGTCTTTAATACAATTATGAATACAGCTTATAATTTACCTATTCCATACCAAATACTTAGTTCAGAGAAGTAAGACTTATATTTACAATAATATGTTTGTAATAAGTATTTGGTATGGTGTGTGTGGATTATATGGCAGGTGTAGGGTTAACTTTTTAAGAAACTGTCAAACTATGTTCCAGATTTGTTTTCCTTTTTACATACCTAGCAATAGTCTTTGAGTTTCCATTATTCCACACGCTTCTCAACCACTGGTATAGTCAGTCTCCTTAATTTTAGCCATTTTAATAGAATGGCTTAATTTTGGCCATTTATTCTCCTAACTGTAAGTATGAATCTTCAATTCTATTGAAGATAAATTTATCAGTCTGTTCTAATATGATCTAATAATTTTTCAGTCATTACAGTGGTATCTCCTTGTGGTTGTCATTTGCCTCGTTCTAATGATTAATGTGTGTAAATTTCTTTTCACATGCTTGTTTGCCATCAAATAAGTACTACTTCTCTGGTTATGTGGCTGTTCAAGTTTTCTGCTCTTGTCGTGTAATTGGATTGTTAGCTTACTATCACTGCATTTTAAGGGTTCTAGACATCTTTTAATTATTTTTCCTTCACCAGATACACATAGTGGAAATAGTTTTTCTCACTCTGCCTGGCCATTTATTCTCCTAACTGTAAGTATGAATCTTCAATTCTATTGAAGATAAATTTATCAGTCTGTTCTAATATGAATCACATTCATAGTATTAGATCAAAAATAGTTATTATTTTAAGGTTATAGAGGTTGTTTTCCTGTGTGTTCTTCTAGATATAAGTTTAGGTTTTAAATTTAGGTCTATGTTTTATTTTAGTTAATTTATTTATTTTAGTTAATTTTAATCAATGGTGTGTGGTAATTTATTTTTATGCTTGTGGATAAATAATTAATTATATGCCTGGTAGTGGAATTGCTTGATTGAAAAGTAGTTCTATTTTTAGTTCTTTGAAAAATCTCTACACTGTTTTCTATAAAGGTTTGAATAAAAACTGACACCAGGAGTGTATAAGTATTTTCTGTTCTCTGCATTCTCACCAACATCTGTTGTTTTGGGATTTCTTAATAGTTATTCTGACTGGTGTGAGATGATAACATGATTTGGATCTTTGTCCCCTTCAAATCTCATATTGAAATTCAATTCCCATTGTTGGAGGTAGGGTCTTGTCGGTGGTGACTGATTCATGGGGGCAGGTCCCTCATGAAAGGCTTAGTACTATTAACCCTGTAGCAATGAGTGAGCTCTTGCTCAGTTAGTTCACATGAGATCTGGTTGTTCAAAAGAGTCTGGGAACTCCCTCTTTACTCTCTTACTTTTCTCCATGTGATATATTTGGTCACCCTTCACCTACCACCATGATGTTATGCTTCCTGAGGCCTCAATAGGAACAGATGCTGACACCATGCTTCTTATAAAATCTATAGAACCATGAGTCAAAATAAATATCTTTTCTTTACAAATTACCCAGATCTATTAGTCCATTATCACATGGCTATAAAGAAATGCCTGAGACTGGGTAATTTACAAAGAAAAGGAGTTTAATTGGCTCACAGTTCTACAGGCTATATAGGAAGCATGGCTGGGGAAGCATTATGAAATTTTCCATCATGGCAGGAGGTGAAAAGGAAGCAGGCATGTCTTACATGGTGGAACAGGAGAAAGAAGGAAAAAAAAAGGACAGGTGTCACACACTTCCAAATAATCAGATATCATAAGAACTCACTCACTATATAGTACTAAGGAGAGAGGATACTAAACCATTCATGAAGGATCTACCATGATGCAATAATCCCCCATATGTCCCCACCTTCAACATTAAAAATTAAAATTTAACATGAGATTTAGGTGGAAACATAGAGTGAAAACATATTATCTGCTCCTGGTTCCTCCCAAATCTCATATCCTTCTCACATTTTAAAATACTATCATCCCTTCTCAACAGTTCTCCAAAGTCTTACTTTATTTCAGCAATGAGTCAAAAGTCCGAAGTCTCAGGTCTCATCTGAGACAAATAAAGTCCCTTTCCCCTATGAGAAGCAAGTTAGTTATCCCCAAGATACAATGGGGGTACAGGCTTTGGAAAAATACTCCTTTCCAAAAGGAAGATATCCACCAAAAAAGGGGTTACAGGCCCTATGCAAGTCTGAAACCCAGCAGGGCAAGAATTCATTAAATCTTAAAGATTAAAAATAATCTTTGATTCCATGACTCACTTCTAGGGCACAGTGGTGCAAGAGGTGGACTCCCAAAGACTTGGGCAACTCTGTCCCATGACTTTACAGTGTTCGGCCCCAACAGCTGCTCTCATAGGCTGGTATTGACTGACTACACCTCTCCCAGGCTCAGGATGCAAGCCATCCACGGATCTATCATTTCAGGATCTGGAAGATTGTGGTCCTCTTCTCACAGATCCAGTAATCAGTGCACCAGTAAGACTGTGTGGGGAATTCAATGTCACCTTTCTTCTCCTCACTGCTCTAATGGAAATTCTTCATGAGGTCTCCACCCCTGAAGCAGACTTTTGCCTGGATATCCAGGTTTTCCATACATCCTCTGACATCTAAGTGGATGCTTCTAAGCCTCAACTCTTGCAGCCTGCAAACCTGTCAGATTAACACCATGTGAAAACCACCCAGGCTTATGGCTTGCATCCTCTGGAGCAGTGGACCAAGGTGTACCAAGTGACCTGTTAGCCACAGCTTGAGCTAGAATGAGTGGGATGCAGAAAATAGTGTCCTGAGGCTGTGCAATGTCACAGGGCCCTGATACTGTTCCATGAAACTATTCAGTACTCCTAGATCACCAGGTGTGTGATGGCAAGGGCTAATATGGAAGTCTCTGAAATGCCTTGGAGGCCTCTGAAATGTTTTGGCTATTAACATTCAGCTCTTTACTTATACAGATTTCTGCAGACAGCTTGAATTCCTCCCATGAAAATAGGCTTTTCTTTTCAACCACATGGCCAGGGTGGAAATTTTCCAAACTCTTATTCTCTGCTCCTCTTTTAAATATAAATTCCAATTCCAATTTATTTCTTTGCTCATGCATATGAGCACCAGTTGTTAGAAGCAGCTAGGCCAATCCTGAATGCTTTGATGATTAGAAATTTCTTCCTCCAGATACCCTAAATTATCACTCTCAAGTTCAATGCTCCACAGATCCCTAAAGCCCAATGCATCCACCCTCCTTGCTAATGCATAACAAAAGTGACATTTGCTCCAGTTCCCAATAACTTTCTCATTTCCATCTGAGCCCTCAGCTTGACTTCCACTGTCCTTATTACTATCAGCATCTTGGTCAGAATTTAACAAGGCTTTAGAAAATCCAAATTTTATCCTATCTTCCTTTCCTCTTCTGATCTCTCCACCCTTTTCCAACCTTTGCAAATGACCAAGTTCCAAATTTGTTTCCAAATTTCCAGGTATCTTCATAGTAATGCCCCACGTTTTGGTACCAATTTTCTGTATTAGTTTTTTCTTACATGTCTATAAAAGAATACCTAAGACTGGGTAATTTATAAAGAAAATAGGTTTAATTGGCTCATGGTTCTGCAGGCTTCACAAGAAGCATGGCTTGGGAGACCTTAGGAAACTTTCATTCATGACAGAACACAAATAGGAAGTAGGTATTTCTTACGTGGCTAGAACAGGAAGAAGGGGGTGGGGAGCTGCCACACTCATTTAAACAACCAGATCTCATGAGATCTCACACTATACAAAAGAGGATGGTGCTAACCCATTCGTAAAGGATCCTCATGCATAATCTAATTACCTCTCCTGAGACCCCACTTCCAACATTGAAGATTACAAGTGAACATCAGAGTTGACTGTGGACGGAGATCCAAACTAAAGCAGCAGCCTCAGGTGTTTCTTTAGAATAACACACACTGACGAACACAGAAAATTGATACCAGGAGTGAGGTGTTGCTATAAAGGTGTCTGAAAATGTAAAAGTGACTTTGGAACTGGTTACTATGAAGAGGTTAGAAGAGTTTGGAGGGGTCAGAAAAAGACAGAAAGACAAGAAAAAGTTTGAAAGTTTTTAGAGAGTGGTTAAATGTGTAACTGAAATGCTGTTAGTGATATATACACTAAATTCCAGGCTGACAAGGACTCAGGTTGAAATTAAAAACTTATTGGGAATTGAAGTAAAGGTCACCTTTGTTATCTATACTATAGCAAAGAACTTGGCTGAATTGTATTCATGTTCTAGGGATCTGTGAAAGTTTAATTTATTAGTGATGACTTAAGGTATCTGGCAGAAATTTTAAAGCAGTAAACAGCTCAAGAAGTGTGCTGTTTGCTTCCAACAACATATGATTAAATCTGGGAGGAAAAAAGTCATCTGACTTACAGTTGGAACTTTTATTTAAAAGGGAAGCAGAGCAGAAAAATCTGGAAAATTTATAGCCTGGTCTTGAGGTAAAGAAAGAATCCAAACAGGCTATGGAGCAACTACTTTCCAGAGAGGTTAGCATGATTCAAATGAAGCCAACTGCTAATATCTAATACATTGGGGGAAAGTCCATGAAGGCAATTCAGAGACCTCTGAGGCAGCTCCTCCAATGTCATGCCTAGAAGCCTAGGAGGAAAATGTGGTTTCATGGGCCAGACCTGGGGTGCCAATGTCCTCTGCCACCTCAGGAGGCTGCTCCTCACATTGTGGCTACTCCAGCTATAGCCTCAACTCAAAGGCTTGGTACAGTTTGGGTTGCCACTCTGCATATTGAAAGCCATAAGCTTTAGTGCCTTCCTTGTTGTTTTAAGCCTGGAGATGCACTGAATGAAATAGTGAATAAGGCTTGGCAGCTTCCACTTATATTTCAGAGGATTTAGTCAGAAAGCCTGATTGCCCAAGACAAAGCCTGCCACAAGGGTGAAGATCCCTAGGGATACTCTATTAGGTCAATGCCAAGTGGAAATGTGGGGTTTGAGCCCCCACACCATCTCCACTGAAGCAATGCCTAGTAGAGATGTGGAAAGGGGACTGCCACCTTCCAGATTCCAGAATGGTACTCGAATCCAACCCATGAAGGCAGCCACTGGCTGCACCCTACAAAACCGCAGAAGCAAAGCTACCTAAGGCCTTGGGAGTCTACTCTTTGCACCAGCATGCCTAGATGCAGAACATGAAGCCCAAGAAATTGTTTTAGAGTCTTAAGATTTAATTGCTTCACTGCTGGGTTTTAGACACGCATAGGTTCTATTGCCACTTTCTTTTGGTCTATCTCTTCCTTTTGGAATGGAAATGTATACCCAATGCTTGTACCACTATGGCATTTTGGAAGAAGATAACTTGATTTTGATTTTATAGGCTCACAGTGTAAGGAAGTTGCCTTTTCTAGGTAAGACTTTGGACTTTTTAGTGACGCTGGAATGATTTAAGACATTGATAGACCATTTAGAAGAGAAAATTTTATTTTGCAACATGAGAAAATGTGAGATTTCAGGGTTCAGGGGCAGAATAATATACTTTGGAGGTTCGTCCCCTCCAAACCTTATCTTGAAATGTAATACCAGTGTTGGAGGTGGGGACTGGTAGAAGATGATTGGATCATGGAGGTAAATCCCTCATGAACACCTTAGAACCATCATCTTGGTGATGAGTTCTTAGTCAGTTCATATAAGGTCTGGTTGTTTAAGAGTCCTGGATGTCCTCCTTCTCTCTAATGCTCTCTCTTGCCATGTAAAATGCCAGCTGCCCCTTTACCTTCCATCATGATTGTATACTCCCTCAGGCCTTGACAGAAGCAAATGTCAGGACCACGCTTCTCGTACAGCCTGCAAAACCGCAAGCCAAAATAAATCCTTTTTACTCAAATCATCCAGCCTCAGGTATTCTTCTAGAGCAATGCAAATGGACTACACAGATGGTATCTCACTGTGGTTTTAATTTAGATTTTTCTGATGATTAGTGAGCATTTTTCATCTGTTTATCTCCTTTGCCAACTTTGTAATGAGGTAATTCCACTGTTGTTGTTAAGTTGTTTGAATATCTTCTAGATTCTGGATATTTAATCCCATGTGCAGTTAGTGAACATTTTCTCTCATTCCGTTGGTTGTCTGTTTACTCTCCTGATTGTTTCTTTTACTGTGCAGAAGTTTTTAGTCTAATTAAATCTCATTTGTCTTTTTTTTTTTGTTTTTAACTGAAAGCCACAATGGAACCTCGTGGTGTCCAATGCACCATTCCCCCAGTATTTGTCTATTGTTGTTGTGTTTGTTTTGAGGACTTGATTATAATTTTCTGGCCAGTGATAAGAAGAGATTTTTCTAGGGTTTCTTCTAGAATTTTTATAATTTCAGGTATTATATTTATATCTTAATCCATCTTTAGTTAATTTTTGTAAATAATAAGAGAGATGGGTCTTGTTCTATTCTTCTGCATATGACTATCTGCTGTTCCCAGCATCATTTATTGAATAGAGTATCCTTTTCTCAGTGTATATTTTTGTCATCTTTTATGAAGGTCAATTGGTTTTAGGGATGTGGTTTTATTTTCAGGTTTTTTATTCTGTTCTATTGGTCTATGTCTGTTTTTATACTAGCATCATGCTATTTTGGTTGCTTTATTCTTTTAGTATAATTCGAAGTCGGATAGTGATGTCTCTCACTTTGTTCTTTTTGAATTGAACTGCTTTGGCTACTTGGGCTCTTTTTTGGTTCCATGTGAATTTTAGGATTTTTTTTCATATTCTGTGAAAAATGATTTTGGTGATTTGATACACATTGCATTGAATGTGTATATTTTTTGGGGAAGTACAGTTGTTTTAGTGATATTGATTCACCTAATCCATGAGCGTAAAATGTATTTTTCATTTGTTTGTGTCATCTATGACTTTTTTTTTGTCAGTGTTTTATAGTTTTCCTTACAGATACCTTTCGCTTTCTTGGTTAAATATATTGCTGTATGTTTTTTTTTCTTTTTGTAAATATTTTCAAAAGGATTGCACTCTTGATTGATCCTCAGCTAGACAGTTATTCCTGTATAGGAATGATACTCATTTCTGTAGCATTTCTGTAGCTATAGAAATGTAACTATATTAATGTAACATACGTTAACTTTGTATTATGAAATTTTTCTGCTTTCAATTATGAAAGGAGTTTTTTTGATAGAGTCTCTAGGGGTTTCTAGGTGTAAGATCACCATCATCAGCAGCAAAGAGTAACAATTTAACTTTCTCTTATCCAATTGTGTTGCCTTTTATTTCTTTCTCTTGTCTGATCGCTCCGGTGAGGGCTTTCAGTACTGTGTGGAATAAGAGTGTTGAACGTTGGCATTCTCTTCTTGTTCCAGTTTACAGAAGGAATGCTTTCAATTATTCCAGGCTAATTATGATGTTGGCTTTGGGTTTGTTATATATGGCCTTTCTTATGTTTAGTTATGTTTCTTCTATATCTAGTTTTTTGAGAAATTTTATTCTGAAGAGTTGTTGAATATTATCAAATCCCCTTTCTGCATTTATTAGGATCATGTGATATTTGTCTTTAACATTCTTTATCTTACGTTATCACCTTTATTGATTTGTGTATGTTACATCCTTACATATCTGGAATAAATCCTACACAATTATAATGTATTACCTTTTTTGCTTGCTGTTGACTTTTATTTGTTAGTACTTAGTTAAAAATTTTGGTATTTATGTTCATCAGAGATATTAGTCTGAGGCCTTCTTTTTTTGTTGTTGTGTCTTTACCTGGTTCTTATATCAGGGAAATTTATAAAATGAGTTATAAAAATTTTCCACCTCCTTGATGCTTTAGTACGTACAATTTGTCTGTGAATCTGTCTGGTCTTAGGCTTTTGGTATTGTTGCTGTCGTTGAAAGTTTTTAAAATACTGATTTAACCTTACTACTTACTATTGGTCAGTTCAAGAGTTCCATTTGTTTCTTGTCCAATATTTGAAAGTTGTATGTTTCCAGGAACGGATCCATTTTCTCTAGGTTTTCAAATTTGTGGGTATATAGTGGTTCATAATAGTCTCTGATAATCTCTTGTATTTCTGAGGTATCAATTATAGTATCTCCTTTTTCATTTCTGGTTGTGATTATTTTGATCTCTCTTTTTGCTTAGTCTGGCTAGTGGTTTATTAATTTTGTTTGTGTTCAAATAATCAACTCTGTTTTATTGATCTTTTGTCTTGTCATTTTGGGGGGTTTGGGGTCTCTATTTTACTTATTTCTGCTTTGTTTTTCTTCTGCTGACTTTGGATTTTGTTAATTTTTGCTTTTCTAGTTCCTTGAGGTGTGGCATTAGATTATTAATTTGTGGTAATCCTACTTTTTTGATGTTGGCATTAAGTGGTGTAAATGTCCTCTTTCTACTGCTTTTGCTACAGAGGTTTTGGTTATGTTCTATTTTCCTTTTTATTCATTTAAAAACGTTTTACATTTTTAGTTTAATTTCTTCATTGAGTCAGTGATTATTCAGGAGTGTGTTATTTAATTTTCAAGTATTTTTATACTTTCTGAAGTTCCTCTTGGTAGTAATTTCTAGGTTTATTCCACTGTGGTTTGAGAAGACAGTTGATATGACTTTATTGCATTTGTTTTATTTGTTAAGATGTGTTTTGTGGACTAATATGTGGCCCATCTTGAAGAATTTTCTATGTGTTGATGAAAAAATATATATTTTCTGTATTTCTTGAGTAGAATGTTTTGTAAATGTCTGTTAAGTTTATTGAATCTAAAGCCCAATTAATGTAAATGATTCTCTGTTAATTTTATGATTCAGTAATCTATTACTCTAATTTAGGAATTAAAGTTCCCGTATTAATATATTACTGCCTATCTCTCTTTCTTAAAGTATCTTTTTATGGGTGAATTTGGGTGATGCAATGTTGGGGGCATACATATTTAGCATTACTCTATCATCATTGTTAATTGGTCCATTTATTATTATATAATGACTGCTTTTGTCTTTTTTTAAACCATTTTTATTTAAAGACTGTTTGATCTGATCTAAGTATAGTTATTCCTGCTTGCTTTTGGTTTCCATTAGTGTAAGATATCTTTAATCCGTATGTGTCTTTATGGGTAAAATGAGTTTCTTGTAGTAGTTTACAACATATAGTTCAAACTTTTTTCATTATTATTCATTCTATCTTTGCAGTGAGGCATTTAACTCATTTGCAAAGTTATTATTGATATGTGAGGCCTTCCTGTGATCTTTTTAATTTTTTAAGTTGTTTCATAAATTCTTTATATTTTTCCTCTTTTTTTTCTTTTTTGTCCTTGTGGTTTGATGAAATTCTTTCATGTAGGCATTTAACTTTTTAGGTTCCTTTTTTGTGTGGTTACTTTACATGACCTGTGAATTTTGTATTCCTATGTATTTTCATGATGCTGAATAATCCACTCTGTTGAAAAGTCCACTCTTACTCCAATGGGACTTCCTTTATAAGTGTCTAGCTTCTTCTTTCTTGCTAATTTTAATTTTTGTCTTTCACTTTGACTGTAGACATTCTGAATATATTATGACATGCTGCAGTCCTTTCAGCAATGTATTTTCCGGTAATCAGCGGGCCTCCTCTTTAGTTGTACAACTCTCTTGCTAGACCTAAAAAGATTTTATTATTTTCTTAAAATGTTTTCTAAATTTTTTCTCTCTTTTCCCCGTGATATACTGATAATTTATCAACTTGATCACTTTTTATAATTCTAGGTGTCTCAAAGTCTTTTTTTTTCTTTTTTTCTTTCTTTTTATCTGACTAGATTATTTCATAAGAACTGTCTTTACATTTTCAGATTCTTTCTTCTTTCTGGCCTAATATATTACTGAAGCTTTTGCATGTTTTTTGTATTTCCTTCAATGATTTTTTTACATCCAGAATTTGTGTGTGTGTGTGTGTGTGTGTGTGTATGTGTCTTCTTGGTACAATTCTCATTCATACCCTGAATTGATTTTTTAATTTCTTTACATTTGTTTTCAGAGTTTTCTTGAGTCTCATTGAGCCTCTTTAAAATCAATATTTTAAATTCTTTATCTGACATTTTTAGGAATTATTTTTTATTGGAATTTGGCTCCTGGACAATTTGTGTTTCTTTGGTGGTGCCATATTTCTCTGCTTTTTAATGGTTTTTGTATCTTTTCATTAATATCTGAGCAACTGGCAAACCAGTTATTTATTCTATTTTTTTTTGAAATTAATCTTAGGGGAATCTTTCTTCCCCTGAAGATGCATGTGTGTTGTAGGTTGAGTAAGATACTTTGGCTTTAATTTGGGGTACTTGCAGTAGTGTAATCTTTGTATGACTTCATTGGCAGTACACAGAGTCATTGGCATGTGTAATTTTCTGAGTGTTTTAGGGTATAGTTATTAGTTGAAATTTGATGGTTGTCAGGGTCTTGGACCAAAACTGTACCAGTGTTTGCGCCATGGTGTTGGCAGCAGTGGGGTGAATGTGCCTGTTTTTAGGCCCCAGTGCCTCTTGCATCAGTGGTTATTGTGTTAATTGGTCCTGGATAGCTGATTCTTAGGCTTCTGTGGCTCTTCTAGTACGTTGTTGTGGCTGTAATGGGTCAAGTATGTGGGGAGTGGGGGCGTTCTCAGGCCCCTAAGCAGTGGGTGTGGTGTAGGTGATGGCAGTGGCAGTAGCAGTGATGGAGCAACACGTTAGAACTCCAGTAATCTATGTTGGCATAGCTGGTAGCTATGAGCCACAGAAGCAAGGTGGTATTGTCCTAACTGTATTTAGGATATTGGTCTCTCCTATCTCCCATCTAGATGAGTGGCAGCTACAGCCATGTCATCTCAAATTCAGCTCAGAAGTAGGGTATAGTTTAGTATTAGACTCTAGAAATGGTACCAGCTGTGAACTTCTGAGAGCAGAGGTTGAAGCCCCTCTCAGGTGAGCCGCATGGGTAAAAAGCTGTAGGGAGTGCAGTTTGCTTGCACTCAGGTCATATCTCAGCAGTAGCCCAGTGCAGAGCAGTGGGTATTGCCCTAGATATGCATAGGAGAGCCTGGTTTTCCTGTCCTTCTTAGTCCAGGAAGCATCTACAGCCACATCCACCAAAACTAAGTCCAATGACAGAGTGTGGGCCAGTGTTAAACTCTCAAAATGTATGCCTTGGGCCTGGGGGCTGAGAGGGCAGGGATCTTCCCAGACAAGTAATGTGAGTAAAAGAAGTGGAAAGTATGGTCCACTTGTGTCTCAGCCTCAAGGAAGCCCACTGCTGGGCAGTGTGTGTTGTCCTATATGTTTGCAGGTGAGCCTTCTTTCCAGATCCTTTCTTAGCTCGGCTTAGAGTTGCATTCATGTCAGCCCAAAATCAGGATGAGGGCAGGGTGCAGGCCAGTGTTAAACACTCAAAATGGCATATTTGGGTAGGTGCCAGTGAGGGCAGGGTCTTTCCCAGGTAAGCAGTGTAGGCAAAAAGCTAGAGGAAGTGTGGTTTGTTCAGGTGTCAGTCTCAACAGCATTGTTGCAGCAGGGAGGTAGACACTTTCCCAGGGGGTGTGTGAGAATGCCCAGTCTCTCTTCTCTTTCCTTGGATCAGCACAGTGACAGCAGCTATATCTGCAGATCCCTGGTGTCTAGGTTATCAAAACTGCTCCCAGCTGAGGCTGCTTCAGGTTCAGGTGCCTGTGGGATTCTGGTGGGTTCCTTTACTGGAGTAATGTCTCTGTGCAATCTTTAGGCAGATCCGTATGTTAGATCTGAGGCCCACGTGGTTAAAGGATTTCCTCTACACCCAAGTTTGTACGAGCCTATTTAAAGGTGTGGAGCCCTGGGGATTTTTATCCTAATGTTTCCTTGAATACAGAAGCCTATCCTGGCTGTCGGTCTCCAGCCCGGCAAGCTGTCTGAAACCCTCTCCTTATTTACTTCTGATGCCTCTCATCTCTTCTCTGGTGAATTCTCTAACGTTCTCTTCTATATGAACAGCTGGAAATGTGAATATCTGTTTCCTATGCTGGTTCCTCTCCATGGCAGAGGCATATGCTACCTACGTCTACTCAGACATCTTTAGCCCTCTCCCCACCATTTTCTTTTTATTTTTTGTGCTTTTGTTGTCAAGTCTAAGATTTTTTGGAGTAATCTAGATTCTGAAAATTTTCTTCCATGTCTTAGTTATCCCAAAATTTTTATACATTTTATTTTGCACTTAAGCCCAGTGATTCATTTTGAGTTAATGTGTGTATAAAGTGGCATACTTAGATCAAGTTTCTTTTTCTCCCCATGTACATTCAATTACTCCAGTTGCCATTTGTTGAACAAGTAATTTAATCTTTCTTTCACTGATTTCCTTTTTTTTTTTGTGGGGGGAGGAAGGCAGGAAGGCAGGGAGGAAGGAAGGGAGGAAGGGAGGAAGGGAGGGAGGGAGGGAAGGGAAGGAAGGAAATCAAGCAATGAGAGAGATATTGCTGACCTGGATCTAGAGGTTTACAAGTTGATTTCTTTCTTTTTTTGAGAGAGGGAAAGAAAGAAAAAAAATGAGTAAAGGAGAGGGAGAAAGAGGAAGAGAAAGAGGGAGGGTGAACGAAAATATTGCTTTATTCTGAAAAAAAAAATGGGTATTAATAATGACCAATCAATGTTTCATTTAAACCTATGAGTAGGTGTGATGTGGTATTGACAAGAATGTATATTTTGTGTATTTGAAGTGGAGAGCTCTGTAAATATTTATTAAGTTTACTTGTTCCAGATCT
>CM052654.1:93017390-93042932 GCA_028533165.1 Leontopithecus rosalia
AGCCACTGTGCCTGGCCATAAAGATCAATTTTTTAAGGCTCTGTTCATAATAGAAATTTATGGGTCTCTGGGGGAAAAAGGTATATTTTTAAAGGTGTATATCTTGCATTCATTCATTTTCTTTCTTTTTATTTCCAACTATTAAGTTCTGGGGTACATGTACAAGATGCACAGGTTTGTTATATAGGTAAATGTGTGCCATGGTGATTTGCTGTGCAGATCATCCTATCACCTATGTATTAACCCCAACATTCGTTAGCTATAGTTCCTGATGCTCTCTCTCCCCTCACCCCCCATCCTCCGACAGGCCCTAGTGTGTGTAGTTCCCCCATGTGTACATGTGTTCTCATTATTCAGCTTCCACTTATAAGTGAGAACATGTGTATTTGGTTTTCAGTTCCTGTATTAGTTTGCTGAAGATAATGGCTTTCGGCTTCATCTGTGTTTCTGCAAAGGACATGATCTCATTCCATTTTATGGCTATATAGTATTCTATGGTGTATACATACTACATTTTCTTTATCCAGTCTATCACTGATGGACATTTAGCTTGATTGCATGTCTTTGCTATTGTGAATGGTGCTGCAGTGAATGTACACATGCATGTATTTTTATAATAGAATAATTTCTATACCTTTGGGTATGTACCCAGTAATGGGCATTTATGGGTCAAATGGTATTTATGCCTGTAGTTCTTTGAGGAATCACCACACTGCCTTCTACAATGGTTGAACTAATTTTCACTCCCACCAACAGTGTAAAAGTGTTTTTTCTTCTCCAAAACTTCTCAAGCATCTGTTTTTTTTTTTCTTTTTTTTACTTTTTACTAATAGCCACTCTGACTGGTGTGAGATAAAAGGACTATTCCAATAGAAAAATATCACAGTCCTAAACATATATGTACCCAACACTGAAGCTCCCCAATTTATAAAACAACTAATACTAGGTGTAAGAAATGAGACAGACAGCAACACAGTAATAGTGGGGGACTTCAATACTCTACTGACAACACTAGACCAGTAATCAAGACATAAATCAACCATGAAACAATGGTCTTAAACTATACCCTGGAACAAATAGACTTAACAAATATTTACAGAACATTCTACTCAACAAGTGCATGATATACATTCTGCTTATCAGCATTGAAGCATTCAGGGTAAACCACATGATAAGCCACAAAAAAATCTCAACAAGTTAAAAAAAAATCAAAATTATAGCAAGTGCTCTCTCAGACCACAGTGGAATAAAACTGGAAATGAACTCCAAAAGGAATCCTCAAATCTATAAAATACATGGAAGTTAACCTACAGAATGATCTTTAGGTCAACAGTAAAATCAAGACAGAAATTTAAAAATTCTTTGAACTGAATGATAACAGTGACACAACCTATCAAAACCTCTGGTATCCAGCAAAGGTGATGCTAAGAGGAAACTTCATAGCATTGAATGCTTACACAGAAAGGTATCTCACTGTGATTTTGATTTGCATTTCTCTAGTGATTAGTGAGGTTGAACTCTGAAAAATATTTGTTGGCCACATATATGTCTTCTTCGAGAAATGTCTGTTCATGCTTTTTGCCCACTTTTTAATGGGGTTGTTTGTTTTCTCTTGTAGATTTGTTTAAGTTCCTTTGTGGCACTGAATACTAGACCACTGTCACATGCACAATTTGAAAATATTTTCTCCCATAATGTAGGTTGTCTGTATACTCCGATGGAGTTTCTTTTGCTGTGCAAAAGCTCTTTAGTTTAATTAGATCTTATTTGTGAATTTTTGCTTTTGTTGCAATTGATTTTGGCATCTTCATCATGAAATCTTTGCCTATGCCTATGTCCTGAATGGTATTGCCTAGATTTTCTTCCAGGGTTTTTACATTTTAGGGTTTTACATTTGAATCTTTATTCCATCTTTAGTTAATTTTTATATATGGTGTAAGGAAGGGATTTGGTTTCAACTTTTTTTTTTTTTTGCATATGGCTAGCCAGTTCTCCTCTCCACTGAGAGGTAGACACTTGGTGGGATGACCTGCCTGTGGAAAGGAGCTACCCCCTACAGCTATCCTGTTTGCTGAGAGCTGAACACTTGTCAGGACAACCTTCCTGCAGAGATGAGCTACCCACTATAGCTCTCTTCTCTGCTGAGAGATAGATAGACACTCATCAGGATGACCTGCCTGAAGAAAAGAGCTGCCCTACTGAGAGTTGCTCTGTTGCTCAGTGAAGTGCCTTTCCGCCTTGCTCACTCTTTAGTTTTTCATGTACATCATTCTTTTGAATGTGCAACAAGAACTTGGGATTGAAAGAGCTGTAACACAAAGAGGGCTGAAGCTTGCTCCACATTCACCACATTGTGGACAACAAGAAGTAGAGAACAGCTGCAGCCCTTCTGAAAGCCCCAACCTCAGGGTTTCCCAAGCCAGGGCTGTGACATGCTATAATAGCCTCTTTGGGGTTTGCAGTTCCTGGCATCTCCAAACTTTCAGGAGTCATTACGTTCCTCAAATGGAGGAGCGAGCCACACTGGTTGCTGGCTGCAATTGCAGAAGTCCACCTGGGACTAATTTAATGGGTTCATACACCCTCATAAAGCACCTTCTTTTCTTTTCTTTTTTCTTTTTGAAGCCACAGAAAGGAAAATTAGATCTGAGGAACACAGAGTTAGAAAACTCTGAAAGTCTAAGGGTACAGCACAGGTGAGCATGACTAATTCCTGATGATTAGACACCCCACTTCATGGAATAAGTTCATGCTTGCATCCATGGCACAGATGAGGTCTCCAAATATTACTGACAGTGGGAGGATAGGAGAGTACATATGTGAGTGGGAATAATTCTACCCAATAGGCCTCCCTGTACATGGGTGAAGGTTACACTTGCACCCATGGGTGACACCTGCAAAGGTCACCAGGACTCAGGAATATAAGAATGGAAGAAAAGAAAATGGGATACCTTTTTTCTCTCTCCATCACAAACCCCAGGTATTCACTCAAAAGAGAAAGTAACTAAGGGGTGCTTTTTCCCCTCTTTCCAGATGCCCTCCTCCTCGTACATGCTTCATCACTGGAATTTTGCTGACCCTCAGACTCTGTAGAGAAAAGCACCTTCACTTTCCTTTTTTCCTTCTCTGGCCTGTCTTCATGGATGTGTAATCACATCTCCATCCCACAGGACACTCCCTTTGGATGCATTCTCCAAACTGGGAAAAGCTTAATTTCTCCAAACCTTAAACTGCTTGGCTTAAAAATGAACTGGGAAGAAATTACAAATCCAACAAAGCCATCTCTCAAGAATATACACTTTTGACAATGTGCACATAACCTCTTTTTCTATTCCCCCTTCACAGGACTCCAGGGTAAATAGGGCTTTATGGCTCAGGGGAAGAAAACTCAGATGCCTCACATGCTGGCAAAAGGGTAAAAATTCTTACCAGTTAGACTTCTGGCTTCTCTCTCTCTGTGCAATCTGGTTGTAAGAATGGAAAAAAAAATCACTATTCTATCCTCCCCTAATTGCATGTGTACTCAAGCTTCGTGGTACTCTATTCCTTTATAATAAAGTAAAAGACAAACAAAGATCCACTCTATTTGATATTTGATATAGTACTTTGCCTACTTGAAGCCTGTGCCTGAACAGCTAAGTATGGCTTAAGAGGAGCACACATTTACCTATTCTATTTGCTTTCCTTTTTTTGGACAGTGACTTTACTTCCCTAGTCTCATACCTTTAATATCTTCTTCCTCATACTCATTTTAGCTAGTAACTTTGCTTTCTAATTCAAATGATAAACTAGCAGAAATTCAGAATGTAACTTTTATGTAGCATCATTAACCAACTAACTTTCATCTTTACTCACAGATTTTGCCTTCCTTTATACCCAAACAAATTAGCTTTATCTAAAACCAATTTTTCTCTCATATGTTATATTCTATCCTCTCTCACGCTTACTAAAGAACATTCTCTTTTCTCTTCTGTATTTGCCTCTGTCAAACAGCCTCTCCAACAAGCTTCTTGGTATCAGTAGAGTTAGGCTTCCAGTATCTCAGAGCTAAACATGAACTTGGAGCCCAACTTGCCTCATCTCTCTCATCTCTTCTTTACACCTCACCTAATTCATCAGCAAGTCACGTATCTATAGTTCATCCAAAGCTCATACTTTTACTTCTACCAAATTTATAATCTCTTTATTATATTATACTTTTTGCCTCCAAAATGACTTTCTCCATTGCCTGCTTTAGTTTATTGTCAATAAGATTGTCAGAATGATCATTTTAAAGTACAAAAAGGTCATATTTCCCCTTTCTTCAAAGTTTTCTAGAACCTTGCCATCTCACTGAGCACCAAAGCAAAATGGCTGTTCAATGTAATGCTTCTGCTGTAGGCTTTGCTTGCCCTGCCCTGGGCACATTGATACCGTTTCTTGAAAGTGTTAAGCGCATATCTGCCTCCATACTTTCCCAGTGCCTGAACCATTTTCTTCTACATATTATTTCCTTGGTTTCCTCGGGTTTGTGATCAAATGTCACTTTAAGTTTGACTCTTTATGACCACAACTTTCTAAGAAATAGTCATTTCCTTGTCATATTCCATTCTTACATATCTTGATTTTTGTTTTTTTCTATATAGCAATTAATATTATCTATTAAATGACTGATCACACCAGTTCTGTATTTTACTAGCATGTGATTCTGGGTGAATTACTAAGCAGAATACCACAGTTTCCGTATTTATATGACAGGAATGATATTAGTAACTGCCTCATACTATTGGTATGAAGATTAAATAACTTAACAGGTATCTTGTGCCTAGGCCAAAACGTTGGTTGTCATATTGTTATTGTTATTATTACTGTTGTTATTACCTTTATCTAATTTAATCGTGTATCCTGTCTACCTCATAGAAGACTGCTTGATAGTTGGGACTTCTTACATCCACTGTTTTATCCTAATGACTTAATTAGAATGATACATAACAGTTAATAAATGTTACTTGAATGAAAGGTGACTCACATTAGAAAGTAACCAGAGATTATGTAAGTTTTCACCAGTCAAAATTAATAAGCCCTTTTCAAACCTTAAACACCACTTAAACTTTTGTATTTTAGGCAAATTCATCCCTATTAAGTGCACGGATTCTACAAAACAGGCTTCTGCTATATGCATCTTCATTATCTTTAAACCTTTTACTCCATTGCTATTGTTTTCTAGGGTTACTTTTAAACTTTGCTTTATATTTCTAAGTACACTGAACATCCTAAAAAGCAATTCTATGCAGGACTCATGTACTAAGGGTTTCCTTCTTGTAATGCAATAAAGCAAGACAAGGTTAACTAAATAATTACTATCAATGTATCAATTGCCTAACTCTCAGCCTATTTGTAGGAAACAATTCTTACTCATTACACTCTTGTGAATTATTACCAAACCTTCTGTGAAGGAGTATAACTTTAAATACATCAACGGTCAGTAATAAGATGCAGGGATTTTTATAATAAATTTTACTATTCAGTCTAAGTAGATAAAAGAAACATTAAATTGTTTTCTAATCCATGAAAATCTCTGATACATTAATTCAAATAAAATAAAATAACTTCCTCAAATAGAAAGTGAATTAGTTTTAATAAGAAACACCTTTCTGTAATTATTCCTGCATTTATAATTGAATAAAATTAGACATAAATTTGGTATCAAAGTTTCTCATAAAATAGTGGTAAGCCATACTTATAAAAAACAAATTTCCTAGGTCTACCTTCCCTTCCAAGCATTTAAGATTTTACTTCTTGAGTTGTTCAGAAAGGGTATCAGGATAAAAAATAGAATACGTGAGTTAATGAATTCTATACATTTATTTGCTGGACACTGGTAAAGTATGAAAAGAGAATCATGGCAAATGGCAAGTTGACAAATTGAACTCAAATACGCACATTTCCCTTTTTTCCCATTATTCTTAATTTTTAAATTAGGTTCTCTTCTTTTTATTCCATTTATTAATAACTTACCTCAAACTGCAGTTGGCCTTGGAGTTGAACAGGTTTTCATAGCAGCATTGTCTTCTATGTACATCGCACCATTCACTTTGCCCTCCTAAAGAATTCAAGACAAAATATAAATATATAGTCTGAAAGCAAAACAAGCGATAATCCCCCAGCCTACATATCCATATGTATTCTTATTCATATTCCCTTTCAGTTTTTGTCACTAAAATATGCTTATTTTAATAAGAAAAAGTTGGCAATGTAATATTCATATATACACTCTTGCAAGGAAGACTGTAACTATAGTTTACATGCATAGTCTACATTCAAGTGACTTTTACATTTGTATGTGAACTCTTAATAACAACTATATTGACATGTTTTGTGGCAATTAGCCTGTCTTTCTTGTGATAACATCTGCTGAAGTAATCTTCCTCCCTATAAATTATTTGTAATGTGCAACCTAATGCATGCTTTACTACTTGATTTTTAGAAATTCTATAAATAGATTTCCATAAAATTGACCCTGGAAATAAATGTATACAGAAACACATTTGTAAATAAATTTGTTGCTTCACTAAATTAAACATTAATAAGGCCACTGAAGTAAAGCCAACATCAGGCTATGCTATGTTAGATTGACATTTCTAGATTTTTCTCAATAATATAATTAATCTTAGAAATATTCTCAGCTGTCTAATATGGGTAATTACCAACACAGTCATTTTCTGCAAAATACTTGATTTTTGTAAAATTTTATTTCCACTTACTAATGAGAAGTTGTAATAAAAATACTAAAACTCAAGGGATACTTAACAGGTTAAATGAACATAGTATTGTAGTAGATTTTAGGGACATAATTCATATTTATTATTGTAAGTCTTTCATCTTAGTCAAGAGCCAGACAATAATACCAATACAGTTCATCACACTGAATTACAAGATCTAGAGAAACATTTTTAATGTATAGTTTTAACTCAGCTATTAAATATTATATTTAAAAAGTATAAATTTAGAAGTTGTATCCATGAAAAGTGTGAATATATAAGCAAGTTAGAGGATTATAGTTTTCTGATATTTCTTGAAGATTTATTTATTCATCTGTTTTTCTAGTTTCTAGTTCAAAATACTTATTGAGCAAAAAGTCTATCTTCTCAATGATTCAGTTACCAATATGTAGACTTTACACTGATTAACATATAGATATATATTTATTATATAAAACTATGAGGTGATATATATATGCTACACCCCATAGTTCTGTATAATAAAATGAGCTTATGCATGAATCTGTTGTTATATCATTAAAAGCGACCTGAAACAAAATATAAAATATTTACATTACCCATTTAACATATGCTTTTATTATATCCATTCTGCACAATTATGTTCAATGCATAATCACCCGTATTGTATGTGTCAGTTTCAGTGTAAATTATTACTGAATTTGAAACATTAAATGTTGCAGTTTTTTTAACTATTAAGGTAACAATGCAGTGATACTGGGAACAAACATCATAAAGTAAGCATGATAGATACTATGAATTTGACAAATTTTTTTCAAATTGAGCTGAATATTACAAGGTTGACTGGAATCTTTCAAAGTCAATTTGCTTTAAAATAACCAATATATTTTTTTTTTTTGGCCTGACTGCCTCCTGAATCCCCATGGCATGTGGTTTAGAATTTTCAAGATTTACAATGATTAAATTTATATAAGTGAGTCTAATGTTGCTGAGGCACAAAGTTATCAAAAGTTTCAGATGTTTGGGAGTTATCCAAATTAGGACTAATGGAAGCATCATAACATATATAGAAAATATCATAAATAAGTTATAATTGTAATTAAATACCACCCAATAAAATTAATGGCACAATTAAACTAACTGAACTATAATATAACATGTTTTAAATTGCATATGGAAAACATGCCATTGGCTCATAATCGATTTGTGTTTCTGAAAGAATAGAAACATTCAAGGAAAATAATTCCCCGAATTCAAACATTATTTTTATAATCACACATTTTCTTCATAAAAGCCTCACTCATTGGGGAAGACAAGAGAGAAAGCACTGGATTTAGAAGATATGGAGTCTGGTCTGATTCTAGATTTCACTCTCAAAACTAATGTGTTTTTCTGTGTCTATATTTAAAGGAGTACTTGAACTTGCTATCCTAGTTTAATGCTTTAAAAATGATTATTATTAAGTATACAGTTTTATTTCTACAATATAAAACCAAATGATTTTTATTCAAATACTTGTCTATGCAATTGAGTCATTATTTTTGTTTTGAGGTTCAGCAGTGTCTTAATATTACAAGTCATACCTGACCAGCATGCTTAGTCATTTTTATAAAAATTCTGCTGAGCATTTTAATATTTTCTAAACAAAAGTCATATATTTAACTCTGTAATTCTTGTTATTTTCTGACATCCCGATATCATTTCTTAATTTTCATAAAAGGTCTATAGAAAAAATGGAAGAGCACATATTTGCTGTAGCTTCCTATGCTTTTGTATCTCCAAATACCATCCTTCATAAAGTAACCAGGCTATTTTGATCTTGACACACTACCATTTTTCTAATCATTCAGATCATTTTATGGGCAACCTCCCTTTACTGATAGATTGAATACTACCTTTCATAGTTATTTGCTACTGAAAATATGAAGGAGCTATGTGGTCTGGAGCAAATCACTACCTTTCCATAACTCAATTTTCTCTACTGTAAAATTTAAAATGATGAATAAGGTACAACTCCTAGGATCAAACACAACAATATGAGACACATGGTAAATGTGCTATTATTCCTACCCATCTATGGCATTTCAGGATTCTATTCTAATGCTCTATCTAAATGACTGGACCTAATAGGTATGTGGCACTTTCTAAAATGCTATGAACATATTGGCATTTTTTATTTCCTTATGCTGTCCTAAATATTACCTCAGACAATATAATAATAGTCAATTAGTATAGACGTCAGTGCAGTAGTACGCTTTATTTCTCAATTGAAATACTTTGTATGATTCCATATGGAAGCAGGACAGTTATTCCTCCCTTAGAGAAGATGTGTAGAGGAACAGGAAAAGCACTTCTAGAAGAATCAGTAAGTGGAATTACAATCCCCAGCTTGTTTTACAACTTTGGTTAGACCAGTTAATTATTTCTGCATCACTATTTCTTCTGTAAAATAGGCCCAATATGCCTTTACTTATGTCACAGGGTTGCTGTGAGGATAAAACCATGTATATTTGAAAAATTTCTTTGAAAAACAAAAAACACTGTAAAATACTCATCAGCATTACTATTAGAATTGGATAGCAAGCATTTTTCTCTGTCTAAAGAACAGGGGAATTATCTTAGTAAGTATTAGGCCAACTTAAAACATCTTGATTTATGAAATAAATGTCAAGGCAGATTCATTTTATGATGGTTAAATGTTATGGTTCTTTATCAATTTTTTAACACAAATCTCATTTTTAAAAGGCCATTTATCAAGGAATTGACATCTTGTATTGATAAGAGTGTATCAGCTTCTTGGAAGGCCTGGATCTATTAAGAGTTAATATGACATCTTAAGCTGTATATGGACATCTTGACTCATGGTGTTTTTTACTGAAGAAAAGGGCATAATATATCCATATGAAAATATTCTGTTCTCAGAGGTCAAGAACTAAGATAAACATATCACTCAAACAACACCAAACAACTAACACAAATAAATCTACTTTGAGAGAGATATTAGTCTTTAAAAAGCATCATTTCAAAAAACCACACTAGGAGCTCTTTAGTTTACTTTTACTTTAATCTGATTAATATACAGTCACAATGTCATTTGTCTGTTTATTTACAAATTATACTACGTTAGCCTAACATACTAAAAGACAGTTGAGCTGATATATGTTTTAGGAATTTTGTCTACTCTCCACTGTTTGCAAAATCCTTTTAGAAGTTTGACAGTAACACACCTTCCTTTATTGATTTCTTCTCTTCAATTCAGCAACTATTGATTTTTTGTGAGCATTTACAACACTACTCCATTTTGTTTAATTCTTTCTCTATGAATCAGCATTGCTGACAACAGAAGCTGAAATGTCTAGAACTTGAAAAAATACCTTTGATGGAGTTGTCCTAGAGCTAAAGATAAGAATACAAAGGCACAAAATGGGACTTCTCATGGGGCTCTATAAAATTCATACAGGTTACCTTTGTTTTAAAGATTAGAAATGGAAAAGAGTTTATTAATGTTACCGTGGGATCTTGGAAATGCTTGGAAATTAGCAATATTTATCAAACCTTTTAGACTATGTTTTACAGGAGTTTTCATTCACTGCCTGTAAAACTTCCTTTAAAACTTCCTTTATCTTTTAAAAATTCGCAAAGAAATAGTCAGTGCCAATCAAGAAAGCAATATCCTGTAGTGTACAATACTGCGTCCTCTCTAAGCACTCTAAATGCATCAAGGGTGGTAACCTACTACAAAGAATATTGTCTGTGGATAGCCCACTGACCTGTGACTAATGGGACAGAGCAATAACAACAACAAAAGAGAGCGACAAATTAGTCTTCTCTCCTAGAAATTTGAAATAGGAGATTAACTGTGAGAGATTACAGTGATATTGATAAACTAGAGAAGTCATAATCACCAAGTAGAACTATGGAGACAACAGAGTAAATAAATGGAGAAAGTGATTTGATATGGGAAAGATGAAAGCATACATAAAATATTAGCCTTTCTTTGTACTAATAAAGAATAGTAAAAATTAAAATTCATCCTTTCAGGTGCTAAAGTTCATAGAGTAGCATTAAATCCAGAACGTTCCTAAAACCCCAGATTTTGCCTTGAGGTACCTATAGGTTCTTCCTCTCAATGACTTCGCTTGTTGGTGAAAGTGATATTTTCATTACCACGTCATAGAAGCTTGCATAAATTCAATGGGTACAGAGAAAGAAAGAGAGGAGTGGTCAACTCTACACAGGATATCCAGAAAGACTTTAGCAGGAATAATCAATGTTAGCTGAAGAGATGAAAAGAGATTAAATCCGTTGGCTCAAGAATTTAATAACAGGTTCTCTAAACTTAAAAACTGACATCTGGAAAAATGACATCTATTGATTTATTTTCCATATTATAGCCCAGAGTAGAGATCAGGAAAAATACAAACAGGTAGATAGAATGTGTTTGTCAAAGGTTTTATAAAAGTGTACCTATGCAACTGTCTTGTATATTCTTCACATGTACCCCAAAACCTAAAATGCAATTTAAAAAAATGGGAAAAAAGAAATGGGAAAAAAAAGTTTAATTAAACATTTAAGAAACAAATAAACTTAATAAATGAGGTGAGATGTATTTATTGAAAACTGCATAAAACACTGAGTTTTAAAATGTAACATATGATTTGATTTCAGATATAATTTTAATGAAGATTTGGAATTGTCAATTTACTGACTGACAATTTTTGGGAAGTGCCCTCTTGTTTTATATTGATTGATGATGTAATTCTTTCTAGATTTCACTTCAATGCTTTTTACAGCCTGGATTCATTATTTTTTCACACTGTGACAGTCCATTAAAAATAAAATTTAACCCGGGGCAGTGGCTCACGCCTGTAATCCCAGCACTTTGGGAGGCTGAAGAGCGGACCAATTGAGGTTAGGAGAGCAAGAACAGGCCGGCTAACAGTGAAACCCTGTCTCTACTAGAAATAAAAAATTACCTGGGTCTGCTAACATGCCTGTAGTCCCAGCTACTCGGGAGGTTGAGGCAGGAGAATAGCTTGAGCCCAGGGGTTAGAGGTTGCAGTGAGCCGAGATCGTGCTACTGCACTCCAGCCTGGGTCACAGAGTGAGACTCCGCTTCAAAAAAGAAAAGAAAAGAAAAGAAAAATTTTTTTAAATTTGTTATTTTAATCATTAATGTCATTTATTTGAAACCTTCAACAAGCTTTCCTCAGAATTAGTTGTTCTTATAAATCCATTGCAAGTGGCCTATGGATATAATGGATACTTCTATTTACATATAACCCACGGAACTCTTTCTCATGTTTTCTCAACTGAACCATAGTTGCCAGACATTTCTCAGGTTTCCCTTCTGATTTTTAATTCTAGGAAATAACAACCACCTATGTTATTTTGTAAATATATATTGAGGATTTTTTAGGACAGTAAATTACCATATTTAAATATTTATTTTTGAATAGTATTAGTAATTACATTATATAAATATTAAACTGCCCTGGAAAAAGTTGTTAATATTTTATTTCTATGACTCCAAGTCATGTATGTATCTGTAAGTGTGTATCTCCATGTGTATATATGTGTAAGTATGGATACATATTCCTTTAAAATAGCAAATGATTATTTTCATTTAAATGTGTACTTGAACGTTGCAAAGAGACTAGATTTTAAGTGTTCTTGACACAAAAATTGTTAAGCACATGAATTCATGAATTTATTAAATAGCTTAATTCAGCCATTCCACACTATGTACACATATGGAAACACAGTGTTGTATACCATAAATCTATATAATTTTTACTTGTCAATTAAAACAGTACAAATTTAAAAAGTGGCTTATATACTTAAGGTTTAAATTCTGATATTTTTGGTTAAAAGTATTTTATATGCTTTTCCATGTCAGTATATATGGCTCTATGTATTATTTTTTAGGAAATATTTTAAAATGAGTCTATTGAGGTACATATGAACACAAGAATACTGTACATAATATAGAATATTAGATTCCTCCTGCTTCCATTAATATCATGGTGTCTACATAAGTGTGGAGCACACCTGAATTTCAGTAGTAATTGGAGAAACATGTTCCATGATTTTTAAAAGCCTGCTCCACCTGCAAGATAAAATGGTGAAGAGAGCAAGAGAAAAGAAATTGCTAAAGAGACTTACTTAAGGAAATGTATTAGTCCCTTCTCAGGTAAGTATGAAGAAGTGCCTGAGAATTAGTAATTTTTAAAGAAAAGTGATCTAATTGGCTCTTGGCTTTGCAGGCTGTTCAGGAAGCATAGGCTTCTACTTCTGAGGAAGCCTAAGGATGCTTCCATCATAGCAGAAGGAGAAGGATAAGCAGGCACATTATACATGGCCGCCGGATCAGGAGAAAGAGAGAGCTAGAGAGAAGGTACTGTGTACTTTTTAAAACAACCATTCTATCCCTCGAGCAGCACCAAAAGGGGAAATCTAGCCCCATGATCCAACCACCTTCCACCAGGCGCCACCTCCAATAGTGAGGATTATAACTCTACATGAGATTTGGGCAAGGCACAGATTCAAACAGTATCTGGAGAATTGTTACTCTGTTGTGTCTCACTGAATTTTCTTCTGTAAGCACAGCAGGATGCTACCTTCTAACCAGGTGGTCTTAACTTGTGAGCAGTTTTACTGTCCACAAGATATCTGGCAATGTTTGGAGACACTTAGTTTTCACAGCTAAAAAAGTACTCATGGAATCTAGTAAGTCGAAACCAAGGGTACTGCTAACCATCCTAAACATATAGGACAGTCCCTGACAACAAAGAATTTTTCAGCTAAGATATCAATAATGCTGTCGTTAAGAAGCCCCAAGCCCCCTTGAGACCATTAGAAATATAGTCCATATAGCTGGAAAACACAGAGGACGGGTGCCAGAGAGAGCTAAATAGGCAGTGAACAGTGGACAGAGAAGGGGTGACTATTTGCTGTAATGTTTCTATTTGGGACTCTGACATTTTGTTGAATCCAGAGATGTGTGACTTTCTTTCCTGGCACCAGACAGGAGCTATAGAAAAGGAGAATGGAGGGCCATTTGAGTTTTCAGTAAAACTAGCAAAAAGTCAAGAAAACTCTTAGACAAAAAATTAGAGGTTGGAGATATGTTATCAGATGACCAGCAACTAAGAAAGTAGTTTCAGTGCATTATCTGTACTAATTATAAAAAAAAACTTTGCTAGGTCAAGAGAAATCCAGATACCTATGAAAGCTCCCTGGAAGAGGATCAGTCTGCTAGTAGCTGGCAAAGGGAGTGACCAGGAGAGAAAAGCATCTTCTATCTCTGCCTTTTCCACTATAGAATTCCAGTTCAAACCAAGCTTAAGTTGGTGGTGGACATTCTAATTATTGGATTGACACTGTATCCTCAGTCACAATATGTAAGTTAAGCTGAGTATTTACCATGAACTGTAATATATGTAACCAATTATTGATGGATATTTAAATAGCCTCCAGTTTCTTCTTACTGTAAAAAAATGGGGTAATAAATTTTTTTTATTGATGGGTATTTAATTAGCTTCCAGTTTCTTACTGTAAAAAAAATGGTGTTACGAATATCAATCTACTTATTTTCTTATTTTGTCCCTCACCCTCTCCATCCTTCCCTCTCTTTTCTTCCTTCTCTTCTTTCTTTCTTCCTTCCTTCTTCCCTCCTTCCTTCCTTTTTCTTTTCTCCCTTCCTTCCTTTCCTCTCTCTCTTCCCTCCCATTCAGAAAATTTAAAAACACATGATTCAGAGTGAGTGAAAACGCATTAAAGGTATTGAACTATCTTACTTGAGAATTAATACTTTCTTAACAGTTTTATTTCACATCAGAAATCAAGGAAGTAAAACTTTCTCCTGTTTTATTTGATTCATTTCTATAAGACTGGATTAAGGAAGTGGGCATCTTTATATGCATATTTTACCCACCCAATTTTTAACAAGGGTAGTAACAAATAAATAGATATTAAACTTAAATGCTTTTTATACTGGGTTGCATAGCACTAATAGTATATTCATGGTTCTAATACTGAAAACAATTCTATTAGGGTGGTATTATTACCCCTATTTTACAGAGGGAATAATTTAGGGACAGAAAAATTAATGGATTTGCTTGCCCAAAGTCTCACTGCTACTATGTTATGGTGTCAGTATGTCAAGGCAGATGAATCTTGCTCTATACTCACTTCCTGTATTTAGTTATTCTATTTCCTTTAATGAATTCTGAAATAAACTCATTTTAACACAGCTCATTTTCCTAAAAATAGTTATATTTGCATAGTGCTTTCTTACATATGACAACCCTATGAAATAGGTAAAAGCTATTATCCTTACTTTACACATATAAAATTGAGGTAATGGCAATTAACTAATTCATTCAAGATTACAAAGACAACAATTAGTGATTTTTTCCTAGAAAAAAAGAAACATATTTGAACCTAGGCAGTGTGGCTTAATGCTTTTACTTATTGGTTTCTATTGCCCCTTTATAGAAGAAAGTTTAAAATTTAGATATAGTTACTTATTTAGAACAATCTTTCAATGCCCTTCTTATATTTCTAAATATATTATCTTAAATAATTCTTTCAGAATCTATCTACTCCAGCTAAATCTACTTCCTTTTCTTATGACATCAGCTCATAATTCTAATAGTAAGCCCAACTGTGGTTGAAATCACAGATGGCTCATACAGGTGAAGATAAGCTCAAGTGAGAAGGAAGATGTAGCTGATTATATCCTAAGGAACAATAATTCCATTTTTTCAGCAGACTCAGTTAGTGATTGAATTTTTTTTGAAGAAAAGTAATTAGAAATAACAGCTGGATGAGCAGAATCATTTTCAACCAGGTGGTCAACAAAATTAAAATATTGAAGATTAAATGAATAATAAAAAAATTTTGTAGATGGTACAAGGGACTTTTTAAAAACAGATCAATGGAGTCTTTATACAAATAGTTTAATTTTGGAGGAAACTCAATAATTAATGTGACAAATAAATCAATGAGAAGGTGTTCCAGGGACATGGTAGCCCAAACACGTGTCTAATGGCTTCTGCTATTTTTACTCCACTTCCTCTTCTGAGTGGAACCTAAGTGGGCAGTTTGGAAGACAAGGTCTGGAGAGTTGTTGTAAGTTCTGTAAATCATCCAGGGCAAAAAGGATAGGTCATATCTAGTACTTCCCCCTGATTGAGCCTGACCATTTCTAGGAGACCATTTTAAATGAAAGACAAACTTCTTTGTAGACAGCTTTTCCTTCAAGACTCCTTTACACAGAAGAGGAAAGGTCCAATTTATTGAATCTCTTTTCCTTGAGAGGGGCTGTGATGAAGGTGCACAGGTGAACTGAATTTTTGCCTATTCCTGAGATCCAATAACAAACTGTTGATGTGAGTAACTCAGGTCAGAGGTAATCGTGTATAACTTTTAAGAACTAGAATCCATTGTATCTACCACAACTTGTGAAATTTCTTCTTGAAAGATGTTAACAGCCTTACCTGAAATCTATGCAATATAGAGCCCCAGTCTGGCTAAGGGATTAAAAAATGCTCTTAGGAAAATGGAGAAATTATAATGTAAACATAGGCATATTATTTAGAAACAGCAAGCTTCTAGAGAAGTCAAGCTATCAGACAAGATGGATTTCAACTTAAATAAGACAAAAATTACCAAAGAAAGAAGAAAAAATACTTTAGCATGAATCATGTTTTCTGAAATTAAAATCTACGTTTTCAGTGGTTAAAATTCTGACTCTTCTTATCAGCTATTTGGTGAAACAAATGACAAGAAAAACCTTCCTGAAAGACAACTATTAAAAATGCTGCATTAACCACTTTAAAAACACTATTTCAAATCAGAGCAAAGTTGAAAGTTCAGAATGCCTTAAGAATCCAGAAATATTTCTTTTATAAATAGCACAAATTCAACACCACAAAGCTAACTTTTGCCTTACAGGTATATTAAATCCAGATACAAAGTATACAATGATTATTCAATTGTTTTTTTATAAAACAAAAGAGCATTAAAATTCTGTTAAAAATCTTGTAAAAAAAAGTCTTGAAACAAAACAAAACAACACTTCTGGAAATGAAAAATAAAGTAAGGCCAATTATAAACTTAACAGACTCAACAAATATCATATCAAATACGCCTGAAGATAAAATTATTTAATTGGAAAATAAATCTGAAGATATTATTCCAGAGAGGTAAAAAAATGAAAAACATGAAGCTGACATAAGGAAGATAGGTTAACCTTTAAAACAAAACAGAAGCTATGAAAAGGAGTTTTAGAGGGCCGTACAGTAAAATTAAGAAAGGCAATATATGAAGACATTTTGTCTGAGAACTAACTAGAATTAATGAAACGCACAATCCTTTAATGCATTAAAAAAATCCATGGTGAATTTTTTAAAAATCCTTAACACACCATAATAAAAATGTAGAACATCAACAAAACAAAATAAAACAGAATATTTATAATGAAGTAATAGTAATAAGTCTGCCAAAATATGTGGAAGACCTTTGTGGGGAAGTATTTTAAAGCATTATTAAAATACATTAAACAAGTTTTAATTATATGTTTTCACTTATAAGTGGGAGCTAGCTTCTAGGACACAAAGTCATAGAGTGATACAATGGACTTTGGGGACTCTTGGGAAAGGGTGGAGGGATTGTAGGATAAAAGATACATTGAGTACCATGTGCACCCCAGGGTGCACCTAAATCTCAGAAATCACCATCAAAGAACTTATCGATGTAACCAAACGGTATCTGTCCCCCCAAACCGATTAAAAAAATATACTAAAGAAGTAAATAAGTAGAGAGATATATAGTATATACATCTTATCATAATTATTCCTCTGTATCTGTAGGTTCCAAATGAATTCAACCAACTGCACATAGAAAATATTTGAGAAAATAAAAATTAAAAAAATACATCTTTAAAAACCAATACAGTAGAACAACTATTTACCTGGCATCTACATTGTCATAGTTATTATAAAGATCATCTAGAGATTACTTAAAATCTATGGGGAAATAGCTGTAGGTTACATGCAAGTATTACACCACTATATATAAGGGACTTGAGCATCCAAGGATTTGGGAGTTCAGTATTCACAGGTGGAGGATTGTTGTTCCAGGTGGATGAAACCAGTCCCTTGTGGATACCAAAAGACTGGATATTAAAAGGCCAATTTTCCCCAAATTGATATATATTTCATACAATTCCTACAAAAATCGAAATTGGGTTGTGTGGAATTAACAAACTAATACTAAAAGTTAATTAAAAGGAACAGTCAACATCGGTCCACATCATCATTAAGAACAGACATCACCACTGGTCATTAGAGAAATGTAAATCGAAACCGCATTGAGATATCATCTCATGTCAGTTAGAATGGCGATCATTAAAAAATCTAGAGAAAACAGATGCTGGAGAGGATGTGGAAAAATGAAAACACTTTTACACTGTCGGTGGGAGTGTAAGTTAATTCAACTGTTGTGGAAGACAGTCTGGTGATTCCTCAAGGACCTAGAACTAGAAATACCATTTGACCCAGCAAACCCATTACTGGGTATATATTCAAAGGATTATACATCATTCTATTATAAGGACACATGCACACCTATATTTATTTCGGCACTGTTCACAATAGCAGAGACTTGGAACCAACCCAAATGCCTATCAATGATAGAATAGATAAAGAAGAGGTAGCACATATACACCATGGAACACTATGAAGCCATAAAAAAGGATGAGTTCATGTCCTTTGCAGGGACATGGATGAAACTGGAAACCATAATTCTCAGCAAACTGACACAAGAATAGAAAAACAAACTGCATTTTCTCACTCATAAGTGAGTACTGAACAATGAGAACACAAGGACACGGGAAGGGGAATATCACACACCAGGTCCTGAGAGGTGGGGGGCTAGGAGAGGAATAGCATGGGGTGGGGGCATTGAGGAGGAATAGCATTAGGAGAAATACCTAATGTAGATGACAGGGCAATGGATGCAGCAAACCACCACCAAGGCACATGTATACCTATGTAACAAACCTGCACCATCTGTACATGTACCCCAAAACTTAAAGTATAATAATAATAATAATAAAATGAATAGTTGTAGGGACTTGTTCTATCACATACCACAGTTGAAGAGAAGCCAAGTAATAGTTAGTATATGATAATGGGGTAGGTACTGAGGTAGGCAAATTGAACAAAAGATAAAGTCCCAAAATAGATGCATGCACATACAGACATTTGATATAAGACAAACGTTTCCTTGCATATCAGTGGGAGCTGGCATATTTTTCAATAAATTGTCATGGGATTTTGCTTACTCCTATGGAATGAAAATAAAGTTTTATCCTTAAATGACCTCATGCCAAAAAATCAAATTTCATGCTATCAGAAATCAACCAGCCATTGCCAGTTGGAATGTGGAGAAAGGACATTCATATATAGTGCTTCAAAATGTGAAATACTAAAGTTTTAATAAAAATATTCTGACAGTTACCTATTTTAAAAAATGCACATTTCAGCTGATTGAGGAGGCTCACACCTGTAATCCCAGCACTTTGGGAGACTGAGGCTGGTGGATCACAAATTTAGGAGATTGAGACCATCCTGGCTAACACTGTGAAACCCTGTCTTTACAGCTAATACAAAAAATTATCTGGGTGTGGTGGCACATGCCTGTCCCAGCTACTCAGGAGGCTGAGGCAGAATCGCTTGAACCCAGGAGGCAGAGGTTGCAGTAAGTGAGATTGTGCTACTTCACTCCAGCCTGAGCAACAAAAGTGAGACACCCTCTAAAAAAATACAGAAAGAAACAAGCACATATCTTTTAAACCACAGTTTCACTCCTGGGGTTTTATTCCAACAAAAGAAAAGCACCTAATTTAGTACCTAAGAATATCTGTAAAAGTTGCTTATTGCAATGCTTTTATGAGTGAAAAAAATGAGTATAAATAAACATTGGAATTTTAGAATAGTTTGTATTACCACAGAATTTCATTTTGCCATTATGAAGTTAGTTAAAACTATTGTGGGCCGGATACAGTGGCTCACACCTATAGTCCCCGTACTTTGGGAAGGCCAGGTAAACAAATCGTCTGAGGTCGGGAGTTCAAGACAAGCCTGGCCAGCATGGTGAAACTCTGTCTCTACTAAAAAAATAAAATAAAATAAAAATTACAAAAATTAGCCAGGCGTGGTGGGAGGCACCTGTAATTCCAGCTACTTGGGAGGCTGAGGTAGGAGAATCACTTGAACCCTGGAGGTGGAGGTCAAAGTCAGCTGAGATCATACTACTGCACTCCAGCTTGTGCAATAGAGTGAGACTCCATCTCAAAAAAACCAACCAACCTACCATCTAACAAACCAACAATTTTGGTTGACTCAGAGGGATTCCAGCTATATTTGTTAAACGAGAATTTTTTTTTGCCTAAAGCATAAAATCTTGTGATCTCAGTTCTGTAAAAAACAGTAAGAATTCCAGAAATGTAAATGTATGTATGAAATTTGATATAAAGAATTTAAAATGTAGAAAGATAGCACAAAGCCCCTTAATATTGGCAATGGAAAATGAGAAATATGGAAATAGCAAAACAAAAGGGAATTAAAGACGTAAGTTTAAAAAGGGAAGAAAAAGCTATTTTTAAAAATTTGGCTCATATTTGTAATTATTACCACAGAGGTAGAAATGGTTTATAAGTGAGTATATGCGCAGATAGTGTTATGTCAGATGTCACTGAAATATGTTCACTGCTTGTCCCTCAGTGTAAAGTTTCAAGTGGTTGTCCTAATATTATTTTATATCATTTCCCTTTTTATGCTTAGTATAAATTAATATAATCAGGAAAAAGTTATTTTCATGATATGTGCAGAAATATGAATTATGCTATTAGTGGAGTATATGAAAGCAGAAGATCAAAAATGTATGAAGTTTGAAATATTTAATTATATGCATTAAAATATCTATGGTCTAGCTTCTACTCCTGTCATTCAATTAGCAAATGAAAGAGCAAATCATCTCCGGATTAATGTCCAAATAGTATATTGTAAATCATGCTTCATGCATCCAAAAGGTCTAGATTTTACGAAAGTCAATTGGTTTTGTTTGGATGATTTTCCAGAAGTAACTGTTACTGCTCTAAAATAAGAAGAAAGTGAAAAGAGTGTTGAGTTAGAGACAGTTTAGTGGGAAACTAAGTCTAGATTATGTTTCCGAGAGTTAGAAAAGTTGTTTTACTTATCTAAAAGAATTATATATCCCAATTAATCACTTTAAAAATAAGCATTCAGCTTGTGAAATGAATTACAATCAATTTATTCTGTCAAATATTCTAAGGGCCTAATTTAATTTCAAGACTATGCTCTTGTGGGGGAAATGCTTAAGAATACTCTACATTTCAAAGCACTCTTACATCAAACCTTCTTTCCCTTCCAAGGGAAAATTATCCCCACTGTATTGTAAATCAGGTTTTTTTCAAGAAGTATGATAAGCCTATTAGCATATTAAGCAAATATTACTGCGAATTTCTCAAAGGAAAATTATATGTTGTCTCTTGCTCAATAGGAAACTTTTTCATGATTGATTTAGGAACATATTGTCATTTTATCTTGTGGTTACTTAATTTTCCTGATTTTCATTTACATCAGCCAGTTTAATGTTGAGAAAATCATATCAGTATTGACTTTTGCAAATTGATAGTTATCATAGTCTGGTTTTGCAAGCATCTACTCATTGCACTTAGGCTTAAAAATATATTTTTGCTGAGAATGATGGGTTCCAGGTTCATCTATGACCCTAAAAAGGACATGAACTCATTGTTTTTTATGGCTGCATAGTATTCCATGGTGTATATGTGCCACATTATCCCTGTCCAGTCTATCATCAATGGACATTTGGGTTGGTTCCAGGTCTTTGCTATTGTAAACAGTACTGTGATGAACATATGTTTGCATGTGCCTTTATAATAGAATGATTTATAATCCTTTGGCTATATACCCAGTAATGGGATTGCTGGGTCAAATGGAATTTCTATTTCTAGATCCTTGAGGAATTGCCACTCTGTCTTCCACAATGGCTGAACTAATTTACATTCCCACTAACAGTGTAAAAGTGTTCCTATTTCTCAACATCCTTTCCAGAATCTGTTGTCTCCAGATTTTTTTAATGATTGCCATTCTAACTGGTGTGAGATGGTATCTCAGTGTGGTTTTGATTTGCATTGACACAAGAACAGAAAATCAAACACTGCATGTTCTCACTCATAGGCGGGTGTTGAACAATGAGAACACATGGACACAGGGAGGGGAGGATCTCACGCTGGGGTCTGTTGCAGGGGCTAGTGGAGGGACAGTGGTGGGTGGGGAGGTTGGGGAGAGATAACATGGGGAAAAATGCCAGATAGAGGTGATGCGGGGGATGGAGGCAGCAAACCACCTTGCCATGTAAGTACCTATGTAACAATCCTGCATGATTTGCACATGTACCCAGAACCTAAAGTACACACAAAATGTATTTTTGCTATAGATCCCTGATATCTACCTGAAGAATGATAATAAAGTTGCTAACAGTGTTGCATGGCCATCACGGTTCTTTTCACTGAGAACTTTTCAGTATGCAATTCCTCATACTGTTGTTTGATATGAGTTGTTCACGCAGGTGTTCTAAACTGATTTTTTTCTGTCAAAATATTAAAAAATCACCCTTTCACATGTGTAACCTTGTCTATACCCTTTCTCTTCCTATTAATTATTAACGATGGAAAAAATTAGAGGGAGAAGGTTGGAGAGAAATTTTTCATTGTTTTGAAAAAGTTATACTGTGCTGATTTTCAGTTTTGCTCCAAAAACAGGTAAAGAGGTGTGGTAGCAGCTGTGGCAATTTAGCTCAAATGGGTCATTTATATTGGCAAACGTATGTACCATAAGCTATAAAGACAGTAGCTTGTGAACCTATTAAATGGTGGAATTCTGCTTCAGTATTTGCTAAAACTTCAGAGACAGTAATCCTTTGAGATTTAACTCAATCCTTTGAGTTTCAGTTCATCCTTCATCATTGAATTGAAACTTCCAGGGTTAGGAGAAGAGGTACAGCATTATATATTACAGCTATAATGATATCAAGAAAGTAATAGTCTAGTTTGGTGCCTTATGAGACAAGTAGGGTAACTATAGTTAGAAATAGAGTTTTCTGTATATTTCAGAAGAGGTAGAACGAAGATCAGAGACATTTTTTACACAAAGAAATGATAAAGGTTTGAGATGATGCATAACCCAAATACCTTGATTGGATCATTACAAATAGTATACATGTACATGCTCTGAACACCATAAAATACAATTATTAGGTATTGATGAAAATTAACTAATTAATAATTGTGTCTGTATATTCGTAATAGAGATAAGTTAAAAATAAATTAAAAATTAAGTCTTGCCAAGCTAGAATAGAAAAAAAAACTTTGGCAGATTTTCATCATTTTTATTGTCTGTGCTAATCTGTAACCTTACTTATATTGGGAAAGATACACCCATTTCCTGGAGAGAGTGGCTTCTTAAAAGTTTGACTTCTTCATTTACAAAGCTAAGTTCAACAAATGATTATGAGTTCAATATAGTGTGCCAGTAATCTTCAGAAATGATCAAAGCCCCAATCCTTTTAAAGTTAGTTAAACCTCACTGATGGCTTGAGATGAACTAGCAGAAAAGGCCATTTTGAGGGCACAGTGGGTGAGAATAAAGTGTAAATGGAAAGAAGTCTAAACTTGGGAACCCCAACATTATGCACCGGTGGGAACTGTGCAGGCACGTTCACATCAGAAACGTGATGAAGAGCATATCCTCCTGTGTGTGAACAACAAAAGAAGCAGTTACAGCAAAAAATCAGGGGCCCTTTTAGTATAAAATAATTTATGATATGCTCTCTTTCTCTTACTCTTACTCACACTAAAAGTATGAGTGACCAATGCTCTGTGGACGGCGTAAGTGAATCGTGAAGATTCATATACTATACATAAAGAAAAAGGAGCACAGTTGACATTAAAGAGGGAAATCTTGGAACAATTGCTAATAAATTCATAGAGTATTTGAGTAATTAAGTTTTAAAATGGGAAATAGAGTATGTGTGTTCCATACTGATGAAGACTGTCATACATTCTGTTTTTTCCCTAAAGAAATTGCCAGAAAAAAGGAAAAAAATGATACTCAACAAGATTAAATATTTTAAAGTTTCTTAAAAGATTAACTTACACTTATTTAAGAAATTGATTCATATATAATACAACTTTTTCCCACAATGTCAGATGAATTGAATTTTACAGAACTCCACTGAAATAAAAATTCTGAAGCACTACCAGATTTAAACTCTTTCTTTAGCAAGGCCCATGTGTCACTTTCAGTAGGTGTGAAATTGATCCAGCTTCCTGATATAGCACTAGTACTTAGTCCAGGTTCAATCCATATTGCAAAGTTATAATAATTCCTTCATCTTAGGCATTTATTTTCATTGCCCTTAAATGTATGGTCTTTCTACCAATGTCCTATCAAAAATCAAAAGCTACTGGGAAAATGTAATTGGTGCTTTAATTAAACAAACAAAATTATTGGAGCAGAGTTGAAAATATAGATCATGAGTTATAATATATAAATAAAATCATCTATTTGTTTTTAAAAGACAAAAGAGAACATTTCAGAATGCATGGCAAATATGGGGTATCATGCTCTTACTTTCTCCCCATGAACAAATGACAACCAATGTTAATTGACATTACTTTTTCCTGATGAGTTTCAGACTTATTTTCCAGTCAGTGCTCCAGGCGGCCACCCTCTATCAATCAGAATTGAAATTATAGATAAAATAACTACCTTTCCCTAGATTAGGGAGATAAAAGAGGTTTTGCAGTGTTTATTTTAACAATGTTTTTCTGATTATAAACATTACATATTTATTGCATCAACCTTGGAACCTGGAAACCTAAAACATATTCTAAAATAAAATGTTATAATAACATTCAGATTAAAAATTATAAACAAAAATTTAGTTAATGCTAAATATTTATAGTTTTAAATCTGAATTTTTTTCAATCTTTTTTTCTTTTTTGAGATGGAGTCTTGCCCTGTCCCCCGCCTGGAGTGCAGTGGCTGAATTTCAGTTCACAGGAACCTCTGCCTCCTGGGTTCAAGTGACTCTCCTGCTCCAGCTTCCCGTATACCTGGAATTACAAGTGCACTCCACTATGCCCAGCTAATTAAATTTTTTAAATGTATGGAAAATATATAGGTTTTGAATAAGATTGAGGCAATACAAGTTGACTCATCTTTTTCTTTTTTCAGTTAACATTGAAGGAAGTTTTCCATATATTCCTCACCAAATATGACTCATCATCTACAATAACATAATGTCATGTCATATGACATAGATACAGTATATTTAAATTCCACTTTATTTCTCTCAGACCGTCACGTTTCTGTTTTTTTTTCTTAATAACAATGATGAATGTTTTTATAAATAAATGTATGATTTTATTTTAGCAAGATTCAGTGGTTATGGGAAGATAGAATATTATTACGCTTTTGTAAATTTGAACTGGCAAAGATGCTGCCAGATGTTTCAGAATGTGGTGATATAATGACGTAAGCCCAGGGAGATTGAAAGAAAGAAAAAAAAGGAAGACAAAATACAGGCTGGCAGGCAACCTAGTGTGAAAAAAACTGCATCTGGGACAACTAGGACCAGGAACCTCAGACCTGGCTCACCTTCCCCAAGAAGGACAATATAGAAACATGCCTCTAAATTACATCTA
>CM052654.1:93043032-93091867 GCA_028533165.1 Leontopithecus rosalia
TCTCCTCTCCTCCCCTCCCTGCTCCTTCCCTCTCCCCTCCCCTCTCTGCTCCTCCCCTCTCCTCCCCTTCCTGTTCCTTCTCTCCCCTCCTCTCCCTGCTCCTCCCCCTCCTCCTCTCCCCTCCCCTCCTGTCCCTGCTCCTTCACTCTCCTCCCTTCCCCTCTTCTCCCCTCCTCTCCCCTCCTCTTCTCTCTGTGCCTCTGTATCTCTCTAGCTTTGTCTCTTCATTTTCTCTCTCTGTCCTATTCTCTGTAATCATTTATATACAAGAAGAAAGAAATAAGAAGAAAGTATTGATGTGCTTTGAGTTAGAGAACAGGGAACACGCAATGTGACTGTTAAATATAGATTATAAAGATCAAAACAGAGCACAGTGGTAAGTTTCTGGGTGTAAGAATGGAAACTGAGATGATTATATGAGGACTTAAGACTCTTCATAAAACTGTTGGTTAAAATAAAACTTTAATTTACAGAATAAGCATTTCAAATAGATCCTGTAATCATCAACATGCCAAATATAGGAATATTAAATTCGCTTGCATATTTCTAATAATTGGTAAAGTGGAGGCTCCTTTCCCATGAACTTTCTGGTATCCAAATATACAAATTCATAAGGTGGAACAGTATGCAGCTGAGACACTCCAGGGAGATATGTTTCCTAGAATAAAGGATTTTGTTTTCATGTTCCTTTGATCAGGACAATTGTTCATGATTTGAAAGTAGATGTTAGTAAATGCCTTACGGAGTTTAGAACTAAATCTAACGAGAAAGAGAGAGAACTAATAATCACTAGATAGCCCTTAGCAAAATGATGCTGTCTCCTATTATGCCACAACTAGTAAATGCTGGTTTATTACATTAGATTTTAAGCCATTGAAGCATAGTCATCAGCATAGAGAAAATGCTAAGTACTGCCACTGGCATTTGATTTTGCTATAAGGAATAACAAATTAAGCACATTTTTCCTTAGTCTAAATTTAATATTGTTTTCAAAATAGGAATTTCAAGGCAAAAATCTGTACTATAATGGTTACAAATATTATCATGTTTAAAATTTAATCACAGCCTTACAATTATTTCAAAATATACAATGAAAACCCAGGGTGGTATACAATGCAATTTATTAAAACAGAAAAAAGTACTAGAAACTTTTTTAATATTTATTTTCTAAGTGGTCTATTTTATATTATTTATTATAGCAGATTCATGATTATTATAACATGCTAGCACAATAGTACATTTTTATAACTGAAACAAATCTATATTTTTTGGCTAAAGAAATGGATCTATTTATAAAGAAGAAAAAGAAAACTAATAGAAGCCTGTACATAAGCAATAAGGTTTGGGGCCTAATGATCTAAGGCATATTTTTGTCATTCTTCTCGTGAAAAACTCACCATATCTCAAGACAGCATAATTTATCTTTAGATAATTCTTTCAGATTTTTTAGTACTTTTGATTAAAATATGCTCTCAATAATGCTCCCCCATTAGTTTCACATCTGCTACTTTACATGAAATAAAGCAAACTTACGTCTATTTTTATGTTAGAGCCAGTTATTTCCATTCAGCTATTAAATTTAATTCATTTAAATACCTATTTATTGAGTCTCTGTTACACTACTGAATGCTTCAGATATAATCTCTACTCATAGAAAATTTATAGAGCATTCGTCGACACATACAATTATAAGAATTATTTTGCTGCAGTAGGATAAGATCAAGGGGGAGGAGGACCAAAGCAGTGGGTGCACTAAGGAAAAGTAGCTAATCTGCAGACAGGGTGGTGGTTCACAGAAGGCTCTTCAAAAATAACGACATCTGCCAAATAAGCCCTCCCAGTGGAGCCAAGACAGGAAGGAGAGTCTTCAGCAAAACTGGTGTCCAGAAGGTCCAAAAGTAAGAGAACAGGCATGCTTTAGGAAGTGCCAGCAACTCAGTAAACCTCAAGCAGAGCAGGTAGATATCATTGCCATCTAAGATGGAATTAGATCAAGAAGGTCCTTGTCAGTTATGGCCAAAGTAAGGGTTTTATATTAAACTTACTGCTTTAAGTTCTCTCTCACTGTACAGTGAAATAAATGATTGGATGCTCATGGGCCAAAAGTAGATAAGACTGTATGGTACCCAAAATGTCTAGCTAGATAGGATTGATTAGATAGTGGCATTGCATTCAAGAGCTGTCAAGGCCATCTGCAGACTTTTTCACATTATTTACTTGTAAGATCAGCAGTCTCCAGGGACACTTAAGGCAAAGAAGTGAAAATTCTGTGATAAAGTGGAAGATGCGGAAATGTTTACTTACAGGTGTCCCAAAAGACATAATTGAATAACTCAGAGAAATAAAATCAAGAGAAAGGAGCCCAGAATGAGAATAAAGTATGAGCGAATTCATGAAGGAAACTGATTACTAAGTGGACTAATGTTTTGCAAATAACCAACTTATTGAAGGATATAAGACATATTGGTAAAACTTGCCCTCAAAATCTCTATTCCCTGACATATACAGCAGTATAGGTTTTTTTGTAAGGAGTCATTGGTGGCCTAAACTGGTCATTTTTCTGAGATTGTCTTCTTCTATCAAGCTAGCTGTATGTTAAAAACAGCAGCAATCTCAAGAAATTAGTGACATCAGACCCCTCTAAAAGTAGTCTTCTGTGTGTACTCTAGGCCTAAAATCTCCAATGCTTCTAGCTCATCCTTGCAGCAATTGGTTTCAAATCTCTTTAGGAACTTGATTGATCTACAGACCCCACTTTGCCTGTGACCATAGAGCACTTTATACAATTTAATTTTTGATTTGTACCAACTCGGTTCCAGAAAGAATTTTAAATGGCTAAAATAGGAAATATTAATAGTTGAGGAAAAGAAGAAAATAGGAAAAGGGACTGAATAAGAAAATGTAAGTCAATAGTGAGTTTAAATATGTAAAACACATGCTGTTGGGTCTCCTGTAATTGCCAGAATCAGGCTGACTTTGACCATACTACTTTCTACAACAAGGTGTATGTCTGTGAGGGTGTGTGTTTGTGAATGTGTATGTTTGTATATATTTGCCTGCAGGCATGCACATGTCTGTGGTCCTGATTTTGTAAAACAGAACAGTCAGAAAGTCATAAAGCTCCAGTTTTGTTTCTTTTTTTTTTTTTTTGACTCTGTTCAAGAGTTGTATGAGAATGTTTAAAAGCTTTAATGTCATGGCCTTTTGTGATTAATCTCTCTTCACAGAAGGTTTGCTGAATGACAGCCTAAGTGAATGATACATTAAGGTTGTCAAAGATCAGAGCAATCACTCCAAATTCCATTTCCAAGCACCTAAACCTGTGAAGTTTATGGAGATTCAAGGCCCCCTCGCTCTTGAATGTTCTTGTCAGCAGCTAATCATACCGAGGTATATTTTTCAAATGACACTCCTGACCCCTCACCCTGGCCAAGTCAATTACTCTAGTTTAGAATACGTCTGACATTCCGTATGGAACAGATAATCTCACAGGCGCTCGGATCTGTAGTCAGCATTCCTGGCTGACTTCAATCGCAGCTGGCTGGACTGCTGAAGTAGATACACCGTGATAACAGCTCACATCATTGGAAGAGACTGAGTTAAGCCATAATGAACCAAATTAAATAAATAAGTTGATTTTTATAAAATGAATACACAAGTAGGGGAAAACTGCTGCTGCTGCTATGATGACTCCTCATGTCTTATTTCTTGATGGTAAAGAAAAAGATAAATAGACAATTTCAATTACCAAATAAAAGAAAGCAACTTGGGGACGATCTATGTCTAAAAGTTTTATGTCATATAATTTCCAGAGATCACACATTTTCTCTTATAAACTATAGGAATATATAAACCAAAGTAACTGACTCACCAGGATACATATAAGACAGTTAATAGATACTTCCTCATTCACATTAGTATGGAACTTCCTAAAGAATGTACTTCCTAAAGGAATGTACTTAGTATGTATTTCCTCAAAAAATGTCTCTACATTTTAAAACAAAACTAATAATCGTATTTCTGGTAGTGTTTGTGGGAAAATCATTGAAAATAAACATTTCACATTTAGATTTTGGAAACAAGCATCAATGCTAACCGCTGTAAAAATATACATATATTTTTAATCTACATCTATCTCTCTTTCTTGGTACTCTCTTTCCCTACGTCTATACTGTTCTCTCATTTTCTACTTATCTCCATTGGCTCAGCCATTTTTGCTCTTTCCTCACTGATACAAGAGCAGTATGTTTAGCCATTGGCACCAAACTATAAATTAGTTATTATGAAACGCTTCTCAGGATAATGATAATTTCAGGTGATGATCATTTCAGATATATGATTGAAGGAGATCTTTCACAACTAAGAGACATTAGAGAAGAAGGGGATATATCACATTTTACTATCTTCATTAAAACTCATTGAAAGTCCCTCTGCTAGATGTTTTCTTTTTTTCCAAATATTAGTTCATTTAAACTTCATAGCAGCTCAATGAAGTATGTCCTATTATTGTCCTAATATTACATATAAAGAAAATATGATGTGCAGAGGTTAAATAATTTCTCCTAGCTAGGTTGTAGGTAATTTTCTCCTATCTAAACTTGAGTACTTCTATCTAGAATTTGACTCAACCTGGCTTCAAAAATGGCAGTTTTCTTTTCATTATGCCATACTGGCTATATAAAGAGTACAAAAGCAAACTTGCATATGTAAGATTACAGAATACTTACTTTTTCTCTAATTATAAATATTATAATATTTCAATTCAAATAATCTCTTTAGCAAGGTAGTCCTTATACATACATATGTATATAAAGTTAATTTATACAAAAAAATTATTGTAGATGATTTAGAAAATGCACAAATGTTTAAAGCAAAATATTGAGAATTGCAAGTAACTTCAACAATTATAGAAAGGCACTAACAGTTTGGTAGATTTCTAATTATTTTATACATATGCATATATGTATATTTTAATTTAAATTCTTTGACTTACTGTGGTCAATTCTGGCATTCTGACAACATTAATCACACTTTAACATTCATTTTTTCTCCTTATACACTGGCTCCAACTTCTTAGAAAAACATTCTTTTTACATAAGATCTGCTCAAGCATACACAAATGCTTTCTTCATTCAGTGATATAACTGGTGGTTATCCATGGTGTTCTCTTTCTGTTGTCACTACCTCAAGAGAGACATTTGCAAAGCACTCTTCCCTACAAATGGCTATATTCTATAAATGAATATTGTATCTTAGTTATCTCTGAATTCTATCTACTAAGCAACATAGAAAGCACAATCCCTTTAATGCTGCGGGCATTCAGCTAGTGTGGCTCACATTAAACTCAAAGAGTACAGTGTGAAACTAAAGAGTAGACCGTAAGTCCATAAAACTTTTTAATTAATATTTGACCAAACCTTAATTAGAAGAGTTTCAAATTGCTATGTTGGCAAAATGCATTTAGAATCAACTAGGATGGTACGATTATTGTACATTTCTAAGCTGGCTCAGTGGAGCCCAGTTAGTAATTTGAACATCATCTGATGGGCTAGGGCACTTGTTATTATATGTGTTCATTGATATTTGCAGAGTATTTTTAGATGAACTCTTGAAGTTTATGATAACAGCCACTTTTATTGCTTTTATCCCTTACTGAATGAAATATATTTAAATCATGTTTAAGTTTTTAATAACCTAATGGGTTTAAGGGATTTGGAACAAACTGTAATCTATTTTGTATGTCTCTAGGTTCTAAAACAGTTTTTTCTTTGCCTTCTAGAATCTGCTGAGTGCCATGCCTTCAATGCCCTGTTACCTTTGGGAGGTTTTCACACTATTGTTTCTGCATTTATCCATTAAAATAAATTTCCAAAGTGATGTATTTTAAAAATTATTAATATCCATTAGAGGCTGGGCATGTCAGGATGGTATACAGAGTGTTCAAGAATAATGACCTAATTCAGTTCATCGTTAATATGTAATTCCCCTCTCTCTTCACCAAAAGCATCCAAGGAAGTGGGGCATGAATGTAAAGTGATGTAATGTGTGTGTGTGTGTGTGTGTGTGTGTGTGCTTCTTTGTTCCTACATAGTTTATCTTATAAATTACTTTTAAAATGGTAGAAAAGGTAATTTTAGCAAAACCCTGGAATGTAGACCCAGAAAACATACCTAAGCTTGTATAAAGTATTCTTTAAAAGAAATGATTAGAAAATTAGTCTCTTAATATAAATTTATATTAAACATTAAAAGTTGTAAGAACTATAATGCAATTTTCAAATCATTGATTATATTATTGCTATCTATGAGTCTCATAAGGTTTAATTTGAGAGAAAACACTTGATAATTAATATTAAATTTAATGTAATGAATGATTTAACACAGAAGATATTTCCTAGTTCTGTTACTCTATGAAATGTTTTAGTGTGCTTTTTTGGTATAAACCTCTTATATTTTCATGTGTCATCTGAAATATTTTTTAAACTGTTAGAAATTTCACCTTAATCTAATAAAAGAACAGAAAAAATATTTGAACATTATAGTTTAAAATTATTAACAGATTTGAAAATTAATCTTTCTAGAGTTTACACTTTTAACAGGAGAAAGATGTAATTAGAGAATTTTATTTAATCTTTTGACTTTGAAAACATTTGTAGCTTCTATGTAACATGGGAATAATAATAAATGGCTAATAAAAGCAGTATGCTCTGCTTGAATTGTCTTCCAGTTCTAAAAGCTACAATTATAAATTACTGAATCAGAGAAAGTGCAAAAATTTTAATAATTTTTTAGTATTCTATTTATTTTTAAAGTTCAAACATTAAATGATAGCCACTTTGAAAGGTATTGTCAAAGCTGTTTTTTTTCTAATTAGTGTGACTAATACAAAGCAATAAAATACTACTCAATATATAACATGCATTTATAAGTCACACATCTGATTATTTGCTAAAGGGTTCCCATGGTCCTCCCAGCTACAGGGTTCCTGAGTGGCTGAACATAATTTACAAAGCAAAAGATAAAAAGCCTTTTAAATTTTACCTCATGATCTAGAGCTGGTGATGAGAGAGAAATATAGAGGTTCCACAACCTTTAAGAAGCTATAAACCATTGTGCTCTCTTTAGCATTTATCAATTTTTAACCACTGCTACAAGGCTTCCCAGCAATCAATTATTCCCTGGTTGAGTGAGGGACTCAAACTATACCAGATAAATCAGAAATCAATTTTACTGCCTTGTGGCTGGTTTCTAAATATGTTTCTTCTCACCACACTGAAAATAAAAACATTAGAATTCTACTGGTTCTATGGCAATTATTTTTACATCACGTGAAAAAATGCACATTTTAAATGGAAAGGAAAAACACATTTTGATTCATATAGCCTAGATCTGTTTTCTTCCTCTCAAGTTAATAGTGAAAAATGAGGAGGGACCTGTTTTTCCCTTTTCTGCCTTGCATGAAACTAGTTTCTAATTAATGGAAACCTTATTTATTTCAGCTAAGCAATCATCTTTTTCAATCTCATTTCTACTGGGTTGCTATCAGACACTGTACAGATAGATATTTGGTACCACCATTTAATATGTTGGCCTCTACACCAGCCACTGTGACCAGTAAGAGCCTTCTTGAAATGTTACATTAAGTTAAACAGATGCATCAGAAATCTCATTTTTTCCTCTTATATTTTCACTCCAATATAATTTTTTCTTTACTTTCCATTCTTGGCCCTATTGTTCTAGTTTATGATGTTCCCATATAAGTCAATCACCAGAAGATACCATTTTATTTCAGAAAAACTTTAGACTGGTCAGGGAAGTAAGGGACAGGTTTGGGTGATAGGCTGAGGATAACGTCGAAAAACAGTATTTTTTAAAAAAGGAAATAAAATTATTAATTTTACTTTAATGATTAATTTTGCAAATGTGTAAACATTGCCTCAAGCAATTTGAATGCAGTTCTGTCAAACAGCTACTATAGATATGGGTTCCATACTAACCAAAGTAAAAGAATAAAATTGTAACCTCTAAACATCTTACATTTATATAAGGGTTGCTTTGCAAAGGGATGCTTCCTTCAAAAATTATTTGTTGAATCTTAATGTATGCAATTAAAAAAATTATTTAGCAGGCTACATAATTCCAGAAAGGAATGTAGATTCTGGCAAGATAATCTATCTGTACTATAAATGTATGAACCAGCCACACTGAGGAGGCAGAGGGACAAAGTGTTGATGTAAGTAACTTTGGAAATGAGTGGGGGTCCATAAAATTGTTGACAAAAGATATTGCACATAAGCACTCTACTCTAGTTAAGAAAGGCTTTTCCCACTCTGGTATAGCTTAGCAACTCTGACACCACTATGTATGTATACTGGCACTGAATGATTAAGGAAATAAATAATAGATGTTGGGTACCAGGTTCCTCACTATGAGAGCAAGAGGTGACAGACGCAAGGCAGAAGGTTAGTACGATCTTGCAGTAATGGTTAAGAGTTAGATAAATCAGTATAAACTTGTTTACTTTAATGTAGACATAAATGGTTACATATAGAAATATTTATAAATGTGAGTATATATACAAAATATTATACACACAGATATTTCTTTGCTTTGTTATCTGAGAGAGCCTAAGGAAATAACAGCCAAATATCAATAAGCATAGCTAGCACTCATTTCTTGGTTTTCAATATCATTCTCCAACACAAGGGGTTAGAGATCCTTGGAGAGATGCCTGGTTTTAGGGCTAGGGCAGGTGAGCATGGAGCATCTTGTAGTGTTGTAATCTTGTAGAAAGTAATAACGTACTCAAAAAAGAAAATAATAATCCACATTTGTGGGTAATCCAAAGAGCACAGGCATCTACATCATTGTGAGTTTCTAATGGCAAAAGATGGAAAAATATGAGCAACAAAATAAACAGAGTAGTATTGGATTATAATCCAAAATATAAAACAAATATCAATGAGTTCATACTGATATAAATAAATGACTGAATACATTCATAAATAACAAAAAAAAAGATGTTTTCCAGACAGAAATCTAAATAATTTATGGGTACACCTCTCCTTCAAGTAGAGCAAGCATAAATCCTCGCTCTTTAGGTATGAATTGTACATAGTAACTTCATTCTGAAAAATACACTATTGAAAGAAAGACATGAAAGAGTAACTTTACAGGGCAGGGCAGTTAACTTCATTATGCTAGCAATGATCTCTGTGAAGATCATTTGGCTCTGACATTTGAAAAGAGGAACAAAGAAGAAGCTTTCTGGAAATGTCCTTCTCTTCTGCTTTCTGATTTCATAGCTTCTTCTCACGTGATAGTATCCTTAGTAGGAAGGATTTCTTTTTCCAGTTAATATGCAGTGGAAAAAGTACCCAGAATTACATACAGTCAGTCAAAAGTTGTCTTGTCTTAGGTGACTTGAAGTAAGCGCCTGCCTTTTTCCAGAACTGACACACACACAAAAATTAGTTTTAAGCTTTTATTATTTGAAACTGACTGATTTATCTGTTCAGTAAAAATTTGTATGCATAAGATAATGGAAAATATTATTTATGCATATATAATATTTTATCATCATTGTTAGATAGCACTTCACTATTTATGGGTCTGGTAGGCTCAGTAGTTAATGTCATAAAACGAAATGTTTCACCACATTTTCTTTAGTTTCTTAGGATTCAAATCAATCTAACTATTTATGCTCACTTTGCAATAATTTTGGCACCATATTTGCTAAATGAATCAGCAGTTTCTAGCAGGCGAGAAATAATTTGTGTGTCTAATGTTCATAAACAGATGCCTATTTTTATACATATAAGAAATGGAAAATATTTAAGCATATTTTGTACATAAAAATGAAGAGGTTTTGGCATTAATGTCATCACTCAGTATATGTGACATTATTTAATACACTATTTGATTAAGTAACTTCATAATCAGTAAAATATATTGGAGATGTTAATTAGGTAATGAGTGAGCAGATAAAAGTTTTACTGTAACAAACATTTTAAATTTTGTATGTAAATATAACGAAATCTTGTATTACAAATTTTTAAAGGCTATCTAAAGCTGTATGGGTAATCTAACTAAAACAAAATCCAAACATCCTTGATATTCAATTATTTCTTTGATTTACTGCATAACTTTTCTAAATTGATATTTTAAGTGATGTAACTGTCAACAGAGACCAAACACTGACAAATTATAGTGATGATAATAGATCCACCACTTTTACCATTTATTTTTTATTAAAATGTGCCTGACGTCTATATATGATATAATTTTATAAAAAGGAATCAGAAATGGCTAATTGCTGCATAATAACCTGATACATATATGTAAATGGAACTTTCATTTAAAGCACTTAAAACTTTATAAATCTCATTTTTCACTGAGAGATACATCCATTAGTCATGAGGCTGTATCTCTCAGGTGTTACTAATGAGAAAAGTTAGATACTTGGGAATATGTATATATATTTGTAAATCAACAAGTTTTTATTTAATGACCTAAAGATGCAGTTTATCTGCATTTCTAATATAAAATGCCTCTCCAGATATTTACAAGCAATTCATATAGACCACAAGAAAGCACTATCACTTGGAGTTAGTAAGTTTACCTAAATTTAATAATCACGCAAGGTACAATAGCTTATTAAGTATCAAGCTATTAGTATGTCTTAGCTAGATTGAAGAGTCATATAGACACTCTTTGAGGTTACATACTATTGATGTTCTACAGAGTTTCCATCTTCACTCTTTCTCTGCTCATTATGAGCCAATTCCCCAAGACTATTCCATCTCTTTTAATATTCCCATATATTAACATTTTACATTAATATCTATCCCAATATTTAGACCTTTCTGACCTTCTGAATATATCTACCTTGTTTTCTTAAGGTACGTTAAAATCAACTTACTATAACAGACAAAATTCTTTTTTTTATTTAATAAGAAGAAAGTGAGTACACTTATTTAATAATTATTCGCCTTCTTATTTACAAAGAAGAATGAGGTTGTGTTAGACATAGTGTAAAAGATGATAGACAATCAACTTCCAACTAGCCCCACACTTGATAAAAGAATTTAACAATGTTATCAGATGCCATCCTTTCTGCCAAGTGCAGAAAAAGATAAACTGAAGGAGATATGACATCATTTGGAGTCCTTAAACTTATATATACAGTATCATTTAATAAAAATTTTAAATATACACCAAAAAATATGGAAACATCTCTAAAAATAATGATACCTAAAAAATAAAAGAGAGAATGACCTATAGGTAATTTAGAAATTGATGTTGGTTGACTAGTTATAAATATAATTTGTGTGATTATATCTAAGTAAATATTGTAAGAGATTGACAATATATCTATAATAATAATAAATCAACAAAAGCATTTACTCTCTGAAGCCAAATTGACATTTAGTAACCGAGAAATACAATATCTAAAATTTTAAATACACGAGAAATGGATAGAAAGCAGACTATGAACAACAGAAGACAGAACTTTGAGACCAACAGTAATATCAAGACTCAGGCAAAGAAATTACAAGAAAAGATAAAGGACAGATTAAAATTTCTTATATCAAAGGGATATATCAAAGCCAATATGCCAAGATAAAGTGTGAGTAATCTCAAGAATAAAGTTAGTACAATATTTGAAAATTAATATAATTTGCAATATTATTAATATGGACAAAGAAAAACCACATAATTCAACTAACAGATTCACAAAGATTACTAATATAATATCTATTTCTGTTTAAACTCTTGGAAAATGAGACATAGGAGGATACTTCCTAAAATTATAAAATGAATCTGAGAAAAACCTAGAGCTTGTATCACACCTAAGTGAATGACTGCTTTTCTTCAAGATCAAGGACATAGATAGGACATCTATGCTCACAATTTATACTCACAATATAGTTCAGTTGTGTAATAAGGCTAGAAAAAGAAAGAGCATTGAGAATGGAAATAATATTGCTTTTATTAGTGGTTAATATGAGCATATGTATATGTATATAGAAAATCCTAGAAAATATCCCCAAACCTACTAGAACTAGTAAATTGGTTTAGCTAGAAAGAAGTATGTCAGATCAATATGCAAAAATCAACTCTATTATATATAGCAATAACAAATATTTCAAAGTTAAAATTTTTGAAATATCAAAAGCCATAGCATCATTGAATATGACCTATTTAGAGATTAAGGTGTAGAAAGATGAACATAAAAAGGTACACTTTGTATATGAAAAAGTACAAAACATTGCAGTGAGAAATGAAAGAAGACATAAATAGGTAAATATACTTGTTGATGGATCAGAAGACCCAGTGTTATTGCAATGGCAAGTCTATTAAAATTTATCAGCCCAATCCAAGTTAAATGTAAATGAAAGATCTAAATGTAAACATGAACTAAAAGCAAAAAATACACCCATTAGAATTACTGGGATTTAAAAAATTGCAATTTTTGGTAAAAATGTGCATTAATCAGAACTTCAAATTCTGTTGAAAAACTCTGAAAATGTTTGGCGATATCCACTCTAGCAGATATTGTACCCTTTAGTCTATCACTTGTACTCAGAGGTATGTAGCCAATAGAAATGCACATTTGTGAGTTTTTAAAAAGAGGTTTGATAGATTGTTCATAACAACACCATTTATAAGACTCCAAATGGAATAATTCACTAGGCCATTTATAATATAATGGGTAGATAAATTGTTGAAGTTTATAAAATACAATTATATATAGCAATAAAAGTAAGTAAACTACTACACTGAACATTATGAATCTTATGAATATAATTTAAACAGTTGAAGCCAGAAATAAAATTACATTTTGAACCATTCCATTAATTTAAAATTTAAAGATGTAATAGCAAATCTATGACTTTTAAAGTCTAAAAAATGATTATCTTGTTGGGGAATATTGATTAGGCTATTGATTAGAGGGGTCTATGAAAGAATTTTTGTGGTTCTGATAATGTTCTCTTTTTTATAATTTGGGTGCTGGTTATATATGTGTGTTTCCTTTGTCAAATTTTTCATGCTTTTTCTTGTGTATACTTTTCTGTACATGTGTTATAATTTGATAATTTTTTAAAAATGAACACAATATCCTGAAGAAGCCACTACAGGCTAAGCTTGTGACAATTTAGGTATTAGGATACTTATGATGGTAATGGATTACAACAAATTGATTACTTAATAATAGTAAAAATAATAATTCAAGGTGATTGTGCAACACTCAAAGCAGCATGGTGATATTTTTCATTACTAGGTAATGCCAACTAATAGGCATGGATATCAGAAAAGAACTTGAAAATCACCCTTTTGCAATAATCAATTTAATTATAGATTCATATTTGAATGTTAAAACAAAGGAATAAGTTTTGCTGTGGAACAGGATATTCAATGGCCTCAGATGACCTTTCACAGATTTCAATTATAAAACACAATGCTTAACTATTTAGTGGAGCATTCTAGCAGATATCAACTTAACCAAAGGATTAATAATGGAGAAACACCTGATACTATGTGCTTTCTAACAAGATACATTTAGAGCTATCACCTATTTTGAGTTAAAATTGATTAGCATGAATCCAATAATGAGAAAAGAATCAGATTAATCTACAATTTCTGACATTCTACAAAATAACTAGATTTGACACTTCAAATATATTATTAAAATGAAAGTTAAAAAAAAGAAAGAGAAACGTTAGGAAAATATTTGGGTTGATATCAATACATTGATTAATATAGAGGTTTTCCCTCCAGTGTGCATGGTATTAAACAAAATAAGCATGTTGAATAGAAAGTCAACATAGTATGTTCTACAGCTACCCCTGTGCCTTGTCTGCTCACGATCCCTGATGACATAATCAATTTTAGTTAAAACCGTGTATTATATCATAATGTACACATCAAACTCAATATCCATAGCAATACATAGTACAAAAGGATACAAATAAATTAAAATGTGTTACATAAACTAACAGAAAAACTGGAGTAAAGAGTAAAAAATGCAGCTAAAAGTTTTTACCTGTTTATAATTTCACAGTGGGCTCCCCCTTCTATTTGAATGATCAACTGAGAAGAGATGGTTTGATTCAAATGGCAAAGTCTACCTCTGTATTCTATTCCTAGAAAATTATGATGGCTATACACATTTTCTGCTTACTTCATGAATACATGTTTAAAATAAACATTTGTTTCTTAAAGAAGACCTACTATAACAAGAGCTTTGAACAAACATTTTGTTTTAATTGTGAATGCTAAATTTCTTTTTATCTATTTCTCACGTATAAGAAGGGTAATCGATGGTCCAATGTCTCCTTGTGCACTGAAATTATAGCGTGAAGTGAATTGCATCCTTTTCTAGTTAGCATTTATATTGAGCCACTCTCAGCCTGATCATTTGTATGCAATCATTTGCATGGTTTTTTGGCTCGCTCTTCCAGCCCTGAAAGGTCAGCAAGTATTACTGTCCTGCCTTGACAGTGAAGGTCACAGAAGTAAACTGAGAATAAGAAAGACTTGCAAATGATAAGCAAAAGCCATTAGGGTCAGCAACTCCAGCACAGAGGGAACACAATTTGCATGCTCCCTGCCTATATTTTATGATACAACTTCTTAACTCTTTACCCATCTTCCTTTCTGTTTATTGTTTTCAATATTCAAATTAATTCAACTCTGAAAGGCTTTACTTCACTTCCTGTCAGCAATGTCCGACTTACTGAGGTGATACGAATTGCTCAGTACATGGCACACAGGCTCTTCATTATTATAGAGATGAATAAATCCACATTACATAATTAGATACGTAATCTGTTTTCAAAGGGATGTGCGATTTAGGGGAGGAGGAAAAGAATATGGAAAATAAGAGAAATGATGAATACAAACTCTAAAGCAATTTATCTGTTAGACTATCAGGTCCATGGATATAGAAAGTTTTACTTGCCATTTTATCTTTAGTACCCAGTACAATGTCTGGTACACTTCAAGTCTCCAGTAAATATTTAATGAAAGTATAGTTGCTATAAGCAAAGTTATCAAAGTAGTACTGCCTAGGCAATTATTGCTTGAATTTAATATACAGAAGTCATCATTAGACATTCAGTTAGGAAACACTCACAAAACTACATCTGAAAGGAAGTGGAGAACATTCCTAATTTTATATTACAGGTTGAGCATCCCTACTCCAAACATTTGAAATCTGAAATGCTCTAAAATGTGTTATTTTTTGAATGCCAACATGATGCCACAAGTGGAAAATTCCACACCTGACCTTATAGGTCAGGATGTAGTCAAAACACAGTTAAAACTTTTCTTCATGCACAACATTATTTAAAACATTGTATAAGGCCGGGAGCGGTGGCTCACACCTGTAATCCCAGCACTTTGGGAGGCCGAGGCGGGTGGATCACGAGGTCAAGAGATCGAGACCATCCTGGTCAACATAGTGAAACCCCGTCTCTACTCAAAATACAAAAAATTAGCTGGGCATGGTGGTCTGTGCCTGTAATCCCAGCTACTTGGGAGGCTGAGGCGGGAGAATTGCCTGATCCCGGGAGGCAGAGGTTGCGGTGAGCCGAGATCGCACCATTGCACTCCAGCCTGGGTAACAAGAGCGAAACTCCGTCTCAAAAAAAAAAAAAACATTGTATAAGGTTACTTTCAGGCCATGTGTGCAAAAAACAATATGTATATGTAAAAAAACAAACAAATTTTGCTGTTTACACTTGGGTCACAACCCCAAGATATGTAATTATTCATATGCACATATCCCCTGATCAAAAAAAAATCCCAAATCTGAACTATTTCTGGTTCCAAATATTTTAAATAATGAATATCCAAACTATTATTTTTCTTGTGATATATATTGGTATAGCCATGAACCTGGTCTCTCTACTTACACCCTAGATTTAAGATAGTTTTCAAAACTGAAGCCACAGTGATCCTTTAAATATGTGAAGTCAGATTATGCCACTCAACTATAATTCTCTCCTTAGCTTCTCATCTCATGCCAAAATTAAACTGATGTTCTTAAGGTGGTTTTCAAATCCTTCATCTTCTCTCTCCGGCAGTTCTCCAACCTCCTTTTTCATTTAACATATTTTGATACAGTTTTTCTCTCTTCCTTATTTTTTTTGAAGATGTCAGGTTTCTTCCTGCCTCAGGGCTTAGAAACTGCTACTATTGTCAGGGCCTCATAACTATGTAATTCTCTGTCTCATTTCCTCCTAATTAAGCTCAAATATCAACAAGAGCTTCCCTAATCACCCTGTATAAAATGTGAACATTGGGCCAGGTACAGTGGGTCATGCCTGTAATCCCAGCATTTGGGAGGCTGAGGCAGGCAAATCATGAGGTCAGGAGTTTGAAACCAGCCTGGCCAACATGGTGAAACCCAGTCTCTACAAAAAGTACCCAAAACGTTAGCTGGGCATAGTAGCAGGCACCTGTAATTCCAGCTACTGGGGAGGCTGAGGTAGGAGAATCACTTGAACCCAGAAGGCAGAGATAGCAGTGAGCCGAGATCGCACCACTCTACTCCAGCCTGGGAGACAGATTGAGACTTGGTCTCAAAAAAAAAAAAAAAAAACACCAACCAAAAGGTTTTCCATACTGAGTCATTCACAGCTCCTTTTCCCTTGCTTTATTTTTCTCCACAGTAATGGTCCCCACTTACACACATTTCGATCCATTTATTTGTTCATCCTCTCTCTCATGCTAGAATGCAAGATCTGTGAGAACAGAGATATGCCTTTTTTTGTTTGGGTGATATACTTAGTATCTCACATATTTATGGTGTATATGTGCTCAATGAATATGAAAATAAAACAATGAGTATATTAGAAAGCAAAGTTAAAGCGGTAATGAAAGAGATAGAAATAGAAACATAGCACTATATAGCTGGAGTCACAACAACAACAAAAAATTCACAGTTGAAGTGAAGAAAACAAATAAGTATAATCTGCCAAATGAATTAGGACTAATTTATAAACAAACATACTGTCAAAATAATTCCCTATATTTATGACATGGGTTAGGATGACCATAAAGCATTATAATGTGTCTTAGAAGTCCTCTGCACATCAGGGCATGCTTTAAGTCTCTACTACTTAAGAAGACATTGGAGACTAGATCCTTCTCTAAGCAACCAAGAATAATAGATGAAACCAGAAGAAAAATAGTAAATATAAGAACATAGAAGGCATATACGAAAGACTTTTGGAGAAATATCATAGAAACTTAACAAATGTGGCTATATTTAATCAAATTTTTCCATATTCAGTATTTAGGAATCTTGCTACTTATAATTTTATTACAAATTTTAAAAAATATAAATAGGAATGCATTAATTTACAGCAATGTTTATAAACGAAATTCATGGAATGCCTTATTTTCATGTATCTTTATTGATTTATAGCACTTTAAAAAATCTATCTAAAGGAGTTTCAAATCCTCTACCATTCTAAATTTGCAATTGGTTTCATTGAGTTTGTAGTAATTGCACTTCTGTACTGAAACTATTTTTAACAAAAGGTGTGACTGGAGATGCTATAATATACCAACATTAGAATAAATACATAATTCAATAAATTTTAACAAGTCTCTTTTTCTGTACAAATTCTCTTTCCAAAACAACATTCTCTAAACTACTGAGCTTTTTATATAACTCCTGGTAACAGCCTTTTCAGATTATTATGTTCTATAGTCATACCAGTCTGTATTTGTTATGGTTTTAGGCTGTTTGGGCATTTGCAACTTTTGAGATATACAAGGCAAGCCTGAGTTGTGTAGGATTGCTCCATGCATTGCAGCATCTAGTACCCTTGACCTCCACTTACTAATTTGAAAACCAAAAAGATCCACACAGGTATATGAAGTGCTCCATAACTGTGAATCAGGTTAGAGAATGGCATGAGACTAAAATAAGTTATAAGTTTATTGCAAGAATCCAAGCAAAAATTTGGAGATTTTTATACAGTAGGAATGGAAGGAGGAAGAAATCATGCAAGTAAATTAGGTAAATTAAGCCTCTTTATGTTTATCATATAGTTATACTGCAATGTAGAGTTTCAGGTTACCATCCTAGTTGAATGCAAGATTTTTCAGGACAAAGATTTTGCATTAGAGGTTCTATCCTTTCAAGGCACATGACTATTTAGCACAAAGCTCTTCATATGCCATATGCTATATGTTCCTTTCTTCCTTACAATATCCTATTGTTCCATCCTAAGTTTATTCTTCCTTTACTCTTCTAAATAATCACTGTTGATTATTTCTTCATGCCCAGTAATCTGTCTTCCGCACCATTATACTGCATTTTCTCTCTCACTCAAATCAGTATGGATCAAACTGCCAAATTTCCAAATCCTGGGGGCCTTTCTTTTGTCTACATCCTCCCTAATATGTTGGCAGAATTTGACACTACCAGATTTTTGTTTGATTTTTCTAAACTTTTTCTCCTTTTATGATGGAGCTGAAAAATACAGCCTGAGAATATCGTGAAGCCTACACAAGTTTCAATAGAGGAATCGACCAAGCAGAAGAAAGTTTTGATAGGTGTACCTGAATGTAGTGGGGAGAATGAATCCAAGCTGGAAAACACTCTTCAGGATATTATCCAGGAGAACTTCCCAAACCTAGCAAAGCAGGCCAACATTCAACTCTAGGAAATGGAAAGAACACCACAAAGATATTCCTCAGGAAGAGCAACCCCAAGGAACATAATCGTCAGATTCACCGGTGTTGAAATGAAAGAAAAAATGCTAATAGCAGCAAGAGAGAAAGATCTGTCACCCACAAAGGGACGCCCATAAGACTCACAATAGATCTCTCCGCAGAAATCCTACAACCCAGAAGAGAGTGAGGGCCAATATTCAACATCTTCAAAGAAAAGAACTTTCAACCTAGAATTTCATATCCAGCCAAATTAAGCTTCATAGGCCAAGGAAAAAGAAAATCCTTTATGGACAAGCAATTGCTGGGAGATTTCATCACCACTAAGCCTGCTTTATAGGAGGTCCTGAAAGTACTAAACATAGAAAGGAACAACCAGTACCAGCCACTCCAAAAATGTACCAAATGGTAAAGAGCATCGACACAATGAAGAAAATGCATCAATTAACAGGCAAAACATCCAGCTAGCATCAAAATAGCAGGATCAAACTCGCATATAACAATATTAAGCTTAAATGTAAATGGACTAAATGCCTCAATCAAAAGACACAGACTGGTAAATTGGATATAAAGTCAAGACCTATCAGTGTGCTGTATTCTGGAAACCCATCTCACGTGCGAGGACACAGATAGGCTGAAAATAAAGGGATGGAGGAAGATTTACCAAGCAAATGGAAAGCAAAAAAAAGTAGGAGTTGCAATCCTAGTCTCTGATAAAATGCACTTTAAACCAACAAAGATCCAAAAAGACAAAAAGGGCATTACATAATGGTAAAAGGATCAATGCATCAAGGAGAACTCATGATCCTAAATATATATGCACCCAATACCAGAGCATCCAGGTACATAAGGCAAGTTCTTAACCACCTGCAAAGAGACAGAGACTCCCACACAATAATAGTGGGAGACTTTAACACTCCACTGTCAATATTGGACAGATCAACGAGACAGAAAATTAACAAGTATATCCAGGACTTAAACTCAGATCTGGACCAAGCAGACCTAATAAATATCTACAGAAATCTCTAACTGCAAATCTCTACTGCAAAATCACATTTCTGAGAATATATTATTCTCAGAACTGCAAGGCAACTACTCAAAAATTGACCACATACTTGGAAGTAAATCACTCCTCAGCAAATGCAAAAGAATGGAAATCATAACCAACAGTCTCTCAGACCACAGTGCAATCAAATTAGAACTCAGAATTAAGGAACTAATTCAGAACCACACAACTTCACGGAAACTGAACAACTGGCTCCTGAATATCGACTGGATAAAAATGAAATGAAGGCAAAAATAAAGATGTTCTTTGAAACCAAGAAGAATGAAGACACAACGTACCAGAATCTCTGGAACACATTTAAAGCAGTGTGTAGAGGGAAAGTCATAGCAATAAATGCCCTCCAGAAAAGTGAGGAAAGATCTAAAATTGACACCCTGTCATCAAAATGGAAAGAGCTAGAGGAACAAGATCAAAAAACTCAAAAGCTAGCAGAAGGCAAGAAATAACTAAGATCACAGAAAAACTAAAGGAGATACAGACACAAAAAAATCCTTCAAAAAATCAAATGCAGGAGCTGGGTTTTTTGAAAAGATCAACAAAATAGACCACTAGCCAGATTAATAAAAAAGAAAAGGGAGAAAAATCAAATAGATGCAATAAAAAACAATTAAGGGGATATCACCACTGACTCCACAGAAATACAAACCATAATCAGAGATTACTACAAACAACTCTCTGAACATAAACCAGTAAACCTGGAAAAAAATGGATAAATTCCTAGACATTTGCACCCTCCCAAGCCTAAACCAAGAAGAAGTTGAAATCTTGAACAGACCAATTACAAGCTGAGGCAGCAATTAATAGCTTACCAACAAAAAAAAGTCCAGGTCCAGTTGGGTTCACAGCTGAATTCCACCAGATGTACAAAGAGGAGCTGGTACTATTCCTTCTGAAACTATTCTAAACAATACAAAAAGAGGGAATCCTTCCCAAATCATTTTATGAGACCAATATCATCCTGATGTGCAATAGCACATCAAAAGGCTTCTCCATCATGATCAAGTAGGCTTCATCTCTGGGATGCAAGGCTGGTCCAACATACGCAAGTCTATAAAGGTAATTCACCACATTAACAGAACCAAAGACAAAAACCACATGATTATCTCAATAGATGCAAAGAAGGCCTTTGATAAAATTCAACAGCCCTTTATGCTAAAAACTCTCAATAAACTAGGTATCAAAGGAACATATCTCAAAACAATAAAGCTATTTAAGAGAAACCTACAGCCATTATCATACTGAACGGGGCAAAATCTTGAAGTATTCCCTTTGACATCCAGCACTGGACAATGATGCCCTTTCTCACCACTCCTATTCAATATAGTATTGGAAGTTCTAGCCAGAACAATTAGGTAGGAAAAAAAGGGGGTATTCAATTAGGAAAAGAGGAAGTCAAATTGTCTCTATTTGCAGAAGACAATACTGTATATTAGAAGACCCTATCATCTCAGCCCCAAAACTCCTTAAACTGATAAGCAGCTTCAGCAAAGTTTCAGGATATAAAATAAATATGCAGAAATCACAAGCATTCCTATACACCAATAACAGACTAACAGAGAGCCAAATCATGAGCAAACTCCCATTCACAATTGCTACAAAGAGAATAAAATACCTAGGAATACAACCAACAAAGGATGCAAGGGACCTCTTCAAGGAGAACTACAAACCACGGCTCAATGAAATAAGGGAGGACACAAACAGATGGAGAAACATTCCATGCTCATGGTTAGGAAGAATCAATATTGTGAAAATGGCCATAATGCCCAAAGTAATTCATAGATTCAAGGCTATCCCCATCAAGCTACCAATGACTCTCTTCACAGAACTGGAAAAAACCACCTTAAACTTAAGCAGAAACTGGACCCCTTCCTGACACCTTACACTAAAGTTAACTCCAGATGGATTAAAGACAAACATAAGGCCTAACACCATAAAAACCTTAGAAGAAAACCTAGGCAAAACCATTCAGGACATAGGCATAGGCAAGGACTTCATGACTAAAACACCAAAAGCATTGTCAACAAAAGCCAAAATCGACAAATGGGACCTAATTAAACTCCAGAGCTTCTGTACAGCAACGGAAACAATCATTAGAGTGAACCAGCAACCAACAGAATGGGAAAAAATATTTGCAATCTACCCATCTGACAAAGGGCTAATTTCCAGAATCTACAAAGAACTAAAACATATTTACAAGGAAAAAGAAACCATCCAAAAGTGAGAGAAGGATATGAACAGTCGCTTTTCAAAAGACATATATGAGGCCAACAAACATATGGAAAAATGCTCATCACCACTGGTCATTAGAGAAAGGCAAATCAAAACCACATTAAGATACCACCTCACGCCAGTTAGCATGGTGATCATTAAAAAATCTGGAGACAACAGATGCTGGAGAGGATGTGGAGAAACAGGAAAACTTTTACACTGTTGATGGTAGTGTAAACTAGTTCAATCATTGTGGAAGACAGTGTTGCACTTCCACAAGGACATAGAAATGGAAATTCCATTTGACCCAGCAATCCCATTACTGGGTATATATTCAAAGGATTATAAATCATTCTATTATAAAGATACATGCACACGTATGTTCATAGTGGCACTGTTTACAATATAAAAAACTTGAAACCATCCCAAATGCCCATTAATGATAGAATGGACAAAGAAAATGTGGCACACATATACCAAGGAATACTATGCAGCCATAGAAATGATGAGTTCGTGTCCTTTGTAGGCACATGGATGAATCTGGAAACCATCATTCTCAACAAACTGACACAAGAACACAAAATCCAACACTGCATGTTCTCATTCATAGGCAGGTGTTCAACAATGAGAATGCATGGACACAGGGAGGGGAGCATCACACACGGGGTCTGTTTTGGGGGGCCAAGGGAGGGACAGCATGGCGGTGGGGAGTTCAGGGAGGGATAACATGGGGAGAAATGACAGATGTAGGTGGCGGGGGCATGGGGGCAGCAAACCACATTGCCATGTGTGTACCTACACAACAATCCTGCATGATCTGCACATGTACCCCAGAACCTAAAATACAATTAAAAAAAAAAAAAGAAAATGTTTAGCATCTTTGTCAATAGTTAAAACATTTATGATTTAATGACCAAAATGTTTTACTTGATATGTAACATACACATTAAGCATTTAGATAATAAACCTTTTTATGTTTAATTCCATAACAATAACAAAAAAGAAAATGGCATCTACAATATCTTTATTCTACTTCCTTGTTGCAGTCATGTTCCCTGATTCTATGTTATAATTTTATACTAGGTATATAATAATGATTTCAGAGATGTTTCTAGAGATGCTAAATCCAAAATTATACTACTTTCAAACACTGAAACAGACTAGGAAACTTTAATATATAGCATTCTTCAAGGCCTCTCTGTTAACAAATGAAAGTCAAATTCTGATTGTGATATTTAAAGCTTTGAACATGCAATCACCATATCACTTTAGTTCAAATTAGGTGAAATGTTATCAGGTGTCCTACATGAATCACCAGGCTGTGCTTACTTCATAGTTCTCTAATAAGTATGGTCCTATGAGACTTCTAGAATCTAGTCAGTCTATTATACAGCTCTTGCTGCAAATGAAGGCTAAGTAAGAAAAGAGAAATTGGTGAAAGTAAATTAATTTTTTTGTATTTTTCCCTAATAAATGTTCCCATGCAAGAGTTCTCTCTGAAGAATCAGAGGGAAAAGAGCTATGTTTATTTGTAACTGGGAATTATTGGCTCTTCTCCTTGGGGAATTGCTTCTCTGAAAGTGTCCCCATGTATTCACCTAGGTCTTATGAAGTGGAAATGCAATCTCTCATGGAGGGTTTCTTTTGTTTTTTTTTGTTGTTGTTGTTTTTGTTTTTTCTCATTGGTATAAGCTTCAAAGGGTAGAATAATAAAATGGAAACAAAATGGACATAAAGATCACATTATCTGCTAGGATAAGAATCTATTTCCTGTTAATCTTACACCTTGAATCATATTTCTATTTTATATTATGACTTAAAATGTACAACCTAGATACTAGAAAATGTAAGACAGAATGTTAAGACATTTTTTTCTGCTAAAACAAATATAATGCCATTAATTATACTTGTTATAATTTGTAATTATATTTGTTATAATAGTTTAAAAGCATACTGTTTGAGAATAATATAAAACATTTCTATCATCAAGTTCCCACACTGAAATTAAAGTTGTAAAACAAAAACATCCTTTGTCCAGTTGGAGAAAAACGACACAAATTAATGATCTTTCCAAAGTTTCTTAAGCTGCTGAGTTCCAGTCATCATTCAGGATACATGAGAGGTTTTCTTTCTTTTGTAAAGTCCCAGAGTTTGGACCATCTTCTACTTAAACATAAATAACTTCCCTATCATCTTCCAAGTTGTTTTCAGTTTTTTGTATCATTTTTATTCATGTATCACACTTGCCAAATTCCAAAACATGTTAGAAGGACACATACAAAATCAGGTTAACAAAATGAGGTCCAAATTATCTATTTTTATCATTAATTATTCCAAACAAAAAATAACATATTAGCATCCAATAATTAACACAATCAAGATCCACTTATCCACTGCCAAGCAAAGATCATAGCAATACTGCACTGCACTGCTATTGTGCCACTTCTTCCATTGTGCCACTGCATATCCAGGTTGATGTTAAAAACAGACTGAGGAGGCTGAGGCAGGAGAATTGCCTGAACCCAGGAGGCGGAGGTTGCGGTGAGCCAAGACAGCGCCATTGCACTCCAGCCTGATTAACAAGAGCGAAACTGAGTCTCAAAAAAACAAAAACAAACAAACAAAAAAACACAAAAAAAACTGGTCCAGTAGCTGTCACATGGGTCCTGCATTCAACATTTCTCACAACTTCCCAGGTGATATCAGTGCTGCCGGTTTATGCAGTGCAATTTGAGTCACAAAGGTCTATTAGAGGCAGTGAGTTGAAGATGAAGGCAAGGTTTGCTTATGAGGGAAAGCAGAGAATAATAAAAATGAAAAATATGAGCTTCAGCTTTGCAAAGAAGCTAGTTAAGCTGTTCCAACTGGTTCATAAGAGGTGAACATAAAATCAGTTAAGAGAAATATTTCATCAAAACCATGAATTGTACTACATGATTTCGACATTCTTTAGAGACAATCCACATACGGTGTATTCATTGCCTCCTATAGTGAAGAAGTTCAATTGCCATCCCATGCTTTCTTAATGACTTTTAAGAATTTGCAGTGGTGGTCTTGCCATTCTCTGTATAGTTCTTGAGATTCTTCTTTTCACCTTCATATGTATCCTGAACATTTAAATTTTCCCAATTTCTTTTTTTACTTTGGCCTCTTTTATCAAAGGGAGAATTACACACAAAGAACAGTAACCAAGCAATGACAAACACAAATATTAAAGACCTGTTTACTAAGATTTGAGCAAGTACCTAAAATCTGGATTCAGGTGTCTCTGGTTGACAATATGTCACTAAGTGAATAACAAGTATATCTAACATCCCAACCTCAAACTCAACACACAACTCTGATGACCGGCCAGCCTTAAGTACCAAGTCAGATGAAAACCTTTGTTTTAAACTTCTGCGTGAGGAAAGAGGAACTAGTACGAATGGGCCTTAAGATGGGTAACTAACTGCTCTTACCAATTTGGAAGAGGGTCCTAGCAAAAGCATCTTGGTTATGTACAGAATCTATTAGTGTACTGGAACCCTGCACACTAACAAATGTTTCCTAATCATTCTCCTGAAATCAGAAAAATCACATCAGAGACTTCTCACAGAGGGTAGAAATTATATAGAAAAGGCACAGTGAAAGGGAAGACTTCTGGATTTAACCTCTTCCTCCCAAATTCTCAGTAGTTTCAGCAATGAAAATAGAAAAGAAACCAAATGAAAGAGACTAAAGGAAGGAAGTACATTAATTTAGGGCCATGAAATCTGTTTTTCAAGTTCTCTGAATAGTTGTTTTTATTATCACATTGCTCTTTAGAGGTTATGCATATATTCTGTGGTTTGTCAAAAATAACCTTATGATATACAATTTCCTCTGTGTTTATATGTGAAGCCTTTTTTTTTCTCCATATAATGATGTGGCATAACAAATAAGACAAAAAAGTTGTAAGCAAAAGACCTGGAGGTCATATATTGAAGTTGAGCCTAGTACATGCATAACGGTCCCAAGTGGATAAGGATTTTAAAGGTAACAATAGAGCTGAACAAAGAGTAGACTAAAAAACGTACTTACAAGCCAATGGCTCCATATAACATTTAACAGGAACTTGTAACTATCACTAAAAATAAGATGATTCTTTTACAGGTCATTGCAAGACTTTCAGTTGTCTAACACATTTTTAACATTACGACATTTTTTCTAAAATAGAAATAGGATTGTTTGATGTGTACATCACATTTATGTATCTGATCACTTGATATTCCAAGGAATTAAGATAGAAATTTCATGTTAATTTTAGCAGGATGATTGTTTAGCAATTATATAGTAAAACAATTTATAATCTGGAACAGTCTTTAGGTGTCAATTAGTCCTATAATGTCATTTTAAAGATAAAAACCTAAAAACACAAAGAAATAAAGTAATTTGACTAAAGTCATGTATAGTCATCCCTCCCTCAGTATCTTGGAAGAATGTTTCCAGGAACCCCTTCAGGTGACAAAATCTGTCAATGCTCAGGTGTTTTATGTAAAATAGCATAACATTTGCAGATAACCTACATACATTGTCTCATGTACTTTAAATCATCTCTAGATTATTATAACAACCACGGCAATGTAAATGTTTTGTAAATAGTTGTTATACTATGTTGAGTTTTTACTTTGTATTATTTTTATTGCTGAATTATTATTTCAATTGTTGTTGATTTTTAGAAATATTTTAGTACTGATTTATTGAATCCATGGATGCAGAACCTACGAATACAGGGGCCGACTCTGTTTTTAAGTGAAAATACAACACCCTCAATTTCCAAACATCTCTTTCTTCAACTGAAAACTCAACTCTCAAATTTTTAGCCCATAAACTAAAAATGCATCATAAGCTTGTTCACATCTACTAGCTTCTCATGAGTCATTGTTTCTTTGTGAATCCTTTCCAGTCACATAAACAGTCTGACCATTAAGATGGTAGTTTGGAAATGAATCATCACTGACATTCAAGCTCTTGAGAATCTGTGAGATGAGATTTGTACACACAGCGACTCATAAAGACAGAATCCTTTTATAGGCTCAATAAAAGAATAATCCAGGTGGAAAACTATGCTCTGGAATTTATGCCTCTCTGAAGCATTCTTCTTATCACTCTCCAATGGCCATTAACCAAAGTGATATTAACTTGAATTTTGACCATAGTCCCATAAGGTTGGGTTACATGAAGAGATAATGCCTTCCATTTCCTCTCCTCTAATGAAGCCCCACATCCATCTCCAGAGACAAGGTTTCATCTAGCCATATAGGGAAGATGGTTGAGCAAAGGATAGCTATGAGATTACCCGGAGGGACAAAGTAATAAATTTAAGATAATTGCTCACTACTTAGAAAATGAATTTGTAGGTGTTAGGAGAGTTTTCCTGAGAAATATGGTGGGAAAAATCAGTTATTGGATAATTCTGTATTTCTTCCCATGGATGCCCTCTTATCTGTAATCAGTGTTGATATTTTCTGTTCAGTTAAAAAAGTGTGTTTGTGTGTGTGTGTGTGTGTGTGTGTGTGTGTATAAACTTAACTCTCTTCTTTGAATCGTGCATGTGTTTTTGGACCCAAAGCATGGAGTATCTCCTAGATTTTCTATTTTATATCTGGTTTCATAAAAGTTTTAATCATACAAATGTAATCGCACACACAGGCACATACACAGTGGCACAAACATATACACACAGTGCAATACATGTACACACACTGCTCAAGATCAGAAGATGAAAGAGACCCAAGGTTACCCAAATAGCCAGACTGGCTGTTTTTGTGAATTATAGCTAGCAATATAAATTCTTTAAGCTCCATTAGCATTGATTGTGGCAACAAGATAGAGGCACTGCTCACAAATTTAAATGAGAAAACAATACCCAATATAGTGATTATATTAAATATTATGTGTTCCTTAAACTAATTTTTCTCTTCTAAATTACCTAACCCTTGGCTGTTTTCTTTTCTCATATATATATATATATATATATATATATATATATATGAGACATATATATGACAAATATATATATGAGACATATATATGAGACTATATATATGACAAATATAAATATGAGACATATATGAGACATATATGAGACATATATATGAGACATATATATGAGACTATATATGACAAACATATATATGAGACATATATAGATGACAAACATATATATGAGACATATATAGATGACAAACATATATATGAGACATATATATATGACAAACATATATATGAGACCTATATATGACAAACATATATATGAGACACATATATGACAAATATATATATGAGACATATATATATATATATATATATATATATATATAAACTTTAAGGTGATATATGTATTACCTGTCTCCATATATATGGTGGGAGACAGGTAATACATATATCACCTTAAAGTTTTAGGCCTTGCTCTATTACTGGAGGTATAATCCAAGGAAATTCTCCTCCCTGCCTAAACAAAGCCAATAGCTTGGCTCTACTTTGTGTTTAACACATGCCTGGGTCTTGTCTTTAGCTTTTTAGATGCACAAATTTAATTTTTCTATCTGTGTCCAGATGCTTCATATGTAGAATTATTATATAGTCTACATATACAGAAATTTTATGGGCAAATGTGATTCAAATAAAATAAAAAACAGAGAAATGATACTAATAGCTAGTGATTTCAAAATATTTAAAATCAAGACAGCCATTTTATGATAGGTACAAACCTTCTAAATGGACAATTTTTTCAGATCAGCTAACTGGCATGCTCTCTTCATACGGAAGGTACCAGAAGTTTCTTGACATTTACTCTCATTTCATTTAAAAGTGTTCTTTTTGTTTTGGTTATAGTAATGGTGATTAAATTCCAGCTTTCTTAGTCACAATCACAATCTACTCATGCCTCCTTGATATTCATCTTAGTTTAGCTTGACTTCCTTTCATATCTTCCTCAGGCTCTTCAGTCACACATTTATAAAACATCTCTGTGTCTATCATGATGAAAAAATCATTAGCTCTCTCTTAAATGGTTTTATTTTTAAGTGGGCAACGTTAAACTTCAGTTTCAACATTCATTACATCGTCACGTTCTGTTGAGTTTTTACCTTGATCTGATAAGGTGTTCCTCCTAGGTACTGAGATGAAAATGTAATCTTACCCTTCCCCAAGTCCAGGATCTTCTGTTAATGGAAATCATGGGCAGTAAATAGAGGCACTATGCCATAAGACAACTGAATTTTCTTATCTATGTCAAGCTAATGGAAGAGTAGTATTTCCATTTTATCAATAGCCATTCGGGGGCTGTAATCTGAAGGTGGTTTAAGGTATTTGATCACATTTGCCTTTTGACTAATCCATTTTCTTAAGGTAATTAACTGTGTATATCCTTCCTTTTGTTTAATATCTCAACATTTGCATATTGAGGTAATCTTACTATGAACCAGAACTTGTGTTATGCATAAGAAATTAAAAGCTTTTTGCAGGTTACAAAATCAACATAGAAAAATCAGTGCATTTCTATACATCAATAACAAACTAGATGAAAAAAACCAAGAAGGCTATCTCGCTTACAATAGCTACATAAAAATAAAAACCTAGGAATAAATGTTAACCAAGCAGGCAAAATACCTCTACAAGGAAACGGATAAATGAAAAGACATCTATGTTCATGGACTGGAAGAATATTGCTAAAGTGATTATACTACTCAAAGCAACCTACAGATGTAATGCAATCCCTATCAAAAAATGAATGACATTCTTCACAGCAATATCAAAACAGTTTTTAAAATTTGTATGGTACCATGAAACACGTTGAATGATCAAAGGAATCTGAGCAAAAAGAAGAAGCTGGAAACATCAAACTACCAGTCTTCAAAACAAACTGCAAAGCTGTAGGAATCAAAAGAGCAGGGTACTGGCATAAAAATAGATAGATTGACCAATGGAACAGAATAGAAAACCAAGAAACAAATCCACACACCTACAGTAAAGACATTTTTCATAAAGCCACTAAGATAATTTATTAGGAAAGGGACAGTCTCTTCCATAAATGGTACCAGGAAAACTACACATGCATATTAGTATTCAGATGAATAAAACCAGATTACCACTTCTCACTCCATGCAAAAATCAACTCAAAATGCATCAAAGATCTAAAAGTAAGACCTAAAATGATAACATTATTGGAAGAAAACATACATAAGAGAAACACAGCAGGACACTGATCTAGCGAAATTTTATGAATAAGACTCAAAAATACAGGTAACAACAGCAAAATAAAAAAGTAGAATTATATCAAACTAAAAATCTTCTGAACAGCCATGAAAACAATCAATGGAATGAAAAGACAATCTATATAATACAATAAAATATTTGCAAACTATTTATCTGACAGGAAATTAATTTTCAACAGTTAAAAGAAAAAATCTGATTAAAAATGGGCAAAATGCTCTTCAGTTTAATTAGATCCATTCTGTCAATTTTTGCTTTTGTTGCAATCAATTTTGGTTATTTCATCATAAAGTCTTTGCCCTTGCCTATATCCTGAATGCTATTGCCTAGATTTCCTTCTAGAGTTTTTATAGTTTTGGGTTTTACATTTAAGTCTTTAATCCATCTTGAGTTAATTTTTATATAAGGTGACAGAAAAGTCTCCAGTTTCAATTTTCTGCCTATGGCTAGCCAATTCTCTCAGCACCATTTGTTAAACAGGGACTCCTTTCTCCATTGGTTGTTTTGCCAGATTTGTTGATGATCAGATTGTTATAGATGTATGGTTTTATTTCTAAGTTCTCTATTCTGTTCCACTGGTCTATGTGCCTGTTTTTGTACTAGTGCCATACTGTTTTGGGTACTGTAGCTTTGTAGCATATTTTGAAGTTGGGTAGAGTGATGCCTCCAGCTTTGATCTTTTTGCTTAGGATTGTCCTGAGTATGAAAGCTCTTAATTGGTTTCATGTCAATTTTTAAATAGTTTTTTTTTAATTCTGTGAAGAGTGTCAATGAGAGTTAATGGGAACATCATTGAATCTGTAAATTGATTAGGGTAGGCAGTATAGCCATTTTCATAATGATTCCTCCTATCCATGAGCATGGAAGGGAAATTTACAAGAAAAAAACAATAACCTTATTAAAATGTGGGCAAAGGTCACAAAGAGACATTTCTCAAAAGAAGGCATACATACAGCCAACAAACATATGGAGAAAAAGCTTAATATCACTGATCATTAGAGAAATGCAAATGAAAACCAAAATGAGACACCATCTCATGCCAGTCAGAATGGCACTTATTAAAAAGTCAAGAAACAATAGATGCTGGTGAGGTTGCAGAAAAATAGGAACACTTTTACACTGTTGGTTGGAATGTAAATTAGTTCAGCCCTTGTGGAAGACATCATAGTAATTCTCAAATATTTAGAACCCAAAATAATATTTGACTCAGCAATTTTATTACTGGGTATATACCCAAAGGAATATAAATTATTCTATTATAAAGATACGTGCATGCATATGTTCATTGCAGCATTATTCACAATAGCAACGACAAGGAATCAACCCAAATGCCCATCAGTGATAAACTGGATAAAGAATATATGGTACATATATATCATGGAATGCTATACAGCCATTAAAAAAAACTAGAATATGTCCTTTGCAGGGACATGGATGAAGCTGGAAGTCATTATCCTCAGCAAACTAACACAGGAACAGAAAACCAGACACCACATGTTCTCACTTATAAGTGGGAGCTGAAAAATGTGAACAGATGGTCACAGGGAAGGGAACAACACACACTAGGGCCTGAAGGAGAAGAGCAGTGGGGTTGGGAGAGCATTCGGAAAAAGAGCTAATGCATGCTTGGATTAATAACTAGGTGTTGGGTTGATAAATGCAGCAAACCACCATGGCACATGTTTACCTATTTAACAAACCTACACATCCTGCACATGTACTCCAGGACTTAAAAAATAAAATAGAATAAAATGTTTAACATGGGTCAAAATATGAACAGATATTTCTCAAAAGAATAGTACAAATGGTCAAAAAAATATAAACAAAATTCTCAACATCGCTGATCATTAGGTAAATGCACATCAGAATCACAATGAGTTATCTTTTCATCCCAGATAGGATGGCTATTATCAAAGACAATAAATAACAAATGCTGGCAAGAATACAGAGAGAAGCATATTCTTACATACTGTTGGTGACAATGCAAACTTTGCACAGCCACTGTGGAGAACAATGTAAAAATTTCTCAAAAATAAAAATCCCTACAAATAGAACCATCATATGATCTAGCAATTCCACTACTGGGAATTCATCCATGAAAAAGAAAATAAGTATTTTGAAGAGACATCTGCATCCCCATGTCCACTGCAGAACTATTTCTAATAGCCAAGATGTGGAATCAGCCTAGGTGTCCAACAATAGATAAATGAATAAAGAAAATGTGGTATATATTCACAAAGGAATACAATTTAGCCAAAAGAAAGAATACAATTTTGTTATTCAAGGCAGCTGGATGGAACTAAAGGGCATTATGTTAAGTGAAATAAGCTAGGAACAGAATTAAACACAGCATGTTCTTCTCACTCTTAAGTGGAAGCTAAAAAATGTTGATCTCATAGAAGTAAAAAGAATATGGGGAGGGATAGGAAGAGATTTACGAAAAGATACAAAATTATAGTTAACATAGGAAGAACTTCTACCACTGTAAGATGGCTACAGTTAACAACAATATACAGTTTCAAACAGCTAGAAAGAGTATATTTAATGTTCTCAGCACAAAAAAGTGACACATTTTAGATGGTAGATATGCTAATTAACTCAATCTGATCGCTATGCATTATATGTATCAAAACATCATTGTGTACCCCAATACACATATACAATTACGTGTAACTTGCAATAATAGAAATGTAAATAAATCAGAGGAAAAATAGTTATTAAAATTTGAAATAATTCAATAAACAGAATAAATTTTGAGTAGACATAATGTACATTTGCTAAGTCAGTACTGAATAATTCCCTTACAATAATTTTTTAAATCTTTTTTATTTATCAAAGGATGTTAAATACTTCTTCATGTTACTAAACACAAATCAAAATGTTACAAGCTAGTAAAAAAATTTCCAAAACACACAAAAAATTAAAACAGGATGAGAAACAATCCTAGCTTTCTGAATAGCACAGTATTGAAGGAGACTAACAAATAGATAAGCCATTAGAATACAGCATGACAAGGGCTATGAGAGGAACAGTGGCAAGGACTTAGAGGGAACACAGAAAAAGCTCCTCATCTTTATAAAATGCAGCTGTAGTTTCTGTGTTTCCTCAACCCAGCCTTAATTTCAATGACTTTCTAGAAGGACTCATAGAATTCAGCAAAAGCATTTAACTCATGGTTAAACTTTAATACAGCAAAAAGATACAAGTGAAAATTAGCAATGATAAGAGATACATAGGGTAGGGCTAGGAGAGTTTCAGGTGTAACTTTTAAATTTTCCATTCCTAGAGGAGTTGGATGGAGAAGGATTTCTTCTCTCCACATCAATATATGCCAATATGCCCAGAATCCTGCCATTCAGGAAAGCTCACCCAAGCATTTGTGTTCAAGGGTTTTATGGGGAAGAAGGAAACTGGCAGTCACATAGACATGGCTAACTAGCTTTGCATCTACTTTTCAGTCTGCAGACCCTTCAGAGGTCATCAGAGGTCACACAGCTACTGCATGGCCCAAAGTTCCCACTAGAAATCATATGGGTAGTGTAAGCTACCTGGGAGGATGCAAGGCTCCCAGGTAAGTATGGATAGTCTTCTCAAGCAGAATATTCCCAAGGCTAAGGGGTTACCTCTTGGGAGCTGGACAGAGGCTAAAGTTTTCTTGTGCAGTCAGTCCTTTTCTGCACAACAGTGCAATGTGTTTAGAAGACAGGTTCTGCCCACCCACTCTCCAGTGGCTTTGTTTACACTATTGTGCCTTTTAAAATTTATATAAATTTATGGAGTACAAGTATAATTTTGTCACATGCAGAGACTGCACAATGGTCAAGTTGGGGCTTATAGGATATCCACCACCTGATCAGGTGCACTGTACCATGAGGTAATTTCTCATTCTCTATTCCCACACCCCATTCCTCACCTTTCTGAGTCTCCACTGTCTCTTATTCTACTCTTTACATCCACGTGCACACATTTTTAGCATTCCACCCTCTGGTCTATTGGCCAAGATTATACGCTACATCTTCTTCCAGGAATCTTTGGAAACCCTACTTATACTTCAAACCCTACTTATACTTTAACCAAAAAGTAAAAACTCTTGTCTCTCTGTGCAAAAAAATTGTTTGTTTTTTGTTTCTTTTTCCACAGCTGACATTTTTTTCAATTACTGCATCTCTTAGACTAAGGCTAAACTAATTTGTGGGAGCTAAACAAGGATACTCAGCTTTAATGAATTATTATTATTAGAGGAGAACTTATTTTTAAGAACAAACTGAAAGATACTCAGTGTTTAATCAGCAGGTATTGTTGAACAAAAACTTAATTGAAATGCTGTAGAATCACAGTTAAACATTTAAAAATATAAAATCAGGCCAGGCGCAGTGGCTCACGCCTGTAATCACAGCACTTTGGGAGGACGAGGCAGGCAGATCACGAGGTCAAGAGATGGAGACCTTCCTGGACAACATGGTGAAACTCCATCTGTACTAAAAAATGCAAAAAAAAATTAGCTGGGCATAGTGGTGTGTACCTGTAGTCACAGCTATTCAGGAGGCTGAGGCAGGTGAATTGCTTGAACCTGGGAGGTGGAGGTTGCAGTGAGCTGAGATCATGCCACTGCCCTCCAACCTGGCGCCAGGTGAGAGAGCAAGACTCAGTCTCAAAAAAAAAAAAATCAGCAATGCTCAGAAACAGGTCAAGATGGGAAAAGATGACTTTCCAGGCATTTTATATTCTTATGTCTTCACAAAACAAAAAGAAAACTTCACAAAGTATGCACAAGTTTTAACAGCCAAATTGATCAATCAGAAGAAAGGATATCAGAGGTCGAAGACCAACACAATGAAATAAAATGAGAAGACAAGATTAGAGGAAAAAGGATAAAAAGGAATGAGCAAAGTCTCCAAGAAATATGGGACTATGTGAAAAGACCTAATCTACGTTTGATAGGTGTACCTGAATGCGACGAAGAGAATGAATGAATCCAAGCTGGAAAATACTCTTCAGGATATTATTCAGGAAAACTTTCCCAACCTAGCAAGGCAGGACAATATTCAACTCCAGGTAATACAGAGAACACCACAAAGGTATTCCTTAAGAAGAGCAACCCCAAGGCACATAATCCATAGATTCACCAGGGTTGAAATGAAGGAGAAAATAGTAAGGGCAGCCAGAGAGAAAAGTCAGGTTACCCACAAAGGGAAGCCTAACAGACTCATAGCAGATCTCTCAGCAGACACCCTACAAGCCAGAAGAGAGTAGGGGCCAATATTCAACATCCTTAAAGAAAAGAACTTTCAACCCAGAATTTCATATCCAGCCAAACTAAGCTTCAAAAGCAAAAGAAAAATAAAATATTTTGTGAACATGCAAGCACTCAGAGATTTCATCACCACCAGGCCTGCTTTACAAGAGCTTCTGAAAGAAGCATTACACATAGAAAGGAACAACCAGTATCAGCCTTTCCAAAAATATACCAAAAAGTAAAGAGCATCAACATAATGAAGAATTTACATAAACTAATGGGCAAAGCAGCCAGCTAACATCAAATGGCAGTAATAAACTCAAATATATTATTATTAATCCTAAATTTAAATTGGCTAAATCCCCCAATCAAAAGACACAGCCAAAATTCATCAGTATGCTGCATCCAGACCCATCTCACATACAAGGATACACAATGACTCAAAACAAAGGGATGGAGAAAGATCTACCAACCAAATGGAGAGGAAAAATAAATAAATAAAAAGCAATTCTCACCTCTGATAAAATAGATTTTAAAGCAACAAAGATCAAAAAGAGGCAAAGAAGGTCATTACATAATGGTAAAAGGATCAATGCAACAAGAAGAGCTAATGATCCTAAATATATACACTCCCAGATACATAAGACTTATAAATTATGAGACTTAGACTCCCACACAATAATAGTGGGAGACTTTAACATCAATATTAGATAGATCAACGAGACAGAAAATTAACAAGGATATCCAGAACTTGAACTCAGATCCACAACAAGTAATCTTAATAAACATTTATAGAACTCTCCACTTTAAATACACAAAACATACACTCTTATCAATACCACATCACACCTACTCACAGGTTTAAATGAAATATTGATTGGCTCCTTGATTGTTATTTTCTTCACTCATTTTCTCCTGTCTCCATTATTAAGCACAATTATTGGCATAAAAGAGGTTTTCAATACCCATTTTTAGACTGCATTCTAGCCTGGGCAATAAAGCAACACTCCTGTTCTCTCTCCCTCTTCCTCTTCCTCTTTCTTCCTCTCCTTCATTCTTTTTTTCTTTCTTTTTCTCTTTCTTTTTCTTTACAAAAAAAAATTCTCCAAAAAAAAAAGTTCTGCTACAAGTAATGATAACAACAATAAAGGTAACCCTAATCATGGGCCTACCACTGTTCTAGGAACTTTACACACATAAATCCATGTCACATTCCAGCAACCCTGAGACAGGCTCTATCAGTGGCCCTGCTTTCCAGATGAGGAAACTGAGGCAGATGTCAACTAAAGTGCAACTTGACTCAGCTAGCAATTAAATACTAAAAAGATAGTAGAGGAAAGATAATTAGTAAAAAGATAGATTAAATACATGTTTGTGGGTTTGTTTGAAAAGTTAATCTTCCATTTATGATAGTGTTTCTACAGAAAATGCTTCTGAATTTCAAACAATTACTTCAAAAAAAAAAGAGAGAAAACGTTGATAATGTCTCACTGCCCATCGTACATTCTATACTTTTGCTCTGTGTAACCATATGGATAGTTGCTTCTCTGTTCACTAACTTCAGATAATCAAAAGTATTTAGGGTGATACATGGTCCTAGGCTGGGCGGAGTAGCTCACACCGGTAATCCCAGCAGTTTTGGAGGGCGAGGTGAGCAGATCATTTGAGGTCAGGAGTTTGAGACCAGCCTGGCCAACATAACAAAACCCCATCTCTATTAAAATACTAAATTAGCTGGGTGTGATGGTGCATACCTGCTTTCCCAGCTACTTGGGAGCCAAGATCATGTTACTGTACTCCAGCTTGGATGACAGAGCTAGAGTGTATTTCAAAAAAAAAAGACAAGGTATAGTTCTAAAACTTCACGTGATTTCATGTAATCATTGTAACCATTAGAAAAATTCAGCCTGTCTTTAGAGGTGTTGTATTACCAATTGAGAAGCCCAATCCCATGCAGGTGGGATAATGAGAGAGGTAGGACACAGTGGTTTCCCTGTCCCAATGAGAGCAGAAATTTGCCGCCTTGACTTAAAAACACTTGTTGCTCAAGGACTATGGCTTTAATAAACAAGTCAAACCCAAATCCTTCTTTAGTCAAGTTCAATATATAAATAAAACTAAGTAAGCAGTTCTCTGAGCTTTTATCTTATCTTTGTTGCCTCTGATTGAAAAAAACTGTGATGAAAATTGTACACTCAGGGAGGCAGCAACAGAAAATGATTGCTTAAGACAGCAACAAAGCATAGTGCTGCATTTCCTACTGGCAGAGACAGTGTTAACTTGGGTCAAAATGAATTTAAAATAAACACAACACACTGGTATGTAGAGAATCTCATACAATCTTGACAAAAAAGGAAAATTTCTTCTCTTCATGCTTTCAGGACAAAAGGTCAGTGGTCACTGGAGACTGGGAGCTTTTGTGATTTTTCTGTCTGATTAAACTTAAAGTGGTATGTCACTGGGCCAAGGAGCTTAAGGGCAAATGAGAAATTCAGAGTGCATTGTTACAGAACAGAACTAAATCCCATCAACAGGAAAGTGACTTGAGACATTGCTAATAGAAGAAGCTTGGTCAGCTGCAAATATCTCATAAAATACAGGAAAACTCTTTTTAAATTAGCTAAGACCAGATAGTTTTCAATTACCTTTCTGTGTATAAATCACATTTAGGTGAAAGAGCAAGAGAGGAAGCAAAGAATAAAATGAGAAGCAATTTCATTAATAAGGATCTTAGGGGGTCCTATTACCCTACGAACATAAAGATGAAAGCTAATTATATGACTTCAAGCTAGGGTTTGGTAGGGATGCTTGCTAATTTTCAGAACAAACAACATTGAATGGAAGAGGAGAGGGAGGTATAACAAGAGGGAAGAAGGAAAAAAAGATGGAAAGGAAGGAAGGGAGGGAGGGAAGGAGGAAAGGAGGGGAAAAAGAAAAGAGAGAGAAAGAGAGGAAGAAAAGAGAGAGAGAAAGAAAAAGTAAAAGAAAAAAAAAGAAAGAAAGAAATCTTTAATTTTCTTTCTCTTTCAGTATCATCTCTTTAAAAAAAGTTTTATTGATATATAAATTATATGACATCAAGTTTACCCATTTAAAGTATACAATTTAGTGGTTTTCAGTATATCCATAGAGTTCTGGATCTACCACCGCTTTTCAATTCCAGAATACTTTGAGCCCTGCAAAAGAGAACCTGTACTAATCAAGCAATCATTCCCATGTTTCCCTCTCTCCAGCTCCTGGCTGCCGATAATCTACTTTGTCTCTAAGAATTGCCATAGTAGGAACATTTCATATTATAGGAATGACATGCAAAGAATGAGATACTGATACAACAAGAATGGCCCCTGAAAGCACTATGTTTCTCAGTTAAAGAAGTTAGATTCAGGAGGCTACATATTGTATAATTTCTATCATCTCTTTTCATTCCCCTGTTGGAACTTTGAATTCTAGGTAAATGAACTTGGGATGACCTTTCTTTCTGTTGCTTCTTTGCTTAAGTCACTCCCTTTACCTAGAAAACTCTTATCCTTACACTTTTCCCTAATTGATTCTTATTTTCTGAAATAAAATACTAGTGTTCACACAGAGACTAACTTATTTCCTCAACCATGAGTCATGATAAAAGGTTAGGTAAGGCATCAACTCTAGTCATTCCATCCTAAGGGGGAAAAAATTAACCTTTAAGATATTACTGAATTTTTCAGAGTAGACACGCATATTTTAAATAATGGAATTGTAAGATAAAGGTTCTGTAATAGACGGAAAGCAAACATATTAGGGAATTTCCAAATAAAATCTCTGGTTTGAAACACAACGATGTTATGCTGAACAAATAAACACAGCAATGTGTCCCTGTTCCTCAGAAATGATGTAGATTTCATTTCTGTTAGTGGATGTAAAATAATAATGTCATTGAACATTAAGGAATCATTTTTTTTTCAGCTGAAAATCTGAAAATGCAATTCAGTGGCTCCATTTATCACATGGCTCACTAACTGGTATAGTACTTGAAAGTTTATTTCTTGATTTTAGATATTATATCCCAAATTTTCAACTGCATTTCAGGGGCATGAGCACTTTAGAGTGTTGTTAAAGTCTTAATACTTAATAAGTGATGTTCCACATGTCCTTCCATAAAGTTCCCAACATCTACAAATTAATCCTTAAGTTATAACCACTGATTTTATGTCTAATTAAGATATAGAAGAGTAGGGTGTCAAAAAATGGCCTTGGAGTTTTATCTACCTTTTGATTTGTGAGCCTCATTGCTAAATAAAAACTGTAGAGCCATCTGGCCCTTACAGCAATTCTACAAAGCCTCTTAAATACCAAAATCAAATTTTTTCACATTAATCTTGAAATGTCCTTCCTACAAAAACTTAATTGTCTATTGATGTTTGATATGTTCACTCTAATATAAATGTCCATGCCTACATTTTTTACCTAATCCTGTATTCCCAGATTACTTTCATTTTATTGGTATACTTCTATTTTCTTCCCCTTTCATCGAATATTAGAATTACAGAATTTCAGAGCTGCCACTTGGTGATTTTTCACAGTTATTCTTGTTAAATTTCTCAGTTAAATTGGTGCTCATTTGTTTTTTCTACTTCTGAATGGGTCATTTAGAATTAAATGCTGCATAAATCCCTGAACTTGAGAGTATACTTTTGGAGGATCTAAATCATAGAAATATGACACCCTGCTCAGTTAATCAGTGCAACATGTCTGTGTCTCTATGGAGATGGATTGAACAGGGTGTCCATTAAGCTGCAAACTGGTAAGTATCATTTGACTCTAGCACTACCAATGTGTTTCTGTCTAAGTTATGTACTGTTCATGGATGGGATCTTTTCATTCTCATCCAGTCTAGCTTTCATTACTCTCCTTTTTCAAATTCCCTTTAGTGCTTGACTTATGCTTTTTTCATACAGATAGTTGTAACATGGTAGCTTTACATTTTTGTATGTTCAAATGATGTTTACCCACAGGTTTTTTATTAGCACCTTTACTTGCAGTTTTTCTTATCTAAATGTCTGTATTAACCTATATTCACTCCTCCAGCCTGATCACCTAAATTTTGTCTACTATTCAAAGCTAACCTCAGATCACTTCTGATTCTCTTTCCACCCAAGCCGCAGCCATCTCACTTCATTTTGAAATTCCAAGTGGTCTTTGTATCTTTTCTGCAATAAAAATTATGTTTCCTGTATACATAATTTCTAATTGCAGTGCAACGAATTACATGTTTATGTAATAATCTCCATAACTATTTTGATAACTTTGACATAATAATCACTAAAACAATTTGAACTTTATGTGTATTCTTTTCCTCCACCATATTCTACCATTTAATTGTAAATTTTTTTAAGAAGCTGTGCTTTTCCATACAGATACAGAGCAGTGCTTTGTTGTTAGTAAAAATCAGTACTTTTTTTGACTGTCAACCATTTACTCAAAGGCAGTGAGTTATGTAACACATCAATTACTTTATCCTATTCTAAGTTCCAGAGGTAGAAGATGAACTAAAATATGACGGGAAATTTAGGGGAGGTAGGATAAAATCCTCTGTCAGCAAATTTGAACTACAATCAATGAAGATTATAAACACAGACATGCAGGCAGGGGGCAGGTGGCAAATTTGAACTAAAATGGCTCTGGACTCAGTGTTTCCATGCCCTTAATCATTTCAATCCAATCTAACTCATAATGAATAAGTTAATATCATACTAACTGCACTGCTTTAGGCATTTTGAGGATATAGAATTAGTCAATCTAAAATTCCTGCTGTCAGCACTCTTCTACTGATGAGGGGAGGTAAAACAATAATTTAAACAAGTATAAATCAAAAATATATTACAGAATTTACTCTCATAGAACTACAATTGAATGGCTGTTATAGTTTTTTTTTCCTTTTATCCCTCAAAAAATTGTAATTCCAATTGGATAAAAATTTAGAGGGAAATAATTCTATTTGGGCAGAATTTCAGAAAATGAGTAAAATATTGATGAACACAAATGGGATAAAGGTCTTCTAAGTAAAACTGAAACTCTTGGACAAAGATGTCACTGCTCTACCTCCAGAAAAATGAATAGGAAACCACTAGTATCTTCAGCAGTCCTTGCTGTCAAATGGTTCTAAAAGCATTCTAATCTTTGTCATTAAAAAGACAGATATATATCACTCATCACCAATACCAATGATGCAAAAACTGACTCTTGCTCTCCAGTATTAATAGGAGGCATGGGCTGTAGAGTCTTTCTTGGGAGACTAAAAGAAGAAACCAAAAGTAAAACAATGCCGACACAACCTGCCCTCATGCCACTTGTCTCCTGTATTTAATGAGTGATTTCTAAAGTCAGGGAGCATTTGATCTGAAAATATTAAGACACAGGTGATTAAATTGAAAGCATAAAACTTTCTGAAGAGTAAGAATACATGTTCTTATTTTTGAAATAAAATAATTGATAAATATGCTTAAATATCAATATGAGGCATATTTTATTTGGAAACATTCCTCAGACAAGTACAGAGAAGTCATGTTAATAGTCAACATTTTTTCTTAACAAAGAACAAAACAATATTGACTACATGTCAAAATTAAAATTGTTCTCTGCAATTTATGCTATCAAGAAAATGTAATTCAATCCTGGAAAAGCATTCTGAAGTTATTTAGTTCTATTGTCACATTTCATAGTTGTTAAAAAACTTTGATGATAGGAGAGACAATTGTTTTGTCAATGATAGAATAGATACTAGAACTAAAGTATTTCTGATAGAATAAGTATTAGAACTAAGGAATATTGTCTCCTGCAGGGGTATCCTTCCTAATATCACCAAGTCATTTAACTATCTCTTCACATCTTCAACATTTTCTGAAAGAAAAATTTCTAAGGAATTAACTCATTTTTCCTAATAGTAACCCTTTGTTTAGATTGCGTGAGTAACTGAACATTTATTGTTTCAACATTTTTGTGAAAATACAACAAAGAAGTTCGTGGCTATAAACGTGTATGTATGTTTGCAAATGTGGATGTATGTTTGCATCCCACCAAAATGCATATATTGAAACCTTAATCCCCTAATATGGTGGTATTTGGAGATGGAGCATTTGGAGTTAATTAGGACATGAAGGTAGAATTTTCCTGATGAAATAAGTGCCTGTAGAAGAAGAGACACAAGAGAGCCTGCTCTCTCTATTATTTGTCATGTGAGAACACAACAAGAAGATCATCTGCAAAGAAGAAAGTGGGTCCTCATCAGACACCAGATCTGCCAGCATCTGGATTCTGGACTTTGCAGGCTTCAGATTGTCCAAAATACATTTTTGTTGCTTGAGCCACTTATTCTATGATAATTTGTTATATTAGCTCAAAGTGACTAAGACACTGGCCAAATGCTACCTAATTTTGGAGTCTTAGAAAATAATATCTTCTCTCATATAAAAAATATGAAATATTACTAGAACAGTATCTTGTGCTCAGGAACCATTCAGAAGATAGTATTTGTAGAACATAATTGGCAGATTTTCTTTAATCTGCAATGTTTGGTTTATTGTTAATAGATACATATGTTCAAAACAAAGCAAAGCAAAGTATTCCTTAACAAACTAGTATGACTTTATCTGTTTGCTAATGAACATAAAAAGGAGTAAAGAGAACACTCATATATATAATTTAATATGTGCCTCGTACTGTGTTAGCCCTTTGATATTGATATAAATTAGCTGTAGTAACAGAAAATTTATATTTGATGATAACTAAACCTATGGGAAAAGTGATGAAGTGCTTCTCAATCCAAAGAAGACAACTGAGGAGTTGACTTAAGGGTAGGACACACTTGTATTTGCAGCTTCCTTCAAACATACCTCTGGCATTTTGCAAAATGTCCATGATCAGAAGGGAGTTGAAAGGTAGGAATTGCAACACAGGCCAGGAAAGAGAGAGAGAGAGAATCAATAAAGCAGGCTATGAAAGACATAATAGCATAATGGTTAAGTGTATGGACCCTATTGTCAGACATTTGGGTTCAAATCCCAGTTCCACAAATGCAGGTTTTCTTACCAAGGCTATGTCATGTTACCTTTCTGAGAGTTCATTTTCTCATATATAAATAGTTGGAAAACTAATTGTACACTGCTATGCTTATATGACGATTAAGTTAATGATTCATATATCAATTAAAAGAGTGGCTAGTATATAATAAATGCTCAATAAATGTCAAAAGTTCTTAATTGACATAAACATTGACAAGTAAAAACTATGGTCAAGGTAGAATACAGTGAATAATTTCTGGGACAAGTAGGTCAAAGGGAGCAGAGTACAAACTGCATTCAGATGTAGCTTAATAACTGATTTGGAGTCTGTAAACAAGCGATGTGTGTTTACTTAGGAAGAAAGTGAATGGAATTTGTAGAGGCTTAGTGGCAAAGACTAATGCCCTGAGCTCATTTTCAGCATGTCAGTCATTGCAGGAGCTGAAGAAACACAGAGGCTTTGTCTTAAGGGAAAGATGCTCAGGCATCGGGCTAGTTATCAACAGAGAAACAAATTAAAGGGTTACAGAGGTGAAGAAAAAAGAGAAAGACCAAGGCTTCATCACAGGGAAAGAAAGAAGTCACAACTTTTCTGAGTCCTGAAGTAAAAGAAGGAATGGCAGAAAGATTGACTGCTGCTGAGTCACCTGTACTACAAGATAGATTTCCAAAGTGCCCTAAGGACAAATTTGATCTCTAAACCCTGGGTAAATTAAGGTTAGCTCTTAATTATGAACTCACGTGGCTGGAAACAAGCAACTCTGACTCAGGATCTGCAGCACAAAGTGCAAGAATATATGCTTATATGTAATCCTGATATGCTCTGTAAGAAGTAGAGTGGTGATGATTTGTTCTGAATATTTGAGTTTTACTTCCAGAAGTCCACTAATCTTTGTTGTTGTTAAAAAACAGCAGTATCAAAATACAACATCTTGGCAATGGAATCTGAAAGCCTGGCCAACTAGTCATTGAAAATGCCTTTTATTTTATACATGAAAGTCTTGATAAATCATTTTCTTATAACAACACTTTGAATCCACTGAAACATCTAACAAGACTTCAACAGAAAGCACACATATTTTGATTCCTTTGATGGTATTTTAATATTACCAGTGCTAATTACTCTGTTAATCATAAAACTATTTAACCCGATAAGAAAAAATATAAGTGGGTATTATATAACCCTCCTCCATATTGCTTTTTTATGTTTGATTGATTTCTTTCCATCTTTTCAAAAGCAAATATTCATAATAAACAAAATACAAGTGAAAATTAAAATTAAAAAGAAACAAATCTCAAGCTTTATCATTTGTGATAGAATGTAATTATCTCTTTCCATATAAAAATGTAAATTAGGCCTATACATTTTTTATATCCTTGAAATTATCTCACACTAGGATGAAACATGCACTTTAAAATACAATAAACTTTAAATTATATCAATAAATATTCTGAATCATTTAGATAAATGATTTCTAAATAATTCTGAGTTACTTGGGCATGATTTCAAGAGGTAATGATCTGTATTACACTTTGAGAGAATGCTAGGGTAAGTAAGAGCTTTCCTAACATGACAGAGGCACAAGAACAGCAACAACCACAGCAACATCATTTATTAATTGTCTACGTGTCATGCAGTGTTCTAATCCATATCGACAAAACAAGTTTTATAGCTACTATTACGTTAGAGAGAAGCAACTGAGGCAGGCACATTTCTCTTGAAGAGATTCTCAAGGATTGTGCAGCTGATAACAGCAGAGCCAAGATATATCCACAGAAGGTCTGGATCTAGAGACTGAACTATTAATCACTATATTTATAGAGGCTCAAAAGGAGGATTTTGAAGTGGCACTGTGACAAAAACACAGAAAAAAATAGGTGAAATAATACAGGGAAAATATATGAAGATGTTTTTTAATACTGGCAAAAAAAAAAAAGTTGGCTGGAACTGAAATTTCACCGAGGTTGTCCTAGGTGGGATAATCTAAAACAAACCACAAATTTAGTATTTAATGGACAAAAAAGGCTCTGTCAACTACATTATTAGAATGTTAATGTCATGCATGGACATGAAACATAAGCTTACACATTCTCATAGGCCAGCACTCTTCTCAAAATGTCTAGGAGGTACTTCACGGGTCAAGTTCTAACATAAAAGCACACAGAAAACTTTCAAAGTCATTTTTTAAAAAATAAATCTACCAACAAAATACTTATGAAGAATTTACTATATGTCAAGCAGGTCAGTTAGGTATATTTGAGATTTTTTCTTCCTCCAGGACATTCATGGATACACAGTAGTAGCAGAAACAATATTACAAATAGTAAGACAATGTTAGTGCCCACAGGCATAAAACACACTATATTATTAACGAAGGTAGAAGAAAGTTGTGGCATGACTTACCTGGACACTGGAAGAGACCAAAGTATCATACATTTACCTTAAAATCATTGTTGTTTTTCATATTCCACCTCAATAAATGTGCCTTTATAATTTTGCGTTGTTCAAACTAATAGGAAGACTCACATATATTCTCTACATATTTGCCAAAATGACAAAACGATTAGGCCAGACAATAGACGGGTAGCTTTCTGAAAATCTTTAAATAACCTTGGATTATCTAGAAAATTTATTCCTACATTAATTACTGAAGGTCTGTTTATGATAAATATGTACACACATTCATGTGTGAATGCTTACTTGTTCATTATTGTATACTTACTAAATAAAAAGTCTTGTGAAAAAGTTTACACATATTAACAAATTTAACATTCACCAGATATCAATTAATTACATATTATTATTTCCACTTTACAGATAAGTAGATGGAGGCCTGTAAAGTTATAGTCACACAGCTACCAGAGTCAAGCCAGGATTAAACAGTATCATAAGTTAATATGACATACTTACTGTCTGTTTTGTAAAGCTAGGTTAGTGTTGGTTGGGTCTTCCAAAATGCTACTCCACAGGCATAACACACGTAGTCAAATAACAAATACATATAGCCCTCACTTTTCCCAACCTTCTGATATAATAATAAAATAATTGAGATCCCTAATTTCATTTTTGAAAGTAATTTTCTAAACAATATGGTCACCTACAGTATCATCAAACACTGATATTCTTCCAATAATATTTCCCCTACTGTAGTATTTTTCCTTGGCAAAGATTCACTTATTTCTCAACCTGCACTAAGTGGGGCATTGTTGAACCATTATTTGTTAGACTACAATAAGCCAAAACTCAATGGGAAATTAAACCTTCTGTGTTAAATGAATGTTTGTGTTAACTACAAAATAAAATGAAGATTTAGACTAATAATACAATATACGGACTTCCTTCCTGTTGTAAAGTTAACATGTGAGATTTAATTTAAAGGAAACACCAGCATACTATTAGGGGTTCAGTCAAATTAAGAATTAAGAAATATTTGGGTCTAAATGTTGCTATTGAACTGGCTTCTGAAAGAAACCTCTGTATGGAATTTGTTATATTTAAGTCTAGAACAATGCAAGGAGAAATGCCTTATAAACAGTGTCTAAAATCGAAATCCCATGTATTATATTTAAAATTATACCTGCTGTACAATATCTAAAATTATTGTATTTAGTTTTAAATAGCATCATTTTCAATGAAATGGAACACGAACAAATGTATTGAAAAGTCTTTCTTTTAAAAGGTCACTTTGTGAGTTGGTCTAATGAGCCAAGTTTCTGGTCAATCAGAAAGACACCCCCAAAATGAGTTCAATCAATTAAGTTCATAGGAAGTAAGTAGGGCATTTCACATTTATCTAAATTTAACCTACTCTGCTTTTTAGCAGCAGACTCTATTGTAGAGCACTTTTTGGAAAATATACCTTGTAGGAACTTTATGAAAATAGGAAAATATGTAAAATGTTCATCTAATTGTTCTGTAGTTAATTTTAAGGTACATATATGACTCCAACAATTTAAGAAAAATTAAAGTTAAAACTCAGGGGCAGTAATAGTGGAAATAGCAATGAACTATAGGAAAATTAACCTGATTTCTTCTTGTATGTTTTCTTTACTACTTTTTCTAATACGTATAAAGCTGTGACTTAGAGTTCTAGTAATCACCCCAACGGTTTTGAGTATAATAAATAAAAGAAAAGAAAAATAAGGACAAGCCAAAAGAATCTCATTATGAATTTCTTTATATTTTAGATAATAAATTTCTTTCAAAAACTTACGAACTCCTGAGAGATATGAATTGAAGGTGACTACCTACTCAGATATAAGTAAAGAGAAAATGATGGGTTACTGATGAGAATCAATTTGCTTCTTTTTTTTTCTTTCTTCCTGATTTGAGTGAAAATACTTATTCAGCCAGTGGATTTGATATACAAAAGCAATCATGACTGTCAGGAGCCCATGTTACCATAAATTCCTAGTAAGAGCCAACAATCTCTCACTGTAGGTGGTAAGACCAAGTCTTAGGCATGGGCCAAGTAGGCAATTCAGAAATTGCAGCTCTCAGTCAAGACGCAGAGGGTGAGTTCACACCGCATTTCCAGACAGATCTTTATAGCCCACAGAGCGGGGAAAAGCCCAGGTGTAAGAGGCACGCAGGACACAAACGCAGCGCTCTCCGCTGGCGCGGCCAAGCAGCCGGTGCTGCAGTGCACAAAACACACGGGTCTGGGCGCCCTGTTAAACTGGCAATTTGAGACTTGGGAGGGCAGATTGCCATGTTCATCTGAGTGAACGGGTTTTGGACGGTGAACCAGACCAGGAGATTTCTGGGAGGTGAATTGTGAACCAGCGCAGCGGGTGGCTGCACGGGAAAACACACAGATCCCGGGGCCCTTTCGGCCAGTGGCTGAGGCACCTGGGAGAGAGTCAACCCTACAACTTAAAAAAAAAAAAAAAGCAAAAAGACGCAGAGGCAGGGAGCCAAGTGATCAGGCTGGACGCGTCCCACCCCCACAGGGAAAAGCAATAGGGCGATTCGGAGTGCCCGGGGTTGAGAGTTCCACTGCAGGAAGAGCTGAACCCACAACTGTGCAGCTCGGTAGGGGAGGGGCGTCCGCCATTGCCGAGAGTTTCTGCCCCTACTGAGGTACCCGCCCATTGCTGACGCAGTCAGCCATTGACGAGGCAACCCTCAATAACACAGAGACTCCGCCAACAGGGCAGAGCCCACATCAGCAGGGCGGAGCCTACGTCAGTAGGGCGGAGCCCAAAACAGCAGGACGGAGCCCACAGCAAAAGGGCGGACCTCATGCCAGCAGGGTGGAGCCTCGGCAGCCAAATAGTGACTAGACTGCCTCCTAGCTGGGCAGGACAGTGCAACAGATACTCACAAATAAAGCCCTAACTCCCCAAGACAGAGCATCTG